>QEOT01006392.1:415816-451954 GCA_003123785.1 Pterocarya stenoptera | reverse complement strand
CCCGATTTTTTTTTTTTTTTTTTAGTTTTTTTTTACTTAATGATTAAGAAAATATTATTTAATAATATTGTGATTTTTTTCTTTTTTTAAAAATATTTAAAAGTGTTAAAAAAATAATATGAAAAAAAAAAACAAAAAATCTTTAAAATTTTCTTTTCACATCATTTTTTTAACAATTTTAAATATTTTTAAAAAAATAAAAAAATTCATAATATTATTAAATAATATTTTATTAATCACTAAGTCAAAATTAAAACTTAAAAAAAGAAAAGGGAATCGGGCAAATAAACAGGAGCCCAAAACGGACTCCCTAGCATTTTTCATTGTGATTTCCTATGTTATCAGAGCAAAGGTTTTGAGTTCAAACCTTAACTTTCACTAATCTATCTCATTTAACTAAATATTTTGCATGTCGGACTCACTTATTGAGGGAGAGTTTGACTCATACGTGATCAAATGGAGTATTAAGATAAAATATAATGATTAAATATACCTATTTCCATCATTTTAATTTTTTAGGATATAAAATGGTGATTTCACACCTACATATTGTATGTATATATCAAGAAAAAAAAGTGCAATCTAGTTTCCTCTGGAAAAATCATGCATCTTTGATCAAATAATAAATGCTTTTATCCCTCCATCCACTATTTTTTTTGTTACCTTTTCTCTCTTGCTCATAATGTCAAGTTTATGATCTCCAAGTTTCATTTCGCAATTAGGAGTACTTGATCATGAAAGGTAATTTAGGCATTCAGCCACTCAGAGAAAGTCATGCTCAAATATGTACGCTAGAGATTTCATGCCCTATGATCAGTAGATTTTTTTTTATTTTCCTTTCATTGTTTTTCAATAATTTTTTAAGATCCTTAATCATTAAGAATAAAAAAAAAAATAAACAACTTTATTTATTAAAAATAATTTTTTTAACCATTAAATAAAAAAGAAAAAAATTAAAATAGTTTCGATCGATGTCACATATATATTATATATAATTGCTTATATTCACCTTAATTAACAGAATTAATTAAATAGTCTGTCTTACAAACTCTTTAAATTAGCAGCCGGTCGGTTACGATATATATAATATAAGTCAATATTCCATTTTAATTTAGAGTACGTACGTACGTACGCGTGGAAGACCCAAAAAAGCAAAGAGGTTCTAGAAAACGTGCCAAATTCCACCAAATTATGGACGAAAATTACAAGGCAAGATAGACGGATATATATATATATATATATATATATATATATATATATAAACAATGTTCTGTACAGTCTCTAAATGGGAATTACAAGTATAAGTTTAGTCAATTTTATCTTTAAAATTTTTTAAAATTATAATAATGTCCTTATCAAAATAATATTTTTTTTTTATTTAATGAAAGATTTGTACATTATACAGGAGATTATAAATAGAATTTATATATATTTATATGTATATATATTATATATATATAAAAGAGAAATGCAATGCAAAGGAAAAAGTAATAAATGCACGATTCTCTCATGCATCTGACTATATATAATAATGTAAGTACTTTATTTGTACCTTCGGAGCCGGGATTGGTTAGGGACGTTGATCCAGTCTAATTAAAGACGTGAACGACTGGCTCAAATTAGAAGCTTCATATATAATATAATATATATATATATATAATTTAAAGTCTATTTTATAGTTGAAGGCGTTGAAAGAATGGCTCGGCCTATGATCTTTTCCACCTTAAGCTTTATAAGAACAACATTAATGTAAAATTGTCCAAGCATATCTGATCATCAATTTGAAGGATTCCACTTTATATATAAATCATACTACATTTAATTATAATTAGTCGTCGAACCACGCAATGTGCGGGAATAATTTATTTTTTAAAAAAAAGTAATTAAGAGTTGATAATTAAGCCAAAATACAATAAGATGAATACTCCTTTTTTATTAGAAAAATAATAACAAAATAATAAAATAGTTTATATATATATTTAGGGAATGGGGTTTCAAACCCAAGATCTTCCATTTTAGAGGCAGGGATTTATGCCGATCAGACTACATGCATTTGGCAATAATAAAAAAGAGGTAAGTGTCGGAAAGTCAAAAATATAGCAACGAGAAATCAATAACTACTATAAGTTGAAATTTTTTTTTTTTTTATCTCTTTTATGGAATTATTAGTAATTATAAATGGTTGAAGCCTTTCATATTCGAACGGCCTCTTTTTTTTCTCTTTCTTTTTAATCTTAGTGTCAATAAATTAATTAAGTAGATTTATTACAATATTAATAAAGACAATATAATGAAACGTCTTTTAATTAATATATGAAGGGTACGTTGGGATATATCAATAAAATATAATATAATTGAAAAAAATAAAGAGTGTAAAAAGAACCTTTAATTTCAAACTTCCTTAAATTAGAGGTCGACTGTCTCTATGCCTTGACAAGAAACTTGTACTTTAATTATGAACGTGATCCACATTGGATAATTTCTTGCTGCCTACTTAATCGGCCGGAGGACAAGCTTCAAAGTCAAACACGCCTTTTATTTTATTTTTTCCTAATTAATTTAACTTCTAATATTAAACATATTTCAAAGCTAGCGATTTTAGAAGTGGAAATACTTCTGCATGCGCGAATTAAGTACTTATGTGTATATATGCTCTGAAAAAGCACAGCCTTTATCATATTGATCTTGAACTCATGTTAATGGTAGCGTGTTACAAGCATACATTCGGATTAAGTCAATTAGTTACAAGTGCAAGATATATGGTGTTTCATCATAAGTGCTAATATAATTATGACCACGACGTGCCCAAGTCACAACGTTGGGTACGTACCTTTATCATGTCAAGTTATGTTTCAAAGAACACGTATATGCCAAATTTTATATAATAACTTATCAGTTTGTAATTTTACTTTTATGAAAATCGTGACTAAGATGGTTACACATCTCCACCATTTGTGTTGCATTTGATTCATTCAACTAATTATTGACCGTTGAGTTCAAACAAGGCCATCAACAATTTTATGTTCCGTCTATATGAATCGATTAGTCACTCTCCCAACAAAAGGTTGTGTGCATGACTCGTAAGGAGCTATTTTTCCTTTTATGGTTGATATGGCTTGCCCTTGGCAAGTGTCATGTTTTATTCATTGAAAGCACATGTATTGGTCCACTGCACCTCACTTTGTGTAACACATATGTTGATTAGACCTGAGCAAAAATTCGAAAATCAAACTCTAAATCCGACTCTACTTCAGCTCCGCTCAGAGTCCGACAAAAAGGAGTCGGAATCAGATTTTTTTCAACTTTTCAGTCAGAGTCAGAGTCAGAGTTGGAGGTATCGCTGGACCAACTCCGATTCCTATCAGATCCAACTTTATGCTCTGACTTCGACTCTGATTTTGCCTCCGACTCCAACTCCAATATTATAAATATGTTATAAAATATGTATTTATTTATATATTTATCATATATAAACTATAACTTATTTAGTTAAATTCAATAATATACTAGTATGAACTAATTATCATAAAGATCCCTATGGTCACCCTGGACCAAAAAAGGGCATGTCTTCTCAAGGTCTAGCTGGTACTTAGATACTTGCACAAGTCTCCTCGACATCCCTTCGTTGAAGACCCCTATGAACATCCCCCAAATATGAGGGTGAGTCTCCTTTGCGTTCCCTGAAGACTCCTATATATATGGACATCCAACCTAATGAGAGCAAGTCTGCTCGAGGCTCCAAGCACTAATATTGCAAACAAGTTATAAATAACCTACAACAACACTCATAACATCTAGTATAGGTGATAAGATCAAGGAGAGTAGGCAACAATTGTAAACAATTTAAGCCGCTTGGCAAAACAAGTCGACCATGAGGATTGAGGGATGATCGTTGAAATCATGACCTGTTGTGGGCTGCACAAAAATAAAGGTTTTGATGAGAGGGGACAAACACAAGGCACAATAAACTGAGAGACAATAAAGGCATTAAAGAAAAGAAAAGAAAAAGTACTACAACATTAAGAGGCTAGCTTCTATATACCTTCTCCTTCAACAATCTCTACCAGTTCACTATCTCCATGGTTTCTCTCTTCTGCTCTGCCCTTCAAAAGACTCAGTGTACCCAAAAGATTTCCTCATCTTCCATTTCAACATGTTCCCATTGCTTCACATTAGTATCCTCACCAAATCTTTTTCTCAAAATTTCCACCCACATATAACTGGACTCTAGTTTTGCACCCAGGTGAGAGAAAGGAGACAAAGATCTCAATAAAGGACAAGACAGGCTCCTGAAATGGAATGAGCTCTATTGAAATCATTAAAAATGGATACTAACATCAAAAAGAACAAAATATGGTTTGAATACACAAGTGGATTAACAGCTTTCTCTCTATACGTCTCTTTAACTTTCTCTCTCCATGATTTACCATAAACACTATGTAACACTCTGATATTGTAATAAGGCTTTTAGCAGGCAAATACAAGGGAAATTGATGGTGCACCTCACTTTGAGGGTAAGCTCCTCCGAGAACAGTAAGAAACTGAGGGAAGCAAGGAGAGAGATAGAGAGAAGGAAATTATAAATAGCATAAAATCTGACATAATACCCCGCACCCAATGCTACAGTAAAATAGGTGCTAACAAAGGAAAATTCAAAAGCAACCTCACAGTTATAGTGCACTAAATGAAAAACATAACCATTGATGGAGCTCGCAAGCTCATTGGACTTACAAATTAAAACAAACCTCAACCTATTAACTACGAACCATCAGCCTTGATCATTCACTAACTTCATGGCCCAAGGCCCACGTAAACTTTTATTGACCTAACTGATTTCTGAAGCTTTAGACTTCATCTCGAATACAACTCCACCTTGTTCCTCAACCGACTTGTGACAAAGTCACCTCCTTTAGAGCACCTTGCCCACAAGGTGCAAGAAGGAAAGCTTGAGGCTTTCATATGAATCCCAGGTCGCATCATCTTCAGATTGCCCATGCCACTGGATCAAGGCTTAGACGTGAGGTAAATTCCACACCTTACAAACTCGCTGACCCAGCATTCTCTCAGGCTTGGCTTAAGGATCCCGTTAGAGTCCACAGGAGGGAGAGTAGGAATAGCCACGATCTTCCTTCTGAGCTTTCTTTTTAACTAGGAGACGTGAAAAATAAGGTGGATAGTGACAATTGCTAGGAGCTGGAGATGGTAGGCCACTTCTCTAACCCTGTGTGTCACTTGGAAAGGATCATAGAGCAGTGGAACCAACTTGAGACAACGACAATGGGCCACTGTTGACTGCCGGTACGGCTGAAGGTGCAGGTACACCCATTCTCCCACCTCAAAGGTTTGTTCTTTATGTTTCAAATCTGCTAACTTTTTCATACGACTCTGTGGTCTTTGTAAATTGTGCTTCAACAGTTGCAACATCTGGTCCCTAGTCTTTAGGTTTTCCTCAACAGTTTCAACTTTAGTAAGTCCAGGAGTGTAGGATAGAAAATGGGGTGGGTGGTAGCCATATAAGGCATCAAAGGGAGTCACATGGGTGAAAGAATGCTGGCATGTGTTGTTCTAGTATTCAGACAAGGGAGTCCAATGAGCCCAATCTTTGGGTCGATTTCCAGCAAAACACCTCAAGTAATTCTCCAGTGTCTTATTAACAACTTATGATTGCCCATCCGTTTGAGGATGATTGGCAATGCAAAAGGCTAATCCAGCCCCCTGAATCTTGAGTAATTCATGCCAAAAATGGCCAATAAATGTACTTCCCTATTTGAAATGATCGACGCATTCCACGCAACTTTAGAATGTGCTTAGTGAAAAACTGGGCTACTTTTCTTGTAGTGAAGGGGTGAGCTAAAGGGATAAAGTGTGCATATTTTGTAATATGTCCACCACAACCCATACACAATTAAACCCCTAAGAAAAGGGTAATGCCTAAATGAAATCCATGGTAATTTGGGACCATGGTTGGGAAGAAACTTGTAGTGGTTGTAGCAAGCCATTAGGCCTAGACTTGTCTACCTTCACACTTTGAAAAATGTCACAGTTACGGATCAACTATTTAACATTTGTCTTCATACCTTCCCAATGAAAATCCCTCCCAGCCCTATGCATAGTATTGTCATAGCCCAAGTGACCATCAATGGGGCTTGTGTGCAACAAATATAGGAGCTTCTGTCTGAAGGCTTGATCATTAGCAACCACCAATCTCTACTTATAAAACATCAACCCATTTCTCACTGTGTAGATGGGGGGTAATTCCCCTTTTTGAAACCTCAGCAGTAGTTCTTGCATCTTTGGAACCCCATCATAACCCTGTTTGACCTCCTCTAACCAATCTCAAGATGGTAGAAAAATGGCAGCCAAGGTGACTATTTCCTTGAGAGGCTCATCTTCAAACCTTCTTAACAATGCATCAGCCACTACATTATCTTGCCCCTTTTTGTATTCAACTAATAAATATTATCCCAGTAATTTAGACACCCATTTATGTTGCATGGGGGTCCTCATCTTTTATTCTAGCAAATATTTGAGGTTTTGGTAGTTAGTTTTCACTACAAAGGGTTGCCCTAGCAAATATGGCCTTCATTTTTGCACTGCCATCACCAGTGTATATAATTCTTTTTCATAAGTTGATAAGGCAAGTACTCTTCCCTTTGAAACCTTACTGTAGAATGCAATGGGCTTGTTTTTTTGCATAAGAACAGCTCCAATAGCACTTTTCAATGCATCGCATTCTATAGTGAAGGATAATGAAAAATCTAGTAGGATTAGCACTGTGGGTTGGGTTACTAGATCTTTCAATTTTTGGAATGCCTGCATAGCTTCTTCATTCCATGCAAATTGGTCACTTTTTAGCAATTGAGTGAGAGCTGCAGCAATACTACCATACCATTTAATAAATCTCCTATAATAGCCCATTAACCCAAAAAAGCCCCTTAATGATTTTAGTGAAATGGGAAAAGGCCAGTCACTTACTGCTCATAGCTTGTTAGGGTTTGCTTTAACACCTTCAACCGAGATGACATGCCCCAAGCAGGCCACTTCTAAAGTGGCAAATCGGCACTTTGACATTTTGACTAATAAGTCATGTTGTTTCAACGCGTCCTGAGTCAATTTAGCTGCTTAACATGGTCCTACAATGAACTGTGTACACTAAAATATCATTAAAAAAAAAAAAACAGCACGAACTTCCTTAAACACAATTTAAACAATTCATTCATTAAGTTTTGAAAGATGGAGGGTGCATTAGTAAGTCTGAAGGGCATGACAAGGAAATCATAAAGCCCATCGTGAGTCCGAAAAGCAGACTTATGGATATCCTCGGGCTTGACCCTGATTTGATGGTAACCCGAGCATAAGTTCATTTTAGAGAAAAACTTAGACCCATTGAGCTCATCTAGCAACTCCTCCACAACTTGAATTGAAAAATTTATCTTTGACTGTCACGCTATTCAATGCTCGATAATCCACACATATCCTCCATGTCCGCCCTCCTTACTAGTAAAATTAGAGAGGAATAAGGATTTTAACTAAGTCTTGTCACCCTTGAGTTCAGTAGCTCTCTTACAATCTTTTCGATCTCATCCTTTCGAAAGTAAGGGTATCAGTAGGGTCTCATCGACACAGGCTTGGTATTAGGGTATAAAGTAATAGCATGGTCATGAGACCTAGCTAGTGGCAGTCCTTTTGGCTCCCCAAAAATGCCACTATATTGATTAAGTCTCTGCTATACAGATTCATATATGGTCTTAGGCAGATTTTCTTCTTTGGCCTTAATCAGATGTAATAACAACCCCATTTTTTTCAGTTTGTTATTTTTATTTATGTTTTCCTCCTAAATTAAATGAGAGGGACGTAACCCTTGTAAATACATTGTTCGTCCATTATATTGGAATTGCATAGATAACTCCTCAAAGTTCCATAGTATGGTCCAATGTTTTGAATACATATCGGTGACCGTTTCGATCGATACATTGAAACGAGATATTTCAGTACCGGTACTATTTTAGAATAGTCTATATATGAATAAATTATATATAAATTATAAATAGTCTGGTCTGAATTGGGGGGTCAAAAAATGAGCTTAAAGTTTGAAGAAATGAAAAAAAAAAGGATGAAAGAAGTAAAGACCTAAATACCGGCCGATACGAGCCATAATAGTCAAAATTCTTACTGATACGAAACTATACCCATCTCTATACCGGCTACACCACAGAAAAGAAATATTTCGGCCGTACCGGCCGGTACGATACGAAATTTAAAATATTGGTATGGTCCTCAATTCCTGCAACCAATGTACCCCCAACACCATATCACATCCTACCAGCACAAGCACATAAGCATCTGTCGTAAAATTTTTACCCTGCATTTTAATTCTAAGAGCTTCACACTTCTCTTCACATACCATTTTTTCCCCATTGGCCACCCTAACATTCACTTTTTCCTCATGGTTCACTTGCAACCGTCCCTTTTTCGCTATTGAGTGATCTAAGAAGTTGTAAGTGTTGTCAGTGTCAACTAGCACCACTATCTCTTGGCTTCCAACTCTCCCTTTAATTCTCATAGTCTTAGGACTTAGGGACCCAATGAGTGCATGCAGCAAAATTTTGGTTGGGTTAGATTGGTAACCAAATGTATTATCTCTTCATTTTCAGTATCTTCCACTGGTGTAGGTATATCAACCTCTTTAATTAAAAACAGTTTGAACTGTTGAAATTTGTGACCTAAATTCCATTTGGAATCACAATAATAACAAAGACATTTATCTCATCTCTTTTTCATTTGTTGTAGTTTAATTTTTTGGACAAGAATAATAGCTTTTGGACTAGATTTAATATTGTTGTTTGTTGTTGCAAGGGGAGTTTTCAGTATACAAGCATCCTGGTAAGGACCAGTGGCTTTGTGGTTTCTCCTACTCACACCTACATTTTCTTCTTGAATCTTTGCAAGGATATAAGCTGCCAGTAAGTTGTTAGGGTTGAACATTCTTACAGATTACCTAATTTCATCCTTGAACCCACTAAGAAAATAGCTCAATTTGTCTCTAATAACCCTTTCAGCCTATTGGGCAGGGCATCAAAATTTGACTTGTATTCCTCCATAGATCCGGTTTGTTTAAGTCTAGTTAAGTCCTTCATGAGGTCATCATATAAAGATGGACCAAACGTCACAAACAAAGCCTTAGTAAACCCTTCTCAATCCCTTAAAACTCCTGACTCTTCAAGATCTTAGAACGAAAGTAGGGCTTGGCCCTTCATATGGAAGGATGCTAGCCTTAGGTTGTGTTGGGGTAGAGTATTACAATAAAAGAATAAATTATTTGTTTTGTACAACCATCAACTAGGGTCATCGCCATTGAAAGTTAGGAACTCAATTCTTACCAATCTTTGGGGAGGCTCTCCTCCTTGTTCTACATGTACGTGTTGTTGGTTCTGACAATCTGAAAATAACTCTCCATGTGGTAGTCAGGTGTTCCTCCTTTGTAGCTCCAAAGTCAAAGAAGCCAACTACTGCGTGACGAATCAAATTGCCTCTTGAGGGCACATCTCAATCACTAGGATTTTGAGCTGAGAATCTGTAGATTTTTTTAGTGATGTTCAGGCCATCTTGTAATTGATTGAGACAAGTACCTTCTGCCATCTTTTTATTATTTCTTTGTTTCTAAGTCACTTCAGAATGAATCTCTTGATACCACTTGTAACACTCTAATGCTGTAATAAGGCTTTTAGCAAGGTAATACAAGGGAATGGATGGTATGACTCACTTCGAGGGTGAGCTACTCCAAGTACGGTAAGAAATTGAGGGAAGTTAGGAGAGAGATAGAGAAACAAAAAATGTGAATAGCATAATATCTGACATAACAACCCGCAATCAATGCTACAGTAAAATAGGTGCTGGCAAAAGAAAATTCAAAAGCAACCTCACGGTTACAGTCTACTAAATAAAAGACAACCATAAACCATGATGAGGCTCGCAGGCCCATTGGATTCACAAATTAAAACAGAACTCAACCTATTAACTACAGACCATCAACCTTGGCCACTCTCTAACTTCACGGCCCAAGGCCCACGTAAACTCTTATTGACCTAACTGACTTTTGAAGCTTCAAACTTCATCTCAAACACAACTTCACCTTGTTACTCAGCCGACTTGTGACAACAGGGCATGCATCATGAGTATTGCAGATATCTATACACCTATGAATCAATTGCATAGATATGACCGCTATGTTTGTATCAGATCATATCTATGAATATTGATGTTAATGATTTACATCTATCAATCTTGATCAGAAGAACAAAATATTGTTTGACTCGGTCATGCTCAGTTGTAAAGGTTTGATAGGTGACATATAACAACACTTTCATCTCATCAACTCATTTGTCAAGCTAAATAAAGATCCATGAAAGAGATGTTACCTAAATTCCCATCTCAATCAAAATCATAAAATTGATGCATTAAGAACATGGAGGTCATGTAAATGACAGTAAATCTGACAAAAATCTACTATATCAGCATCTCTGCCTAAACTCCTAGCGCCTCAACATGTCAAAAACAATAGATCCGGCTATATTAAGTTGTTACAGATAGATTTATGGTACATGTGGCTGCAGCTTTATTGGTGCTAATTGATCCTCCTGCTTCAAAGAACTCTCCTTGAAGCTCTTAGTCAACCAGATAGCAGTTTCCCTAGGGGAGACCTTCCCAGGACCAAATGGCTTTAGCAGCACCCCAAGCTCGTCATACCTTTCCTGTTGCAGCAACCTTGCACTAAATTCAAGCACCCCTTCCAAAGCTTCAGCTCTTCGCTGGAATGAGGATGTGTCAAACTGGCGGTGATGAGAGCCAGATGACGTTCGGCTTGATGCCCCAGCAGTTGCATTTTGATCAGAGCATTCATCACTCCTTTCCTGTCCAACTGCTTCAAGCATGGTGTGAGGAAGTCCCTGCCATGCATCGGGAAAACTGGGTTTGGCAGCAGCTCTATTGCTCTGGACTGTACATTTGTCTTTAGTGATGGATTGATCATTGTAGACTGGGGAGCCAGAGGAACCTTGTGCCGAGGTTGATATAGTTTTACCGATAAAGAAGAATGGGTCTTCATAAGAGGCTAATGGGAATTCAGCTATTCTGTCAATTCCAGGGGAATTGACAGAAACATCGGGAGATTTTAGAGAGTGAAGAATACCAATATTGGGCCTGCATGGGGACTTATGAGTACCTGAACCTCTTGTGGACATGGGCAAAGAAGCTCTTCGGGTTGTAGTGACAGATTTTCTTGGAGTGGGTGAAATGGCAAACTGCAAAAATGAAATTGAAAACTCAAAGGCAAGCAAATTACTATCCAAACGTCAAACAATTGTGCAATGCAAAAGTCACCCACAGAGAATGATACTCAAGCTTGAGCTTCTAAGCTGGATAAACTCACATGTCAACCACTATTGGCATGTCAAGCATCATTACATGCATGTGTGTGTAAAGAGAGAGAGAGACCTCAATCGGATCTTACCGATTCCCTTCTGTTAGAAGCACGAGAAGCTTTCGCTGGAGTACGTCTTGAAGATTTTGCAATATCTGAAGTTTTCGCAACAATAGTCTTATAAATGGAAATCTCCTCATGGATGCCTCCAACAGATGGCTCTTGCAAATTTAAAAAACTTGGGGTATCATGAATTTCTTGTGTAGAGCATAGAGAATCTTGATCAGCCCCAGATATGCTTGGATTCAAAGCCCTATCATTGCTGAATGAACAGCGCTTCTCCCTGTACATATCAAGAGGAACATCCTTTGGCTCTGAAAATCTAGTTTTCTTCATATAAGTGGTTTCAGGCCAGGAAAATGGTAAACTACTGCGTCTGGGGCTATTGATCTTGAGATGAACCTTAAGGACATAAGGCTGAAGATGGGGATGCCCGAGCAGCTCTGCTGCCTGCCACAGTAGATTCACTACAGATGTTCAGTGCCACTGACCACTAAAAAGATATACATTCAAGAAACTGTATACACAAAAAAACTCAAATATTGTTGGTCGCATTGCAAGCACAACAGTCCTGCGATTGTATCATTAAATGGCAGAATGCATGACTCCATTTATATATCCTTCCTAAAACTGCTTCATTGACAGTTCATGGCACTATTTCGATATTCTTCTCAAAATACTTATCTTGCAGGAAAAGTAACTTTTATTTTATTTTTTTAAAACTTATAGTTTCTCTTTCTGCAAAGCAAAAACAGAAACAATTTTAGCAAATGCCAATCGATGATATTGTACTAAGGAACAGAGAAAATGTGTATAGAACTGAAGGGTGACGGTATTAATAACAGTGGGCATAGGCAAAAGGCTGATTATGCTGACGCTATCCTGGTTACATATTAGTTAAAGAGTAGTAACAAAGAGTGAAGGAGTAGGTCCATTGTTGTTTTAACAGGCACAGTTCTATAACTGGTGGCGATGGTGGTCAGTGTTGTGTTTATAGTGAATATTACAAGTCCAATGGTAGCAGTGGTACTCTAAGCAGATTATTTGTAAGAATTTAGATGGTGATTCTTTCTTATGGAGGCGTGCTGCTGATAATAAACATAATGTCATGAGAAGATACGAAATTTTGCTTTCAAGAGCTTATTTTCATTCTAAGAAAATTTAGGTACAGAACCCAAAAATTTTCAACTGCTGTCACATACCACCACGTACTTTATTTTTGGAACAAAAACCCTCCTGAAGTAACAAATAGTGGCACATGCCCCACCTCTGTCAACATGCCATCGGGAAAAGAATCATGCATCTCACATATGCTTACAGAAACTTTTTTGTAATACTCACACCTTAGAAGGCATATATGAACATAGAAAGGGGAAAGGGGTAGAAATGTTATGACAACCAGACAAATATCATGGGAAATCACCGAGCAAGAACATGTAATTTCAATAAATTTCTTAACGGCAGGTTAGCATATGGAGGCGAAGTGGAACAGCTAGAAGTCCAGTATTGTAAACAACTATGTTTGATTTTGTTACCTTTCTATTGTCATATGATAGTTCAAGAATGCTATTCAAACAATAAAGTCTTAGCATGAAAGCATGAGGCTGTCTCAAAGAGCAAATATAAGGTGGCTTTCACCCATTAAAAGAAGACAAAATGCATCCACGATTCAGATAAACTATCTTAAATTCGGTATGGCATATTGGTAGTTAATTTTCTAATTCTTGAATGTACAAATATTTATTTTACGATCTTCACACCGTTTGGAAAGCAAAAGGACTGAAATATGCTTACTACATGGAGAAAAATTATTCATTACCACTACATCCTGATATGCCAAAAGTACCAACATCCTGCTGCCCACAAATTGCCCCCATTGAGAGCATCACATTTTCAGACTACAATCGCTATTTTATTTCTCGGTAAACAAGATTTTATTGATCATAAGGATAGGCAATAGCCCAAGTACAAGTGCTGTCGTGGTGCATACCATTACAGAAACACGGGGCAATGTCTGAGCCAGCAGTGTTTAATGAAAATTTCCATGAATTGTCCCCCAAAACCTAAATGGTGACTGACCAGTTTACATATAGGCATATAAAGCGGTGTCCATCCACAAATATGTGCCACATTTTAGCGCAACGTTTTAAATATAGGATAGATGTTTTGGAAAAAAAAATGGCAGAATGGGCAAATCCATTGTGATTAACTTTGCAAATTATCTAAAAAGCAGGTCAGTTGGCATATATACTTTCGTAGATGCTATTCACATATTTCTCTAAACTGCAGGTTAGAGAACAGTAATACATACACTTAGCCTAAGTTCTGGGTTTTTCCGCAACATGCTTTTAACAATGCCTCGACTGAAATCAGAAAAAAAGCAATATGGTTAGGTCAACAAAATTCACCAACAAGAAACTAAGATAAGTATACAAATAGAATGTGTTTTCAGGTTTACAAGGGAAATCTAGGAACAAACTAAGCACACTCCAACTATCCAACTATCCAACAATCCATCCATTGTTCCATCTCTTCCAGTTAATCTACCTCACTGCCAAACGTCTATCTTGGATGGTTTTAGGAACCAGCCTACGCAAAAAAAATACCTTTACTTTAACCACCAATGCATGTAAGACTTACAATGCGCCAGAATATTTTGTTGGAAGCGGAGCCACAACAGACCTATTAATTTTGTTGATCAGTGCTTGAATATCCTGCACAAGATAAAGAAAGTAAAGTAACTTCAACAATAAAATCTTGTTGTAGGAAGTGGAACCTGGAACCTCATCAAGGCAGACCCCTTGGACCCACAAGCAAACCCCAGATATATGACCCCACCTACCAAAACTGTGTAACGGGTAATCCTGGGCAAATAATAGAGCGGAATCGAACCCAGGATATAAGAGTCTATAGTTCATGCTAAGCTTACCATTTGACCACTAGGCAGCAGCCTAACTGGTAACTAAAAAATACTGATATATAACATACTCCAATCACTGGACATGCAGGAGAAAGCCTATAAGTAAAGAATTTTCTGGGAAGCCTTGCAGCATTAACCATGCAAAACAAACTAATTGATAAAAACAAGTGTACAGTAAAGTATTTATCATTTCTTAGGGATAAAACAATCATCAGCCAGATTTTCCACATTTGTTAATTCCTAGTGTACTTGCCAGTCCAAATCCAAACAATATGAACACAAGCACTGGAAGGGTGGAAGCAACATAACAATGCAATACAAGAAAATAAAATATTTAAAATCTCAAAATAAGTTCATGACAACAATTCCAAGCTAAAGCTCAAATCCAAAAGCTTAAACTGACGGTGAATGATCAATTTTAACCTGCAGCACTAATAAATTAGTTGATGTAGTTGGAAGTGCAAAATGCAAAAAAGTTCGTAATTGTGAGACTTTCTTCTGGTTATCATTTTATCTAGTTCCAAAACACTTGATGTTAAGAAAGCATCTTTTACATGAAGGTTCTGTATAGTCTTCTTGTAAAAACACCAGACCCATTAGACTCACGATGAAATTATTTTAACCTTATACAAAAACTAAGCTAAGCCACTGTCCTGTACTTCTCTAAATTTAAATTATGTAGAAGGTCAGTGTGTGTGTGTGCATATGCATGTATTTGACCATTCATTATATTAAATATGGCTATTTTTTGTAGGCCAACTAGAATTAGATTATTAGAATCTAAGAGTTTCAAAAGTAATTTGTATGCTGGTGAAATTATGAAGTATCAGAATGGTCTAATTGTGTACACTGTTACCAAATATATAATCTGTGATCCTGAGGCCCTTGATCAAGTTTTTCCATGAAACGCACACTTGAAAATGAAACAATAGGGTCCAAATACTTACAAATGCTTTGAATGCGGGCTTATGAGATGTCATTTCATATATGCAGCATCCTGGATGACAGAATTTCAAGATTCACAAACACGCTCAGCTAAAGAACAACAGAATTAATCCAGGATAAGCTTGCACAAACATGCACACAATGCTTACCCAGAGACCAGATATCTGATTTTGAACCATAAGGTATATCAGCAAGGAGCTCAGGACACATATAGGTTGGAGTTCCCACAACCTGAATTACAAGGTAATAATTGCATTATAATAAATCATGCATAAATTTATTGATGTATGGATCACGCTGCTTACAGAGGAAGCAAGATCATCTGAGGTCAACATTTTGGCAAGTCCAAAATCACCTGCCCCATCATTAATTCTTGTTAGCAAGCATGTGATCCCCTTTGGGAGAACTACAGAAATTGTAAGATCACTTACCAAGACGTATGTCTTTATCTTTTGTCAAGAATATATTTGAACACTGATGGAATCATAGAACACTATTAGAACAATATAACTTCAGAGAAATGGATGGAGATAGAAAGACCACTAACCTTCACATCACGATGAAGAATATGATTCATGTGCAAGTAGTCGAGTGCCATTAGGAGTTGAACTAGCCACTTACAGAGCATCTGCTAAAAGTAGATCTTTAGTAATCAGAAGTTAACACTCAGGTGAATAAAGTAATTAAGCACACGATAGTTGAATACTCAATGAATGTAAAATTCAAATCAGTTTTTGCAGCATAAGGAGAAAACTGATACACAAAAAAAAAATGAATAAAAACCTCTTCAGGGAAAAGAAGGCCATTGGCTTTTTTTATAGCGCCTGCCCTGTACCACACATAAAAAGTAGCATAGATGGTTTGAGGTTATCCAAGGCTTTAAGACAGCAAAAGCCATCATTTCTCAAGTTTTGATTCAACAGGAAAGAAAGAGCACTCACATGTCACCTCCTTCACAATAGCCAATAATAATGCACACATAGCAACCCTGAGAGTAAAAGAATTCCATCAATATGACACAATGAAAGGCTACAGAATATTAGTTAGGTTTCCGTATTGGATAAGCAAAACAGAATAAACTGCTATGTCACAGACAAAGTTATAAACAAACAAAAATAATTGATCTTGAATGAGGTAGGTTTACCCATGGGGGAAAAATGTACATACAATAATAAAGAACTCTATCTGGCCTCAACTGTGTTAACTGCCAACTTGACACTACCCATCAAAGATGCAGCCATGCCCATAAAAAATATTGAAAAAATTTCTTGATTAGAGTATGTCCCATATAATCCAAATATATTTTGAATCAAACTCACGGAATGAATGATTCACATTGCTGACTCAATTCAACTCTGTCATCTATGGACTGACTCCAGTTATGGTTGAAAAAGCATCAACAAGAAAAAGAAACCAAACAATTAATTACAAGAATTGCACCTGTTATCTTTTGTTAGCAATCTGTAAACAAACGAAAGTTTAAGTCTATATTAAACTTTACAAGACAAGTTCATATTTACTCATCATATACAGGTATTTTACAATTTCAAAAAGTATCTTTACGAACTTGTAATTAGAAAATATCCATTGTTGTCTGAGACGACTAGGCCAGTGAATACTAAAATTCAAGAATTAAGATGTATTTATCAAAGGTCATAAGATTTGGTACATTTTACATATATTGATAACTTTGAATGAAAATTAGTTAACTAGCATGAACAAGAGTCTCTGAAACATTTTGGCATTGGGAGAATAAGAAAAACAAGAACATACGAAAAACAATTGCTCACTCAGTCATCCAATCAATGAAGCAGCAGAAAATTGGAAAAGGGTACCACCACTGCATGAGCACAGATACATAATAGATAATTACAAGCACAACACACCTTCTCCACCCAAGAATCCTTGTACTCCACGATAAATGGATTTCGTAATTTAGAAATAAGCTCCATCTACAAAACCAGAAAATGGGTCAGTCCCTGTATAATCTAAAATATTCATCCAGAATAATTAACATCGGAGGTTCAATTGTAGTCCAACCAGCCAAAATCCCTTCTCCACAATCTGGCCCAGAATTTGGTTCCTAATATGTACTGCAACTATATATTGTTTAAAGCATTAACTTATGTTCAGATACTTCCTCATGTGCAACAGCTGTTAACATGTTTTAAAATCTTGATATGAGGATGTTCACCATTTCTTACAATATTTTTTTTATCAGTTATACATACACCACAATCAACTTCCTTAAGTTTTCTCTTTTTTTAGTTTTTCCAGTAGTTTTTGCTTCTGATAAAGTCTAGTATTGGAATCCTCAAGAACCTAGGATAAAAATAAAATGTATGTAAAAATAACCAGAATTAATGTGGCACAAAACATATTCAGAAAGAGAATGTATATGGAAATTGGTTATGCCATCACGAGATTCTGTTTATTTATAAAGACAGAAAAAAAAAAAAAAAAAAAAAGAGTATCAACCTCTTGGTGTGCAGATCTACGAGATCTATCAGTCTGGCGAGCAAGACGAATCTTTTTCAGCACATACCTTAATATAGTAGCAAAACAAAACAAAATTAGAAGGAAAAGCACACTCGTGAACTAATTCATTGTGATATCATACATTAAATAGTACTCAATGACATTAAAACAAAATAACAGAGAGAGAGAGAAGGAATTTTCATCCTCACTTCTTCTTTTCATGCTTATGCCTCACAAGAAGAGCAGAACCAAAAGCTCCTTTCCCGATTTGCTCTAGAATGTCGTATTGCTCCATCCGATTGATTTGGCTCTTTATCCCCCTCTTCTGGGCATATAATTTGCTACTTCAATTCCCATAGATGTTCACAAAATCATGAATTATGCTTCAAAAGTTTGATTCTTCAAATGTAATGAAGAATGAAAGTGATTGCAGCAAATATCAACAAAGGAAAAGCTACACTATCTGCCAACTTACTCAAGAATCGCATATGCTTGCAAATTAAAATTCTTTTTTTTCTTGGGAAACAAACAACCACTAATTTACCCAAAAAAAACAACTAATAACTAATAACACAGACGCAACTCACTTCAATGAATACGTAACTAGAGAGACCCTTGAAAGACCAACTTAATATTGAACCCCCAAAAAGAATATAGCGCAGATTTTTATGATAAGAAGGCAATAGATTTGGCTCAAAGCACACAATGTAGAAAGAATGTACATTTTCTTCGTTTGTTTTTAAGATCATAAACTATGACTTTGAAGTAAATACTCAAACCAGTAAGCCAAATGGTCGTAACATGAAAACTTGATAATTTAATTTATTTTCCCTTATTATAATTTCTAGGCATAAAAACACCGTTGCACATTAAAAAAACAAGATAGTGAAAGCAAAAAATGCATCCACTACATACATAGATACAGAGTCAAAGAAAATTAGCAAAGTGGAACTCGGAGTGATACTTAAAAATGAGAGAAGAAGAACCTGAACGTGGAAGATAGAAGGGATTGGAAAGATCACAATGTGAGTGGAGAAGACAAACTAAAGAAGAACGCGAATATGGACAATGGCAGAGGAACTTCAACAAAACGACAGTTGCAGAAGTAGCAGCAGCAGCAGCAGAGGAAGAAGAAGAAGTAGAAGGAGCGGAGGAGGAAGTTGCAGTGGGTCTTTCGCCATTCTCGTTCAGACACAAACTGACAAACTAAAAGCGAGATGGAGGGAGACATTACACTGCAAATTAAAAATAAAAAATAAAAAAATAAATGAATGAGAGCAAAAAGAAAGATATAAAAAGCAAAAGAAAATACAGAAACAAAAATAGATGAGAGAAAGAGAGAGGAATGATTGGTCAAAATGGGTTTGGAAAGGAAGGAGAGAGAGAACAGAGATTTTTTTTTTTTTTTTTCTTTTTACAACTTTACAATTAATTTTAATTATGTCATCTTCTGTATTTTAAGATTGTATTTAGATAGTAAAATATTTTGAGATATTTTATGAATAATAATGAAAAAGTAAGGAAAATATTTTAGACATAAAGAGATTAGACAAATATAAATCTATAAATTTATGTGATTTGAAGTGGTACGTTAGATTGTAAAGTAGATCTAATAAATCTAATGAAACCACATCAATTTATAGATTTATTTTTATATAATCTCTTTATTTATATAACAGTTTTCAAAAAATAATAATAAAATAATAAATAATAATAATAATATATGTACAAAATAATAATAAAATAATAAATAATGGTAAAGTATTCTAAGAGTGCAAAACCTTAGTATAGCCGATTTTTGGTCCAAAAATCTATTATTAAAAAGTCATTTAACTATCATGTTTGACTATATATTTTTCTAAGTAGTTTGGGGATCTTATACTATTTACCTTTGTTTATATAGATATGTCATTTAAAATTTAATTTTTAATAAATATTTATAGTAAAATTCACACATGTTGTTTATTTAAAAATAGATAGATGAAAAGAGATCTCCTCACGTTCTTATCTAAATTTGAAGACATTAAGTGGAAAAAAGATAAACACATAAAGTAGTAGGTACTACAATATTTATTAATGCATGTATAAAGATTTTAAGCAACATTAAATAAGCAATAAATGTTTTAAGACTCACTTTATGTATAAATATATATATATATTTCCTACTTAAGACCATCAAATTCGTATAGCAACTTGAACTTGTTTTAAATTTGAGAAAAATAAACATTGTATTTAAAATTAATATAAGATAATCTTAATGTTTAACAATCTCACACAAATAATAGTAAATATTTTTAAATCAATGTATAATCTTTAGGAGTGTAAATCGATCGGGTCCGGTGATAAACCGAAAGTTTCGGTCAATTATTTTCTTTGAACTGAACCAGACTAAACATCCATGGGGACCAGACCAGACCGATAGTTATTGGTCCAATCCAGTTCGATCAATCTGTCCTAATTATTTTTTTATTTTTTTTCAAAAAAATTAATTAAAAAATTATTTAAATTACTAAATTAAAATTAAGTGAATTATTAATGTAGATTATGTAACTAACTCAGTAAAAAAATATTTTACTATAATTACATTTATGATGCTGATAGTTACTTCTTACTAATTTAGACTTTACTCTTTAGTATGCATAATTATTAATAATGCCATACATTTTATATATGGTTAATGAATATCAAATAATTTCATTGTACATAAATTTTTCATGCTTGCTTGCAATTTAGATATTTTAAAAAAATTACCTAATTATTTTAATTAAGTATAAATAGTAGAATATGTATGAATGTATAATATATTAACTATTTAAATATAATGATATAAATTATCACATGATTTATTATTTATTATTAATTGATAGCATATATTATTTTATATTTTATATAGTCAATGATAATAAATTAGATAAAAATTATATCATTAACTTATATAATTACTATATAAAAATAATATATTAAATTTTTAAAAATATATATATAGGGGTTAAGTCTGATTCGGTCATGTCCAGTCCAAAGTTTGTAAATCCCGAAAACAGACCGAATTTCATCTATCTACATATTTTGAGATCGAGATTGACAATTCCAAAATTTGGTCCGATCTAATCCGGATCGAAAATTTCGATCCGGTCGATTTTATCGGTCCAAACTAAATTATTTACCATCCTAATAATCTTTAAATCACTTATTTGGACCGAAAAATGAAAAGGAATAAACAATCCGAGTAGATCTCAACCATTTATTTTATTGTTTTTAAAGATAGTTTTGTCAGCCGAGCAAGGACAAGAAGTGGGAAAGTAAAACTATCAGCTTTCATGGGCTTTTGCATAGTTTAATAATTTCTTTTTTCTGCTAAGGCATAGTTTTATATTTATTTATTGCTTTATATTCCTCCTTATTAATAATTTTCTATTCTTTTATAAGATTTATATTCCTTCTTTTTGGTATTTAATTTTAAACATAGATTTCAATTTTTACCATTATATTTTGTTGGTAAATGTGCCAATGTGATATAATTAATTAACTTTCTTTTGATATTTTATTTTTAATAAACATCTATATTCATGAATTTATTTTAAGATCATTTTTTTCATTAAATAATACTATTTTGATCACTCAATTTGCTCCTTATTTTGACACTTCATGTATTTTAATTTTTTTATTTACTTAATAGTTAAGAAAGTAACTATTAATGTATTGATTTTTTTTTATATTTTTAAAAATATTTTAAAATAATAAAAAAATATGAAATAAATAAATAAAACAATAATTTTGTCCTAGCGATAAGTTGCAACGGGCTAGACCAAGCGACAGAGTGGCGGCTTAGTACCACCGCTCTTTTTTCATAGGCTATTTATTCTTATACTTGTTTCTATGAGTATTTATATATTATTTATTACATGTTTGTATTATCTTCTTATTTATTTATTTATATTATATTAATAAAAATAATAATAATGTAAATAGGGATTGAGGCATGGAGCGAGGAAGGCCGACAGGAGAAACAAAGTGGACCCACACCACCACCCCATTTTCCTCTTGATTTGCAACCAAGAGGTCCAAGAACCAATTGTCCAGCCTCTCTTTCAGTTATTAGGGTAAAGAAAAATAAATACATAAATCTGAAAAATGGCTCCACTTAATTGTCTATTCTCATGTCTCTTAGCCGAATGATAAGAAATGGTCACCACATGGGTGGTTTCTTGACATACATAGTCTATTGTCTCATTATTCTCAGGCGTTCTCAATAATATATATATATATATATATTCCTATTAAACTCTAGAACTACGATATTGATGGAAGGAGTGTGGCTCTTCCTCCTCCTCATAAATAAAGATAGGAAGAGAATTTATATTTACAGTTTTAAGATGTGCAAGACTTACATTTCTTTTATAAATAAATAAATAAATTTAGAACTCATATAAAAAAATTATTTTTTAATGGTGGATCTACTTTTTTTCAAAATAAGTACGCGAATCTTGCATATCCTAAGACTGTATCTAGCATTACTCAAATAGAAGTATTTGATGCTAGGGGTAGACACATGATAGAAAAAAAAAAATTGATATTTTTACACTTTCTTATGATGAAGTTTACTCTTTTACAAAGAACTTACGCGAGACTTGTATATTTAGAACCGGTAGAAAACATTACTAAAAAGGGATAAATAGTCATGTTCATGCATTGTTAGAAGAGCGGTGTTAATCTGCTGCCTGAGTAGCACTGCTCATTGTTACTGCTAGTTACTCTTATAACCTTTTTTTTTCATTTTTCTATTCAATTTTTTTATATATTTAAATATTTTAAAAAATATATATCAATACACTTAAAATCACTTCTTTCGTCATTATGTTAAAAAAAAAATTCACTTAGCGGTCAAATAGAGCGGTAACTATTGAACAGCGTAATAGTATTTTTCCGGTCAGAATCATGACACAAAAATAAACTAAGAATAAAAAGGAAGTAGTACACATAAATTTGGTATGGTTTAGCAAAAGAGGAGCATCCCCAAAAGGGAAATAGCTAACATGCAGTTTGAATTGGGGCTTTACTTTTGGAGAAATATTCTGGTTTACCATATCTTTCTAGAGGCAGTGTTAAATGGGACAAAAACAATTAGTAGTTAAAAAGGTAGTTGTACTCAGATTCTTAGTTTAGCATATTTAGGTAATTTTGAGTGAGTCTCTTGACCAAAAAGGACCTCACCTCTTTGCATGTGTGTTCTGATTTTTGGTAATTAACGGGTAGATGCTCATGCCCAAAACCTCACCATCCAAATGGAAACTGGTTCTTATAAAATGCGAAGTTATAGCTTTATATATTTAGGTTACGTTTGGATGTTGAGCTGAGTTGAGTTTTTTATGAATAGCAGTGAGATAAGATGGTAGAGTAAGTTCTGTGAGGCCCACTTACGATGAATTTAGATGTATTTATGAGAAGTTAAAAAAAAGTTATAGGTCCCACGAATAAAGAAATGTTAAGTTGAAAAAAATTGTGGATTTTACGTGTAAAAAGGTTTTGAGTTTAGATGGATTTAAGAATTAAGTGTTTAGATATTAGAAGAGATCTAAATCTGAACCGAACTTAATTGAACTGCGTACAGTCAAGAAACCAAACGAGATCTACCAACCATTTTCTAGTCTAACGAGATTCATCGCATTTGAGCCAGATCCAGGACGTCCGCCATGGAGTTTGGGAAATATAAAAACAAGACTATTGGATAAACCCGTCTAAGATAACTCTACAAACTCGAATTTGACTAAGGTTCATTTATCAAAAGAGCTATGCATGAATATAAAATTATATAAATTAAATGAAATATTTCATTTAGACTCAAAGTCATTTGTATAAGGTTAATATTAAACTTCATATTTTTTTTATTTTTTTAGTAGGAAGATATAACTTTACACTGAGAATTTCTTAAACATTTAAAAAAAATAAAGAGAAAATTATGTTACTACTACGATGTATTTTTATGTTATAGTTTTTTTTTTTTTTTTTTAAATCTTGTGAATATAGTGATTGATANTTTATGTTATAGTTTTTTTTTTTTAATAAAAAGAACCTTGTGAATATAGGGATTGATATCTATATATGCATAAAGTATCTTGAGATATAGCTTTATTAAGATTTGAGTCTTTCTATACTTTTTGAATCTTGACTAGTCAAATGCACAACGAGCAAGGAATCACTGTGCGCGTATATATCTATGAGAAAATATACTTGCAATAATGAATAGTGCAACCGTCGTGTAATTGTTTTAAAAAAAATGAATAAAAGATGAGACCCACATGAAAATTTTTTAATAGTAGGATCTATTCTTTTTTAAAGCGATTACGTGGCGTTTACACACTTCACGGTTGTATGTAGAATTACTCTATATTTATAATCAATGCTTAGAATGCTACACAACCTTCTCAATCTCCTCACATCACGTTTTTTTTTTTTAATTTTTAAATTTTTTCATAATAATTTTTTTTTTTGAGTTTATTCTTTTTAAACTAATTCAATTCTTCTATTCATTATTTATATATTAAATATTTAATGAAAAAAAAAATTAAAAAAAGTGTGGTGTGTGGAGATTGTGGAGATTTTTTCTATATTTATATATGTGTGTATTTATGATCGGGTGATGGGTAATTAACACATGGTTGACATAGGACCACTGGATGAGTTTAGGGACAGGTAGACAGATGGGAGAGGTATTATTTCTTCCTCATTTATTTGTGAACGAATATCATTTTAACCATTAATAGGTAGCTCACAAAAAGATTTATCACACACCAAAGTAATAAGTAAAAAATTTTAACCTTTTACTCTGAATTAAAAATAATAATAATAAATCTATTAAAATATTTTTATAAAAATAAACTTATAAGTTGACGTAATTTGACGTAAGATATCAAAATTATATTATAATAATAAGAGTTTTATAATCTACTGTATCACATTAAGACGCAAAGTTTATTTTTATAAAAAAAATATATATATTAAAAAATGATAAATGAATGCAAATTTCTAACAAAGCAGATCGATCGTTTGTAATGTGAATTTTATTTTATTTTATTTTTTTATTATTTGTGTCATTTTCAAACTGGTAATTATAAACATTGAATGAGATGTAGGTAGCTTTAACCAGACGGGAAAGTTAACAAAGCTTGAGATAATATTAGAACGTGAAGATGTCTGAATATTGGCCCACAGAGAGTCCAAGATACAGTTCATGAGCAACCAAAGACAGCTAACATCAAAGAAAAAAACAAAATAATACAGAGATCTTGAGGGGGTAGATCAAGTAGTCATCACCTTGTCCTCTACTGCTAGAGTAGCATTATGTAAGGTATTTCAATGTTTAGACTTTCTGTCCTAACTTCAAATGGATCAAACTTTCCCATGCCGATCCCCAACGAGAATAATGTGAGGCATTCTAAATCTTTTTTTCTAACGTTAATAAATATTGTAAAATTCACTTCAAATATCTATAAATATGTCGACACGGCTAAGGTCCCGTTTGGAACTTGGATTGAATTGACATCAACTCAATTCAATTTAATTTTAAGTTGAGTCTAACATATAAATATCTAACTCTCAAATCATTAAACACGTCTAAACTTAAAATCTCTTTACACGTGAGACTCACAACCTTTTTAACTGAACATTTTTTTATACGCAGGACCCACAACTTTTTTTAACTTAACATCTCTTTACACGTGGAATTCATAATTTTTTTCAACTTCTCATAAATACATCTAAACTCATTTTAACATCTAAACACATTTAAACTTATCTTAGATGGGCCTCATATAAATCACTTTATCATCTCAATTCACTACTATTTATAAAGAATTCGGCTCAACATTCATAAGTGAGTTAAATTTGTTGAAAAAAATGGAATAGAAGTGAAGCCCATAAGTGAGTTATTGGGCTCACATCAACATGCCACTTGATTCTTTACACATTCATAGCCCAAACTCATAAACCAACCTCTCTATACCTTCTCCATCTCTCTAAAAAACTCAATTTTATCCTCTCATCCTTTGCCAAACCACTACTTTGTTCATCATTTCATGATTATAAAAATGAACTATAAATATCATGTATATATTCTTCATACATGAGATTAATATGATAGATGGGGGGCCCGGAACGCTTGATTCCCCAGCCTCGTTTAGAAGAAGTTATATTAATTGAAGAAACAAAAATATAAAGATGATGATTATATGCTACACAATTCAACCAAAGCCCAATGAAGATAAATTATTAGTACAAGTGCAATACTGAAATTTTAAAAACTAAGTTTTTTTTTAATGAACATATATAGTTAAGTCAAGTGGGGGGCTCAAGGTGTTCGTTTATCTATGACAATGATAATTGATCATATAAGTCAAAACCTCGCTAATCACACCTTAAAACTGTATCTAGTATTACTTTTATTTTTAATTATTTTCAAACAATTTATCCCTTCATAAAAATTACATCAAGGAGGAATATGATATGACTTTTTTATTTTAGTCAAATTTAAGATTTTCATATAACCAATCACCATATTTGAAAAAAAAAAATGTTTGGTATATGTTTAAGGGATATGAAATGAATTTGCATTTATCATACATGGTTTTTACAATAATAAGAAACAAAGTGCATAGTATATACACACCATACACATACACACATAATACACATCTACATACATAACCATCATTACATGAACCAATTCCCGCTAAGCCAAATATGCTACCAACTAAGCTACTAAGGGTCTGTTTGGAAACACAATTGTTTTCATATATTATCATATTATTTCACTACTATTATCTCTATTATTTACTGATCAGTTGAGATACTTTTACCATCCAAACAGAGCCTAACTGACATTAAGTACGAGAGGTATAATATAAGTAAATGAGTATGATAAACGAGCAATGAGTTTCAAAGTCTCAAGATAATTACTTGATGGATCTAAGCTTTATAACGATTTTAAAGAACTCCTATATATGTAATCTTAATTAATCATTTTGAAATATAAAACCAAATGCGGCTCGAGTTTTCCTTAGGTCAATAAATCAGCCACTAAAAATATTTTGAAAAGCTCTTTTCTTTAATTTCTTTTGCATGTGTAGTTAATTAAAGATTTTTTTTTTCAAAATTTCCTAGTCCAATATCATTGGAATTATTCCTTATTTTGAGAAAGTAAGGCCCGTTTGGTTTTACAGATAGTCACAACATATCTCATCTCAACATAAAAAATTAAAAAAAAAAAACTTTTTCAAATCCAAAAAATAATATTATAACTTTAAAATATTTTTATTTAATTTTTTTTCTTTCATTTTTCAAAATTCTATAAAACATCTTAATTCAAACCATTTCATTATTATTTACAGATTTCTCATCTCGTCTCATCTGTATAATCAAACAAAGCCTTAATGTTTCTATGACATTGTTCATGCATTTTTCGATCAAGGGAGAATGCCAATAATATGGGTATATAGAATACCAAATGCTATATTTCATGCAATAAGCATGCCCTATTTTTGGATTTGGTTTTGGACAATGAGATCTTGGTGCGTGCTTAGCTAGCCAAGGTTTCTTTTGTCACTTACCTCGTCTCTGTCTGGGTGTACTCATTGTAGAAAGCTAATGCATGTGAAGACCTGATTATATATGAGAACATTACAGATCTCATCAAAAGTACGTAGGATGTCATGAATATTTTGACACGTGTTGTTTACCACAGCACATAAAAGTTAACCAGTCTTGTTGACTTTCGAGATTTGAAAAGATTATGAGCCGTTAGATTTGGGTGGGACCCAGCGCTGCATGACTTGCATCTCTACTGTTGCAGTGAAGGCAGAGGATGTGTGTGGCAGCATCGCATGTGACGTTGATGTGTCGCAGTGGATAAATGTTGGAAACTGCAAAAACAAAAACCAAATAAAAAAGACGGAAAAGATCTCTGCTACGTGGTGGGGGTCCACCTGGGGATAAAACGACAATGGAACCGACGTTTTTATAATATGAAAGTTTATTTTTATTATTATTAGTTTTTATAAATTTGGTTTTGGAAGCATTCGATATCTACGTAGGATGGCCCCACACTCTGCACAGTGGGTCATGTGGTGGGACCCATCTTCCCAGACACAAAGGAATCCTTTCAAAGGATTTATTTGTCTTTCGATCTATTTCAACTTAACTCATTATTATAATTTTTTTAAATTTTTATATAAAATATAATAAATAATTTAATTTTTTTAAATTTTTAAAAAATAGTAATATTAAAAAATAATATTTTAATAATATTTTATTCAATTCATCTCATCTCATCTCACTATTCAAATAAATCATAAATATTCTCTTGTTGTCATAATTGTATATGCATGATACATGTAAGTTGAATGCTTTCATTAGCTTAGAGGAGATTCGCTTCACTTGTTTAAGAATGGTTGTGATTTTGGTGAGAAACTAATTTATATATACGAGAAATGATATTTGTAGTTATGAGTGTATAAGTATCGCTCAATCATTTTGAAAAAAATGAATAAATACGAGATCTACATAAAAAAAAAATTAACTTTTTAATAGTAAATTTTATTTTTTTTAAATGACTGTACAGTACTTGTACACTTTATAATTATATATTGCATTACTCTATATTGATATAATTTTAAAAATAATTTTATAATATATATAATATATTACATTAACCTCAATCAATTTATAAATTTATTTTTATAAAATCTTTAGTTATTAAAATATTTCTCATGTCAATATCTATCAATTATTACATGAAACAGGTGCGTATATATTTTCTATAAGCAGGTAATTGGCCAAGCATGCAGCTGCAGGATCTAATCTCTAGCTAGCTCGGCCTCTAGCTGTCTCCTATTTATTTTATATTATTTAGTATCTAAACCAAGAAGAAAAGAATGAATACTGCGGGATATAAATTTGAATTTTGTTAGATATAAGGAAGTTTATATATCAATCTGTTTATTAATATTATTATTTTTATATTTTAAATTTAAATTAATATTATTTTTAATGAAGTCTACTTTCTGATCAATCATATTAAATGGGTGCGCGTATTAATACACAGAATCGCTTACAATTAAATTTTTTCTATAAATTTAGGGTTCTTAAATCTAATTTTTGAATAAGTATTTTTATTAAAAAAAAAGTAAGACCATGCTGAGATGTGTGTTTTTTCGAATGAGTAGTCTCATCTTTTTAAAAAATTTGCACGAGATTTGAATGCTATATAAATCTGTACAAAATTAGTTTAGACTGGTATTTGTGCCCATTATTTTGTGACGAAAGGATTATTTATGACGAAAAAGCTGATTTTAGTTAGAAATAATTATTTTACTGAAAATAACTGGTCGCAAGTAAACAGTTTTTTATAGTACATGTTCTGTCGTTGCAAAATTATCAAATGAAAATTATTTTGAATATAGCAATGTAAAAAAAGACACAATTATAAAGTGAAACTGATGATCTGATCTAGACCTAACTCAAACAAATTAATTTAGAGTACTAATTGATTCTCATTTCTGATCATCAATTCGTGGGGAGGCCACTAAAATACAAGAAATTTTAAATAAGCATATATCTCCACAAAACATCATGTACTATAAACATGCAAAATATTATTGTAAGAAAGTGTACCACTTATTAGTATCATTATCACCGGCCTGCAGTATAGTACTAGTACTGCACGATATAATTCCAACACAAAATCGAAATCGAAAGGTTAATGTACTTCGAACGGCCATATTTTTCTGATCACCTGCTAGCTTCATCAGCAACTTGCAATGTTGTTGAATAAGTACTATTAATTACTAGCTAGACACGCCTTGGGAAGAAACATTAATGCGGCCGACGGCCTCCGGTGAACACAAGTGGTTTTCCGGTGAATTATTACGTAGTCAAGCGGTTTTCATGAGGCCTTTCGGAAGTTGCTGCAACGCCTTGTGTTCCTTGACTGTACAAGGTACTCAATTGATGAAAATAAGGGCATGTTCTAGAGTCAAGGGACCTCTTTTTGTTAACGTCCTTGGTTTTCTTGAAATACTTATTTATGTTCTCCCATTTCTCTTTGCACCTCTTTGCACTCCTCTTGTAACCCAACTCCAGCATCCCTTGTGAGATTCTCTCCCATAGAGGAAGAGCCTTGGCAATTCCTTCCTTCATGTCCTGATCACCACCATTGCTATTATTGTACTGATCAGTACTGCACCTCAGGTTTATAAGTGCCGAAACTTCATCTCTTGGCCATCTCTTTCCAAGGTTATCTTTGACATTGGTTATGGAGTCTTGGGAGACCTTCTGTGTCCAAGTTGAAATGGGTGTAAGTGGGTTTTTTTGGGTGTTTATAGAATTAGGGTTTCGGGACGCCATGGGAAGAGAAGATGAAGTGGGTACATCTGGAGTGTTTGGGGAAAGAGCTGGACTAGTGTTTTGATGAGATAGAGTTTTGGTTATGGAAGTGGGTTTGATCGAGTTCGCTTGGGTTGAAAGCTGGGAGCTCTGATTAGGGTTTGGTGCTTGAATTAAGGAACATGAAGAACTGGAAGGATATGAATTTGAAGTACTCGTTGTTACCTTGAGAGAATCATGTACAAGTACTACTCTCTCTTCAACGCAATGGCTTTCTAAAGAACTCGATGTGAGTTGCTTCAAGTACTCAATGAATGTTGCCTGTCTAACTCCTGCAATAGCCTGTTCATTTGCCATAATTTCAAGCTCTTTATCCATCCTATCCATCGCTTGTTTCTTCCAAGCTTCTTCTTTGGCAACCTTTTCTTCATCTCTCTTCACCATATCTTGAAGAAGCTTGTTGTGCATCTCCTCTTGCTGAGCCATTATCTTAATCACAACTTTCTCACATAAACCCTTGAGCGTCTCAAACTTCTTCCTTCTTTTTCTCTTTTTTCGCTTTGATTTTCCCTGAACATTCTCATGATGACTATCCTCAAATCTCTTATTTCCATCTGTTCCATCTCTTGAATCCACTTCCAAATTACTCTGCCCCAAGTTGTCTTCTCCTCCACTTGGCTTTTCCAATATCCTTTGGTTCTTTTCGGCCCCAACCGGCCCAGGGTTTTGGTGATCATGACCCTGATATAGCACCTCAAGCTCACTGAGAAATCTGTAGCTTTTGTTGTAGTTTATGTTGTCATTGAAGTATCTACTTTCCTCTTCAAACTTCTCCTTGCACTTCGAAGGACTCCTCTTGAACCCAACCTCTGCTAACTTCCTGCACCCATCATAAATATACATATATATTATCCGACACCGCCTGTGTGCAAGAGCATTTATTCCCGTACGCTAATCTGCTACTCCTAATTAATTTAATATACTCAAGGTTTTCTGAAAAAAAAAAAAGCTATAATATTAGAAACGATTTGATCCTCGAGCTCAATTCACATGCATCAGCTTTCCAAATTTTTAGATGGAAAAGCCTAGCTAGCTAGTTAACCTTCTTGCAATTTTTTTTCCCTGAAAAATAGATGCTTAAGAAAAGTTATTTTTAGTGTACCTTGAGACATGTTCCCAAGTGAACTCCGGGAACCAATTTTCCATGCCAGATCTGATTCTCAACAGTGCAAGAACTTCTTCGTTAGCCCATGATTCGATTGGGTCCGGTAATGATAGAGGTCTTTCAGTGTCTAAATTCATGGACACCAAGTTATTTTCTTGTTTCTGTTCTTGATGATCTAATTTGTGGGTGGGAGATTGCTGGTGCAATGGGTGCAAAAGGTTTGGTGGGAGGGAAAGAGAAGGATCATAATGATCATAGGAAGGGAAAATATTAGGGGATGAAAAGGCATGGAATACTGGAAATGAGGGAGAAAGAGGGAGAGTGGTTCTTGAGGCTATCCAACTGGTGGAACTGGTGATCTGGTGCTCCATCGAACATGTGTGTTTGCTTGTCTTTCTTTCTCTTCTTTACCTCCTTCTCTCTATATGTAAACTGAAAATTCTCAACAGCAACACTTCAAAAACCCCAACCCGGCCAACCAGCTACGTCTCTCACCAAGCTGTCTGCCTCTCTCTCTCTCTCTCTCTCTCTCTCATTTATCAAGGACTTTGTCCTATTAGGGAATAGAAAAGATAGCCCACCGCACACACTTTTAGAAGAAAGTGAAGTCACTCTCAGGAGAAATTATTCAATGCAAAGGAGGCTACATGGTGCATAAACCAGCTTGTTTGGCTCATCATCGACATTGCAAAGAGATGATTGGCAAATTGTATCGTGGCTGGGGTATCTAAGAATTTTTGAGATCTGGATTTTGGTCCTTTATGAATAGTTGTAACTCTCAAATTTCAAGTTGTAATTATGATTTTCTTTCGCTACAAATAAGAGCTATCAATAAAATTAGAATACCACCATCTTTATAAAAAAAAATTATCAAGCTTATCAAACTCATCTAGATTTGAAAAAATACGAAGATTAACACATATTTGCATGCTCCTTTCTAGATATGTGCAATATATATATATATATAGAAATGTTAGATACAACTTTTAAATAAATAAATACCGCACAAATTTTTAGTAAAAAAGTGAATCATTAAAAAGAAATAATTTTTTTTTTACACTTTTTTAAGGTGAAATCTACTCTTTTACAAAGACATACACAAGTTTTATCTATTTAAAATTTGAACAAATCATTAATATTACCGCCGTCAAGAACTGAGACATCTTTTATGCAAAAATTAAGGTTTAATATATTATAAGAGATTTTGGCTTCGACATTGGACCGACCATTTTATGAAATCTTGATGGTGCTTGATGCAAATAGATCAACTATTATAAGGTTGGGACCTTTGGACGTATGTTCGTGAACATGCATGTGATCATTACGCCCCCTCAGGTGAGAGTGGGGAAGATCGAGCCGAATGGGGAGAAAATTGATACTCGAAATTTGTTCTTGGTATCATATGGTGTCATTAGAATCCTATGGACAGGAGTAGCTGATGCTCAGCAGGATGTTGTAATTAGAGGCAGGACACGTGAAAACATGCAGAGACTGGGACCAATTATTTAAGGTGGAGGGGAGGGTGTCTTTACCCACGTGGTACAAGGTCTACTCTAACTATTCCATACCACCTATATATCTCAGTACTCAAAGTCCTTCCAAATTTTGGAAAAGTAACGCTGGACCGAAACTTTAAATATACAAGTTTTATATAAGTTAATTTTTTTTATAATTTTTTAGGTAGGATAGTACTGTTCATTCAGGTTTTGGGAATCCAGATATATACAGACTAGGAAAAAATTCGATCAAGTTGAACAGGCTTAAGTGGGAGTCCTTTTTTTTTATAAAAACCTGTACAAAATTTATATATTTAAAACTTGTACAACTCATTTCTCATTTTAAAAGAATTAAGATGGTGGGACTCGTATTCATGAATATCACATGAGAATGAGAGGATGCATCATGTTAAACATCTTCAAATGATTAAGTATTTCAAGAGTATTAATAATGTGATAATTTTTTTTATTTTAATACAAAATATCATGTTATTAAAATTATTTATATAAATATAAAGTACTTTTAATGACAAGTCATAGTATATATTTTGAAATTATCAAATAATTATTTCAAGTATCATCGGACTATATAATTAGATCTTTTACAAAGTCTAGTCCTTTTACTCGCTATATTGAAGTAAAAATTAGAGAGTTTGAAAGTTTATATCTAACATATTTTATGACAGATTTCTCTTCTAAATTCCATGAACATATTATAATGCCAAACCACGTTAAGGGCATGTTTGGTAACTAAAAATGTTTTAGATTTTGTTTGAGATTAGGTTTTGGAAAATAAGAGAACATTTTGAATACATATATTTCTTAAAAATAAATATTGTATTGAAATTTGTGAAAGGAGATATGTAAAGTTGAAAAAGTTGTTTGAATATAAATTTTTAAAATTATTTTTATTTTGAAGTTTATAAAAAGGGTAATGATACTTATATCTCTTTTACTACTGTTTTATTATCCAATTATTTTTTTTTTATCTTTTTTTTATTTGAATCTGGATTTAAAATTTTAGAACATGACTTTCTTGCATAATTCAGAAGAAAACAAATTCAACGACGAACATAATCATGTAATTTAATTAAAAATAAATTCAATTTTATACAAATTGACTAAAAAAGTAAAAGAATGTCAATTTTTACAAAATTGAATTTATTTTTAATTAAATTATATGATTGTGTTGGTTGATTGAATTTATTTTTTTTCTAAATTATGCAACAAAGTCATTTTATGAGATTTTCGATCCAAATTCAAAAAGCAAAAGGAAAAAAAAAAGGCTGGGTAGTAAAATAGTGATAAAGGAAATGTAAGTGTATCATTACCCTTATAAAAATTGTATTAATTTTTGTATTTGAATAATGATCAAATGAAAAATTAAAATTTTAAATAGAAAAAAAAAATTGTATTTGAATAATGTAAAATTATAAAAATTTTGAAAAATATTAAATGTTTTTTGAAAGTACAAATTGCTGAACATGGCCTAAATTTCAGCATCTTATTTAGGTTCCATTTGGATACAGAAACAATTTTATTTCATCACATCTTATAATTACAATTTTTTCAAATTTCTATATAAATATAATAAATAATTTATCTTTTTTAAATCTCAAAATAAAAATAATATTATAATAATATTTTATTTAAATTTTAACTTTCTTTTAAAAAATCTCATCATAATCTCACTATCTAGATTGGTCTTATTTTTTAATTATTACAGTCTATCAAGTCAAGGATGCTTCATTACCAACGTTACCGTTTGATTTTTTCCTTCAAATTTGTGTTCCCTATTTTTTGGCTTGCCTGATCTACAGTCATCAATGACGTCTTGCTTTCGCATTCATGTAGAAGGAAACTTTCTAAATTTGAACATGCTAAAAAAGTAAAAAGAAAGAAACGCAATCTTTTTAAATAATGCGTAAATTCTGTGTATTTGTTTTTTAGAAAAATATGACATTTACTTTTATGTAGATTCTAGAAACCCGACTATATTTAGATTAGGAAAAAATTTGATCCAGATGAGCAAGTCTAGTAGTCTATTTTTTACAAAGATTTTTATAAAATTTATATATTTAAAACTTGTACAAATCATTTCTTATTTTAAAATGATTGAAACGGTGAAATTTATATTCAAGAATATCGCATAAGAAGAAGAGGATCCATGCATCATGTTAAACAACTTCAAATGATTTAGTATTTCAAGAGTATTAATAATGCAATAATTTTTTTTTATTTTAATACAAAATATCATGTTATTAAAATTATTTAGATAAATATAAAGTACTTTTAATGACAAGTCATATTATATATTTCGAAATTATCTAATAATTATTTCAAATATCATCAGACTATATAGTTAGATCTTTCAAAAGGATCATGCTACAGCTCCCGCTGGGGCTGTTGTAGTGTTTTTTATGTATGTTTTTTTTAAGTTATTTTTTATATAGATTTTTTAATATTTTTTAATATTTAAAAAAAATAAAATAAATTTAGAATATTATTAAAAAATCTTTTCTTAATCAGTAGGTAAAAAAAAATCATTAAAAAATACTTCCTTAATCATGAAGTAAAATAAAAAATCATTTTTTTATTTTTTTATTTTACTTCCTAATTAAGAAAGTATTTTTTAATAATATTATATTTTTTTAAAATATTTAAATTATTAAAAAATTTATATTAAAAAAAAACTAAAAAAAAAACACATAAAAAAATACACAAAAACACACACACTATGCAAGCGGTAGCTCCCGCTGCGGGACGCCCAGCATTTTCCCTTTCAGAAGTCTCCTTTTACTTGCTATATTGAAGTAAAAATTAAGGAGTTTGAAAGTTTATATCTAACACATTTTATGACAAATTTCTCTTCTAAGTTCCGTGAACATATTATAATACCAAACCACATTAAGGGCATGTTTGGTTACTAAAAATGTTTTAGAATTTGTTTGAGATTAGGTTTTGGAAAATAAAAGAACATTTTGAATACATATATTTTTTAAAAATAAATATTGTATTGAGATTTGTGAAAGAAGATATGTAAAGCTGAAAAAGTTGTTTGAATATCACGGTTTTAAAATTATTTTTATTTTAAAGTTTATAAAAATGGTAGTGATACGCTTATACCTCATTTACTACTACTTTACTATTCAGTTATTTTTTTCTCATTTTTTTATTTGAATCTGGATTAAAAATCTCAGAACATGACTTTCTTGCATAATCCAAAAGAAAAAAAATTCAATAGACCAACATAATCATATAATTTAATTAAAAATAAATT
>QEOT01006392.1:336563-415734 GCA_003123785.1 Pterocarya stenoptera | reverse complement strand
TAAAAAAAAAAAAAAAAAAAAAAAAAAAAAAAAAAAAAGGTAGTAAAGTAGTGGTAAAGGAAATATAAGTGTATCATTACCCTTATAAAAATTGTATTCATTTTTGTATTTGAATAATGATTAGATGAAAAATTAAAATTTTAAATAGAAAAAAAAAATTGTATTTGAATAATGTAAAATTATAAAAAAATTGAAAAATATTAAATTTTTTTTTAAAGTACAAATTGCTGAGCATGGCCTAAATTTCAGCATCTGATTTAAGCCGCGTTTAGATACAGAAACTATTTTATTTTATTTCATCTTATCATTACAACTTTTTCAAATTTCTATACAAATATAATAACCAACTCAACTTTTTCAAATTTTAAAATACTAATAATATTATAATAATATTTTATTTAACTTTCAATTTTTTTTAAAAAATATTTCATCTCATCTTACTATCTAAATGGGTCTTATTCTTTAATTATTATACTCTACCAAGTCAAGGATGCTTCTATCACCAACGTTACCGTTTTATTTTTTCCTTCAAATTTGTGTTACCTATTTTTGGCTTGCCTGATCTACAGTCATCAATGACGTCTTGCTTTCGTATTCATGTAAAAGGAATTTCTAAATTTGAACATGCTAAAAAAGTAAAAAGAAAGAAACGCAATTTTTTTAAATAATGCGTAAATTCTGTGTATTTTTCTTTTACGAAAAAAATGAGATTTATTTTTATATAGATTTTAGAAACCCGAATATATCCAGACCAAGAAAAAATTCGAACCAAATGAATAGGCATAGTTGTGAGTTTTTTTTTTTTTAAAGACATGTATAAAATTTGTATATTTAAAACTTGTACAAATCATTACTTATTTTAAAATGATTGAAATGGTGAGACTCGGATTTATAAATATCGCACGAGAACGAGAGGATTCATGCATCATGTTAAACATTTTCATATGATTAAGTATTTCAAGAGTATTAATAATGTGATAATTTTTTTATTTTAATACAAAATATCATGTTAAAAATTATTTAGATAAATATAAAGTACTTTTAATGACAAGTCATATTATATATTTCAAAATTATCTAATAATTATTTCAAATATCATCGGAATATATAATTAGATCTTTCAGAAAGCTTCATTTTACTCGTCATATTGAAGTAAAAATTAAGGAATTTGAAAGTTTATATCTAACACATTTTATGACAGATTTCTCTTCTAAATTTCGTGAACATATTATAATGCCAAACCACATTAAGGGCATGTTCGGTTACTAAAAATGTTTTAGAATTTGTTTGAGATTAGGTTTTGGAAAATAAGAGAATATTTTGAATACGTATATTTTTTAAAAATAAATATTGTATTGAAATTTGTGAAAGAAGATATGTAAAGTTGAAAAAGTTGTTTGAATATCACGTTTTTAAAATTATTTTTATTTTGAAGTTTATAAAAATGGTAGTGATACGTTTACACCTTCTTTACTACTGCTTTACTACCTAGGTATTTTTTTTTTATTTGAATCTGGATTAAAAATCCCAGAACATGACTTTCTTGCATAATCCAAAAGAAAAAAAATTCAATCGACTAACATAATCATGTAATTTAATTAAAAATAAATTTAATTTTATACAAATTGACTCAAAAAGTAAAAGAATGTCAATTTTTATAAAATTGAATTTATTTTTAATTAAATTATATGATTATGTTGGTTGATTGAATTTATTTTCTTCTAAATTATGCAAAAAAGTCATTTTATGAGATTTGCAATCCAGATTCGAAAAGCAAAAGGAAAAAAAAAGATGGGTAGTAAAGTAGTGGTAAATGAAATGTAAGTGTATCATTACCCTTACAAAAATTTTATTATTTAAATAATGATCAAATAAAAAATTAAAATTTTAAATAGAAAAAAAATTGTATTTGAATAATGTAAAATTATAAAAAAAATCAAAAAATATTAAAATTTTTTTGACAGTACAAATTGCTGAACATGGCCTAAATTTCAGCATCTGATTTAGGCACCGTTTGGATACAGAAACGATTTTATTTTATCTCATTTCATCGTTACAACTTTTTCAAATTTATATACAAATATAATAAATAATTCAACTTTTTTAAATTTCAAAACAATAATAATATTAAAAATAATATTGTAATAATATTTTATTTAACATTTAACTTTCTTTTAAAAACATTTCATCTCACTCTATCTAAATGGGTCTTATTCTTTAATTATTATACTATATCAAGTCAAGGATGCTTCTATCACCAACGTTACCGTTTGATTTTTTCCTTCAAATTTGTGTTTCCTATTTTTTTGGCTTGTCTGATCTACAGTCATCATTGACGTCTTGCTTTCGTATTCATGTAAAAGGAAGCTTTCTAAATTTGAACATGCTAAAAAAAGTAAAAAGAAAGAAACGCAATTTTTTTAAATAATGCGTAAATTCTGTGTATTTTTTTTTTAATAAAAAAATGAGATTTATTTTTATATAGATTCTAGAAACCCGAATATATCCAGATTAGGAAAAAATTTGATTCAGATGAAGAGGCTTAGTTGGGAGTCTTTTTTCTTTAAAGACTTGTACAGAACTTGAATATTTAAAATTTGTACAAATTATTTCTTATTTTAAAATAATTGAGATTGTGAGACTCGGATTCATGAATATCGTATGAGAAGGAGAGGATTCATGCATCATGTTAGACATCTTCATTTGATTAAGTATTTCAAGAGTATTAATAATGTGATAATTTTTTTATTTTAATACAAAATATCATGTTAAAAATTATTTATATAAATATAAAGTACTTTTAATGACAAGTCATATTATATATTTTAAAATTATCTAATAATTATTTCAAATATCATCAGAATATATAATTAGATCTTTCAGAAAGCCTCCTTTTACTCGCTATACTGAAGTAAAAATTAGAGAGTTCGAAAGTTTATATCTTACACATTTTATGACACAGATTTCTCTTCTAAATTTCGTGAAAATATTATAATGCCAAACCACATTAAGGGCATGTTTGGTTACTAAAAATGTTTTAGGGTTTTGAATACAAATATATTTTTTAAAATAAATATTATATTGAAATTTGTAAAAGAAGATATGTAAATTTGAAAAAGTTGTTTGGATATAAATTTTTAAAATTATTTTTATTTTGAAGTTTATAAAAAAGCAATGCTAGGGAGCCTGGGAGTTATTTTTGCCCAATTGGTATTTTTAATTTTTTTTAGTTATTTCTTGACTTAGTGATTAAGAAAATATTGTTTAATAATATTGTGAATTTTTTTTAAATATTTAAAAGTGTTAAAAAATTTATGTGAAAAAAAAATTTTCACATCACTTTTTTAACACTTTTAAATATTTAAAAAAAAGAAAAAAATTCAAAATATTATTTAACAATATTTTCTTAATCACTAAGTGAAAAAATACTAAAAAATAAATTAAAAAAACTAATTGGGCAAAAAAAATTGGAGCTCAAAACGGGCTCCTTAATATTTTTCTCTATAAAAAAGGTAATGATACACACCTCATTTATTACTATTTTACTACCTTTTTTTTTCTTTTTCTTTTTTTTTTTCTCTTTTTGTTATTTGAACCTAGATTAAAAATTCCAAAACATGACTTTCTTGCATAATTCAAAAGAAAACAAATTCAATCAACCAACGTAAATATGTAATTTAATTAAAAATAAATTCAATTTTATAAAAATTGACTCAAAAAGTAAAAGAATGTCAATTTTTATAAAATTAAATTTATTTTTAATGAAATTACATGATTATGTTGGTTGATTGAATTTATTTTTTTCTAAATTATGCAAGAAGGTTATTTTATGAGATTTTCAATCCAAATTCAAAGAGCAAAAGGAAAAAGAAAATAGTTGGGTAGTAAAGTAGTGATAAAGGAAATGTAAGTGTATCATTATCCTTATAAAAATTGTATTCTTTTTGTATTTGAATAATGATCCGTTGAAAAAATAAAATTTTAAATAGAAAAAAAAATTGAATTTGAATAATGTAAAATTATAAAAAAATTGAAAAATATTTTTTTTAAAAGTATCTTAAATACTGAACATGGCCTGAATTTCACCATCTGATTTAGGCCTCGTTTGGATATAGAAACAATTTATCTCATCTCATCTCATCTCGTTTCATCATTACAACTTATTCAAATTTCTATACAAATATAATAAACAATTCAACTTTTTCAAATTTCAAAATAATAATAATATTAAAAAATAATATTATAATAATATTTTATTCAATTTTTAACTTTTATCTAAAATTATTTCATCATATCTAACTATTTAAATGGGACCTTATTCATTAATTATTATCCTCTATCAAGTCAAGGATGCACATGACTTCTATCACCAACGTTACCTTTTTTCATTCAAATTTGTGTTCCCTATTTTTTGGCACGTTGATCTACAGTCATCAATGACGTCTTGCTTTCGTATTCATATAAAAGGAAACTTTCTAAATCTGAACATGCTAAAAAAGTAAAAAGAAAGAAACGCAATTTTTTTAAATAATGCGTAAATTATGTGTATTTTTTTATAAAATAATGAGATTTATTTTTATATAGATTCTAGATTTTAATTTTTAAGTATAAATATATATATATCAAGTATTTACATGACCTCTATATTTAAAAGCTTTCATTTATGCTGACATATATCCACTCATGTTTCTGATTTCTTGAACAATGAAACTCAAGTTTCGCCTCATTGGAAAATCAAGATTATTTTCTGTGAGAAAAGATACGACCCTGTAATAATAATGATCCATGTTTTGATACATTACATAAATATAAAAAATTTAAAAATACAAAAGAAATAAAGAATTAAGAAAAAAATATTAATAAAATATAACATAACAGAAAGAAAAAAAATTAAAAATTAAAACAAATAAAAAAAAATTAAAACTTTAAACAATTGAATCCAAAATATACAAAAGGACAATGCTAGAGCTAACGACAAATGTAACTCCTGCATTGTTTTGATAATGCAAATTGTATTTTTTTTTCAAATATTTTTTAAATTCTTTTTAATATTTAAAAAAAATCACAAATTCGTTTAACTATTAAATAAATAAATAAATGGGTTACTTTTCGAGCACTATTCTCGATTGGGCTAAGCATTTTCCTATAAAAAAAAAAAAGGAATAACAATTACAGAAAACAAGAGTTAACTTTCAATAAAAATATAGAGGTCGGGGCATGGTGGAATAAAGGCCACTTTTATTTGCCCCCATGCAAAGAGAGATGTGAGAAAGGACTCTGCAAAGATCAAGAGAATGGGGAATGCTTCCGAATGACAGTCGAGTGGATTTTTATTTATTAATCTAAATCTTTAAATTTTGTTCTTTCTTTGCTTTTTGTAGTTTTTAATTATTTAAAAGTTAAATTTTGTTGAGTTTCATGTTTTTATTTTCATGCTTTTTAAATTCCCCTTTGGTTGATTTATTTATTTATAATTCATGGATTGTGCAAATACTGCACACTTTTTTCTAAAAAAGAGTATGATCTATTATTAAAAAATTAATTTATTCATGTAGATTACATATTTATTCATTTTTTTAAAAGAACTACATGACGATTGTGCACTCTATGACTACAATCTCATAATATAATAGGCTACATTATAATGCACATACATCATGGTTGTAACTAATCATGAATTAAGAATTTTATATTTTATCTTAGAAGAAACACAATAAAATTGGAAATTATGGTTGTGGAAAAGGCCAAGAAGGGGCTTAAGGGAAATGAGATGATAGAAAAAATCATGTGTATGTTGGTTTTAGAAAAGTGTATATTTTTACTTTTAAAAACTTAAAAGATCTTAATTTGACCAAAGATTCAAGCTAAGCTTGTGGGTTTTATAAAAAATAATATCTATGCATACTTCATTTTATTTTTTGGAGGGGCCTATGAGATTTTCAGTTATGTCAAGAGTTAGTGAGTTATTTTGAATTTTGTAGACTAAATGATATTTTGAAAAAAACAGTTGAGATGAAAGTAAAATAAAATATTGTTATAATATATATTTTAATATTATTTTTATTTTGAGATTTGAAAAAGTTGAATTATTTATTTTATTTTATGTAAAAATTTGAAAAAATTATAATGATTAGATGAGATGAACTGAAAAGAGTTGTAAAAATAAAAGAGATTATTTTTAATTTTGAGGGAATAAGTTTCTACGACTTTTTAAGGATAGGAGAGGCGGTCTTGGGATTTTTGAAATTTGTTTGTATTTTAGGGAGAAGAAAGTTATTTTAGACTTTTTAGGCTAAATAATTTTTTACATCATTTTAAGAAAGGCAAGGGGCTTGAGTTCTTTTTTTTAGCAATAATATTTGCAATCATGAAATGCGTAATTGCTGCACACTCATTTAAAAAAATAATTAAATATGAGATTTACATTATAAAACTAATTTTTTAATGATAAATCCTACTCTTTTTCTAAAAGCATGCGCGACACTTGCACAATCTATAATTATATCTAACATTATTCTTCTTTTTATTGGATAGATAAATAAATGATCTTTTTCATTGGATTGAATAGAGAAATACGGGTACTTTTAAGTAAATAAAATAAAATTAGTTAAAAAAAGAAACACATGGTACCAAACTTAATTTTAGCTTTAAAATCATTTTGAATTTAAATGCTAAAATTTGTGAAAGAATGTGAAGACGTGATTCAATATGAGTTTTACTCATATTTAGATAATTATATATATATATATATCTACGCAAAAATAATTGTATATAGAATTTTTATAAAAAAATACATTTAGGTTCTCTGTCATTTAAAAAAAAAAATTGATTATCTGAATATTTGCTTTTGTTCAGTCCTGTCTTCCAATTAAATTATATATTTTATTAAATAAAATAAAGTATAATTAAACTTAAAACAATTAAATAGAAAAGACAGGTCTTAGTTCATCAGTAGATTTTATACTAGTCTTTTAGATTCCTATTAATTGTTTTTTTTTTTTTTGACTTTTCCCAATTAATGCCTTTTTAGTTTTTTGACACTACTGGATCCATAAGATTTGTTAAGTTTTCGACGAAGTTAAAGAGACTATAAATTATTATCATTATTATTTTTTGAAATAATTATTATCATTATCGATAACCAGAGTTATTTTGTCATGCTATATAAAGAGTTAATAATGGCCCTACAGCCACAGATGGTGGCTGCCGATGGGGCTCCTGACAGTGTATTTTTTTTTTAATTAATCTTTGCATCAGCTCCTGTTAGAAAGCAGCCAGCACACACTTTATGTGTCATCATCCAATCCACTCACATGATTCAAAATCAATGGCTATAAAAGAAAACTGATGAGAGATACATTAGTGTGCTATGCATCAGCCGTGAACAAGGGCTGATGCATAGCACGGCTCTTTTTTTTTTTAGGTGCTTTTTTTTCAAGTATTTTTTAATATTTTTAAATATTATTTTTTAAAAATTCACAACATCCTTAAAAAAATACTTCTATAAATTTTAAGTAAAAAAAAATCACTGTCAGGAGCCTCATGTGTGGATTTAGCATTTCTCAAAGAGTCATGGGCTTGATCTCCTCCTTAAAAAAAAACTTGAACTAAAATGCTAAAATATTGACATTCATTCAAAAGGTTTTATTTATTTTATTTATTTTTGAAATAAAAAGGTTTTATTTATTGTATAACCATTAATACAAAAATAAAGAGAGTAAAGGGAGAGAAGATCAAGACACGCAGCCAAATTATTTATAACCTTTTCTACAACTATATATGTTTTAAAATGATAGTATTTTTATAAAATGAAGTTACTTTTTATAATTTTTTTTTAAAAAAAAAAATTATCATTTAAAACATAATTGTGTAAAAGGTTGTAAAAAATATTGAAAAAATTGTGTATGTCATTTTTCAAAATTTTTAAAATCAAGATGCTAACCTTGACACTTTTTTAAAGATTTTATTTATTATCAATGAATCAAAAGATGCTAATTTAATCACATATAACAACTTTTGTTTGTAAATTTAGCTACTCTTGTGCATTGCGCAGGTCTTCTACGTGAGTTGGATATGTTAGAATCTCCATCCTACCAATCGTGGGATTTTTTAAACATCCTCATATGTTTAGGTTCTAAGCTAAAAAAAACAACCAAAAATGCAAATTCAACAAGAAAAAAAGAGACATGAATGTCCATATATACACACCAAAATCTTGAAAGTCAATATATGGTTCCATTAACATAAGCCAATTTGTTTTGTGCAATTACATAAAATAATTTTTTTTTTTTTGAAGAGAAACGTGATCATTTATTCATTTATAAAGAAAAACTTACATCTATGACCGAATACATGTATGGATATTCCCATATCAACTATTTGGAACTCAACCTTACACTATTGGACTGGTCTGGACTTTACTTCTGCTGATACTCTCTACAGACAAACGTCCAAGAAACAACATTCTGCCTAAATAGAGACTCAATCTCACCCTTCATAGAAAGGGAGAACTCAACCTCTATAGACAAACTGTCCAAGAGACGAACTTTTTTTTTTTATACCATACAATAAGGAAAACAAGAATGAAAAAGAATGGATTACAATTTGGGCTAACTGTGGTAGGCTTTGATGGCACGTGAAGACAACAAGCTTGTCTCTTTTCAGCTACAAAAGTCAGATCTGAAAGACCTGGTGGAGGTGATTTCAGTGATCCAGTGCGTGTGATGAAAAGAGCTATCGGAAGGGATGGCGCATGAAGACCACACGCGGTGATTTCTGCGAAACCGCCATTATCCTCAGAACGATTTGCGGCCTGAGAGTTTTCTAATGATGCACGTGTCTCTCGAGAGTTGCAGGAAAACTGTAGATTTAACTTTTTCGGCCTTGAAGGAAGAAAAATAAACTAAGAAATAAGGGAAGGAGATGAAGAATGAGAAGGAGAAAGGAGAAATGAGGGAATCATAACTGTCATTTCATTTTCTATAAATAGGGAATCTCACCTACAAATTTACTCACTCCAAATTCTTTACAAAAAATAGAGAAACACTTCATTCTTCTTTTGTCTTTCATTCTTTGGGTTTTGGCTATTTTATATTAGGTTTGAGGATCTCCTTTTGTGTGCACCGACAAGGAGATTAACGGAAACCAATGTTATTGTGTCTTGAGAGTAGACTGCCAAGAAACCTGGTACATATTTAGATTTAGAAGTGGTGTAATCTACTCTAAGGAAAGCATCCATCACAACGTTCATCAACACCAGATTCTCTCTTTCTAATTTGTTATTGTTATTTTACACATCTTCTAATTTACAAAGTGTTTGTACATATATATTTTATTATCCAAATATTCCCAACAATCTTAGAAAATATATTCTCTTTGTTAAACTAGAGGAGTATTGTTAATTATTTGGTTGTCACCATAACTTCTAATAAATCTATTGCACTTGAAAAATTTGAAGGAGTCAATTTTAAGCGTTAGTAAGAAAAGATGAAAATATTTCTTACAATGTTTGGATTATATTTTGTTATTGATAATGATCCTCCTTCAGACGATTTACATGAACCCGTACGTATTGTTGAATTGCTAACCTACAAAGAAAATGAATTTGCGTACATGTAAGATTATAAATCATTTAAGTAATACATTTTTTTATGTTTGCAAACATTAAATCTGCTAAAAAGATTTGGAATGCTCTTGATAAAAAATATGGTATACAAGATGCCGGAATGGATAAGTACACCGCAAGCCAATTTCTTGACTTTAAGATTAATGATTCTAAATCTGTAGTAGAGCAAGTCCATGAGTTAACTATTCTTTACTATAACTTTGGCCAACGGGGAATGGGTATTACCGACCGTTTCCAAGTTGTTTGTACAATAGACAAGTTGTCTTTTTTATAGAAGAATTTTGGCTTATTTCTTAAACATAAAACTGAATATATGACTATAGAAACCTTTATCTCCGCCATTAGGATCCAAGAATAACACTTGGAAGATGATCCTATCCCACACATTGGTTTATGATTTTTAGTCTAAAGCAACTATTATAGAAGGCCATAGAACACATAGAAACCCGTTACACCAGAAGTTCAAATTCAATAAGGGTAAAACTAATTTTAAGCACTATTTGAAACTAAAGTCCTATATCAACAAGGATGATAAGAGACCCATTTGTCTTAAGTATAACAAACTGGGTCATTGGCAAAAAATTGTCACTATAAGAAGAGGAAAAACCAAGGCAACGAACAACAAAGATTGCCTAACCCAGAGGCTCATATGGTGTTTTTCGGGACCGACTCTGTTGAAACCGATGAACGGTATTTAACCATAAGTTCCTAAGTTTATCTGGTTTATAGTGCTACTGATTGGATAGTAGACACATGAGCCAACGTATTCGAAGTAGGAAAAATTGAACTCAAACTAACATTTGGAAACACTCTTCCACTAAAAGAAGTGTTTTACTTGCCAGAGGTTAGAAGAAACCTAATTAGTAGATCTTTACTTAGTGGGGCAAGCTACATATTGTTATTCAATCCAAAAAAGTTATTGTAAGTAAATTGGTTCATTTGTGAAAAAATGTTATGTGCATAATTGTTTTTTGTAATAAAATATTCAAAATAATGTAGTAGTCAAATTTGATTCTAATAATAAATTTTTATTTTTTACATATCCTCTTCAATATAGCATGCTAGATTAGGCCATGTTAATTATCATAATGTTCAAAAAATGATGAATTTAAAGATTATTTATAAAGTTTCTATTGATTTGGATAGAAAATGTTTGATATATGTTCAATCTAAACAACGTAGAAAACCATTTAAACTATTGTAAGAAATTCTTCACCACTTGTATTAATTCATAGTAATGGTTGCTATTTAAATGGTGTCTCTTCTAAAAATGATAATAAATATCTCATTACTTTTATAGATGATATGTCTAAATTTTGTTATATTTACTTGATGAAAATAAAATATAAATCTTTTAATAAATTTGTCACCTATAAAACTGAAGTTGAAAACCAATTGGAGAGAAAGATTAAGATTATCAGGTATTATACATGAAGAAATCGTTCCATATTCTCCTCAATCCAATGATGTTGCTGAAAGAAAAAAATAAACGTTGGTAGATATAGTCAAATGCATGCTCTCTAGTTCCGGTCTACTTGAGTAATGGTGGAAGGAAGCAATACTTACATCTTGTTTTATCTTGAATAGAGTACAATTTAAAAGATCTGACAAGAAACCGTATGATTCTAGAAGGGTAGAATACCCAATATTAATTTTTTTAGAGTTTGTGATTGTCTTGCAAAAGTTAATGTTTCAAAAATTAAGAAAAGAAACTAGGTCTCAATATAGTAGATGCACTATTCATTGGGTCTTTACCTACATTAAATCAATATTCATTCTTTACCTACATTAAAAGAAAACTCTAAATATATGTTTTTTATTATCAAATCAGAAGTCCAAGGTATTGATCCCAACACCATCATGGAGTTTAGGGATGCAACATTCTTTGAAGATTTGTTTCCTTTTAAAAACAAAGAAGAAATGTCTTTACCTACATTAATTTTCCCTTTCACCAATAACCAACCTATCATTTTATCTAATATTGAGAGTTCATTTGGATCAGAAAATGAACTTGGAAAAGGAAAACAAGTGAGAAAGGAAAAAGACTTTGGGCATAATTTTTATAATTATTTTGTGGAATAAGATCCTTTGACTTTTAAGGATGTCATTTCCATTAATTCTTATTTATGGAAAGAAGTGGTAAATAATGAGATGCAATCTCTTAAGACTAATAACACTTGGAACTTATGTGAACTTCCTCTTGGATATAAAGCCATTCGGTGTAAATGAATTTTTAAAAAGAAATTGAGACATAATGGTACTATTGATAAATTTAAAGTTAGACTGGTTGCAAAAGATTTATACAAAGAGAATGTATCGATTATTTTGATACGTATTCTCCTGTTACTAGAATCACCACAATTCATGTTTTAATTGCTTTAGTTGCGATCCATAAACTTGAGGTCCACCAAATGGAGGTAAAATCCACCTTTCTTAGTGGCGATCTAGAATAAGAAATAAACATGGATCAACCAGAAGATTTTGTGGTTCCAAGACAAGAAAGAAAAGTTTGAAGACTTATTAAATCTTCCGGATGTGAGGCAAAGTGGCTTAAGAATTTATCATAAGAAATTTCACTAGTTACAAAGTCAATGCTAGTTATTTCTGTTCTTTGTGACAATCAGATTGTGGTAAGTGTTTGTAATAATAAACACTTTAATCATAAGAGGAGACATTTGAGTATCAAACATTCTATGCTAAGATACTTTATAGCGAATGGATACCTGACTTTGGAATAGATAAAGTCAGAAGATAACCTAGCAGATCCTCTGACGAAAGGATTGACAAAGTTGAAGGTCATATGTATATCAAGGGGATGAGATTGAAGCCCATTAATTAGATCACTGGTAGTGGCAACCCAAACTTTCAAACTGGAGATCCCAAGAAGAAGGTTCAATGGGAAGACCAATTTACTTTAATGACTGGATAACACTATTAAAATATTATTGGTCCATCCCTAAAGTGTTGAGTGCTACAAATGCAATGGCAATGGAGAAGCAAAATGCTTTGAATGAGTCCAAAACTAAGGCGAAGGATTTAATTGCATATACCATTGGAGGACTTACCTATACGAGTGTGACTGTGGGGCAGTCTATAGTAATTGAGCTATTCCCTAGAGCGTTCATGAATCCAAGATATAGTGCACGACTTTTATGCACCACCTTAAAAGTAACCTGATATATGCCATACTATGTATGTGGTGTGGAGAAATCTGAGTTAAAAGCTTCTGATTCAAAACTTGGTTCACCATGAATTTTTAAGATGGAAACACACTAAACTTAGGTAGACATTCAAAGCCGCAAGTTACCTCTATTAATGCATAGTACTTACTACTTAACCTAAAGAAAATTTTCTTCTATTCTGTCTTTTAAAATATTTTAATCAGGTGGGGTATTGTTGATTTTTGGACTTAGAAATGACTAAAATATTTACTTTGAAGTAAAAAATAATGCGAACTATTGTTATTATTTAATGTGTTGGTTTGGTTGTCAAGATTTAAATAAAATGTGCCATGGTTACTTGAACCAATGCATGCATATTGGGGATAAGAGCCTTAACTGTTTCGCTATCAAATAAGGGATTGTGCCCTTTGGTGAATTAGAAATATTTTTAATATATTCTCTACAATCTGAGAAGTTGTGACTTCTCACAAGTACTTTTTCATTTTAATTGTGACTTTTTACAAGTACCATTTCATTTATATAAGTTGTTACTTTTTACAAGTACCATTTCATTTATATATAAGTTCTGACTTTTCATAAATATTATTTTATTTATATAAGTTGTGACTTTTCACAAATATTATTTCATTTTAGTTGTAACTTTTCACAAGTGTCATTCCATTCTCTATAAATAGGGAACTCTATCCACAAATTTACTTACTTCAAATTCTCTACAAAAATTAGAGAAACACTTCATTCTTCATTTGTCTTTTTGTCTTTGGGCTTTGACTATTTTATATCGAATTTGAAGATTTCCTTTTATGTGCACTGACAAAGAAATTAACGGAAACCGACATTGTTGTATTATAGGAATAGACTGTCAAAAAGCCTAGTGCATGTTTAGATTTGGAGGTGGCAGAATCTATTCTAAGAAAAGCATCCATCACAACATTTCTCAACATTAGGTTGTCTCTTTCTAATTTATTCTTGTCATTTTAAATATCCTCTAGTTTACAAAGTGTTTGCACATATATATATATATTTTATTATCCAAATATTCCCAACACCATCAACATAGGTATAATTCTGGCAGAGAGTTCCACTTCCAATCCATCCTATGATCTCGAGTTCATTGGATCTTACTTGATCTTTTGAGTTATTTCGATTAGCTTATACCAATTAGTCATTTATGCTTTAATTAATTGGTCGCTAAATCCGTAATTTTGGATCAAACTCAAATTTTGAGGATGCCAAAAAAATAAAAAAAAAGAGAATCATAGGGGGATGGGTTTACTATGGGAACAGAAATAACAATAATAATAAAGTAGAAGAAAAAAGTCAAATTAATGCTTTGGTCCTAAACTTCCTTAATTGTTTAAAGATAAAAAAAATAAATAAATAAAAAGAAAAAAGAGTTGATTTCCTAAACGGATGAGATTATGCTTAAGAAGGGTGCCCTTTAGTAGGTCTTTTTGAAAATTTCATGGGATAAATTCATATTTCTTGTCACAAATATATGAGTACGTAGATTTTAGAGGAACGTAGTAAAGAAAACTGTTTAGACTCACTCTGCTCACCAAACCTACCCTCACCACTAGGCAATGGGTGGGAAACCTATTTGCCCAGCAAGTTATCCTGAGCAAATTATCTTAGCTTTATGTTCCTGAAAATAAATAACCGAAAAATACTACATACAATATATATATATATATTTTTTTTTATCTCACTTTAACTTGTAATGTAGAGTAGTTTAGGCCATGTTTGGATGATGATGTGAGATGAAATTTCTCAAAACTTTTCATAATTCCATTCTCAAATATCACTCAAATAAAAAATACTTTTCAATTTCAAATATTTGAATCTTTAATCTAATCATTACTTAATAATTATTCAAACACAAAAATAATACAAATTTTCTAAACTTTTAAACAAAACACAAAAATTATATAACTTTTTCAAATCTCAATTGCCCCATAAGTCTCAATGGCCCCAAAATCCATTTTTTGAGCCTAATTCTTACCAAAATTCAATTTGAATAAAATTATAAAATTAAATATATAAAATATAAAATTAAAAGTATATGCATAAAACATAAAATTAATGGCTCGTTTGGGAAGCAAGATAAGATGAGAATTCTGTAAATAGTAGTGAAATTATTTGAACTAAGATATTTATTGGATTTTGAGAAAAGAGAGAGAAAAAGATAAATAAAAATATTATAAATTTAAAATATTATTATAATATAATTTTTTGATATTATTTTCATTTTGAATTTTGAAAAAGTAATATTTTTTGGAAGTTTGGAAAAATTGTAGTAATTAGGTAATGATTAAATGAAAAAATTGAGAATTTGGAATTGAAAAGTGTTTGTATTTAAGTAATATTTGAGAATGAAATTATGCGAAGTTTTGAGATGAGATGAAATCATCTCACTTCTCAAATAAGCCCTTAAATGTTCTCTAATAAAGTTGCTAAGTTCTAACTAATAATTCTAAGTTGTTACAAGTACTATAGATTATTACACATTAATCTAAAACAATCACAAATTAATCTAAAATGTTACAAATTGTCAAATAAATTGAATGAATAACAATGTTTCAAGAATTAAAATACATTTAAAAATAAACAAAAGTAACAATACGAATATAGATTTGTAGCAAGATGAGATGGTTGCTCCAAGTGGCAAGTGACATCATAAAACTTGAAAAAAAGAAAAAAAAAAGAAAATATGAATTAATAACATTATATACATATGTAAAAATCTACAAGGAATTAACTAACAAAGTTAAAACACCAATGGTGCTGTATCAAAGTCAAATTGCAATCGATATAGTTTGAGATGGAATCTCCTCTCCAAAAGTTAGGGGTGATACCCGCATGATGTAGGGCGGAGGGTACCCTCCCCTGCACCCCGCCCCACACCATGCGGGTGATGGGGGTTTTCCCCCCGTTCCCCACCCCGCTAGCAGGGGGCGGGAGAGCATGGTGTGGGGGTTTTCCCCCGCCCCCCACTAGCCAATATATTTGGTTTAAAAAAAAAATTTGGTCTAAAAGTATTTTTTTAAATCAAAATTATAATATAATTTAAATAATAAATTAAAATTTATAAATATAAAAAGAACTTAAACTCATTAGAGTTAGATTTTGGATTGTTTTGGCCTCCAAGACCAACCTTTATATAGGAGGCCAAGGCAATACAATAATCATCCTTAAGCAATGTAGGACTTAGGAGGCCAAGGCAATCCAATGATTTGAATAAAATTTTAAGTCTTTAATAAATTGTATATATCTATATACAATACATTTATTTATATATATAAATATAAAAAAAGTTTATATATGCTGCGGAGAGGGGGGCGGGGCGGGGCCCCGCTGGGGTCATCGTGCCCCCCACCCTCGCTAGGCCGTCTCCATGCGGGGTGGGGGACCCTACCTCCACATGGGCAGAGAGGGGTAGCTCGCCGGTGCATACGGGGGCGGAGTGGAAGCGGGGCGGGGCCCTGCTGCCCACCTCTACCAAAAGTTGTCCCTACAATAATTGAATTTGAATTTAAGTTTGTCAAATAAATATAACACAATCTAGTATAAGCAAAAGTAAAATAATGAATTAAGAGTAATTACCGCTTCCAGGCTAATCAACATCATCCTTCTAGTAGCTCTTTGTAAAGTCTATCACCTTCGGTACATGAATTGCCTTTTCTTTGATCCAATTCTGAGTGTAAATTGAAGTCTTTACAGTGCTAGGAGACAATGAACTTTGAAATGGATCCAATATGCACTACTGGTGCTTAAGGAGACTTTGATGCTATGGTAGAAATAAGGATGATCAAAATATTGTGGCCTATCTCTCCAAGGTCGGGATACTTGACAGAATTGACATTCCACCAAGCTAAGATATCAAGATACGCCGTTTATGGTTGTATGTCTGCCAGCAAGAATCTATCCAAGTCTGATTGGCTATCTGAATTCTTCAGAAGCTTGATGGTATCACCAAACCTCTCACCCCACCTATGCTTTTTCAGCCTATCGATTTTGGGAGGAGGGGATGTGGTAGATGGTTGAACCGTTATATTAATACCCCTGAATGTAGAAAACTTATCATACAACCTAGTAAGAGTGTCACTAACCCTTGCAACAAGTTGATCTGTCCATTCCTTTCCTTTAGCACTTTTCAAACCAAACACAATGCCATCAATTTTGTATAGTGGGTCAAGAACAATAGCCACATATAGGGAAATGTTGTTCCTACTCAAATCTCATCAATACTTATAATACTTGAACTTCATTCTCAATGCCATCATCAGTAAAGTAGAATTAGCCCCTTCTCACATTTCATCAAATTGCTCTTTTACCTGACAAACTTGTTGACAATATTTATTAGATGTTATATACAAAGATCTATAAACGGTGCATGCCACCTCATAAAAAAGCCTCAAAATTTTTACAAAAACTGGTATACTATCCCAATCATAATCGGTGGGACGCACTGATCTCTCTTCGTCCTCTCAAAGTGGCGAACATATTGCATGTCCTTCTCACCCATGGCATCAAAGGTCAATCTATACTGCTCAGCCGTCCCCAACATCAAAAGGTTAAATTTCATTTCGTAGGAACATCAAGACACAACATAATCTTGCACTCTATGTCCGCAACACGAACAAACACCTTGAACTTCTTAAGCCTAGTTGGTGAAGTTTTTACAAATCTCACAATACTCCTTACTCTTGCAACCGACTCATGAACATCTCTCAAACCATCAATCATAATAAGATTGAGGATACGTGTACAACATTGAACATGCAAAAACTCACCACCCAATATTGACTTATTGTCTTCTCTAACCGTATTCTTCAGATACTCAAGGTATTGTTAGACAAGGTATTGTAAACAGTTACTGTCACCACCCATTCCAAACCCCAATCTTTTACCACATTCCCAATGGCTTCACCTTTGTGGTTAGTGATTAAAAAAAAAAATTGAGAATCTTTTTATTTAACCACCAATCACTGTTTATAAAATGGGTAGTCAAAGACATGTAGTTCAAGTTTTGGACTTATGTCCATGTATCAGTGGTGAGACAAAATCTTTGACCTTTCAATTGGTTTTTTTTTAATAAATACTTATTTATATTGTATAATTTAAGAATATCCTTTACCACCATATGATGAGAATGAACTTTAAACCTAGGTTCTAAGTACTTAGCAACGGCTTGGAACCCTTCGCTCTCCACAAACTGAAAGGGTATCTTGTTTATTATGGTCATATGAGCTAAATGACTCCTACACCCATTCAGATTATATGTGGTAAACCCCTTCAAAGTACTTCCCGCATAACTCTCAACTACCATCTTCTTGAGTCCAATATCTAATTTATATTGACTTTTTTCAACTATGCAACATCTTATCAGACTCTTCTTGCACCGTTCTTTTAAATGGTTTTTCCCTTTGCTTGTGGGTCATTGAGGTCATCACCCTCTAACTTGGTAAAATGTTCCCACACGATGGAAACATATTTTTTCTTTGATGGGTCCATGGATGTAGGGGTAAGGGTAGGTGTAGGGGTAATGGTAGGTGTAGGGGAGCTAGCACTAGTGCTAATATTCGGACTTCAGCTACTATCCATGTAGTCACAAACTCATAAATACTTGACATGAAACAAAAATTGCAAAATAATTAAAATCATACAAATCACACAAACTCAAACCACCCAAATTGTTTTGGGGTTTCAAAAATTGATTGGGGTTTTAATTTTGAAACCCCAAAACATTATGGCAAGTAACAAAATAAATTAGGTTAGTGATTTCATAATGAGCCTCTAACCTAGTTAAAGGTTTCAATCTAAAACCCTAATCATTCCCAATTAATTTAAACAAACACAAACATCAATCAATCCCATTCGCCACAACATCCAAAACAACATTCTCCAAATCCAATGAAACAATTCCATCCTTCATAGTACATTGCAAAAAGGAAAAATAAACGGAAATGGGGTTTCGAGAGATACTTACAGAGATAAAGAGAGAGGGTTTAGGGCCTCGGTGTTGGCGTGAGCTGCGACAATGAAGACGACAATGACAAGTGAGAGAGAGAGGCTGGGAGTAGAGTGAGAGGGCTACGAGAGATTGAGAGGCAACTGATAGTGAGAGGTAGTAGGCAACTCAGAGGTAATGAGGAATTAAGACATTGAAGGGTTTCATTAACCCTATAATGAAATGATACCCCAAAACCACGTCGTTTGATTATAAATCTAATTATATCTATATCAAATAGGGGAAATCTCGGGCCCTATTCTTGCCCCTTTACAGCATGGGGGTGGATGCTCGCACACCCACACACGAAGGACAAGGGTCCTGCTCGCCCACCATCGTGGGCAGGTCCTAGCACAAACAATTTACCTACTATTCACAAAATTATGAGATAATCCAAACGAGCTTAAGATTTCGTTTGGTTACACAGATTAGATGAAATGAAAGTTGAATAAAATATTATTAGAATATAATTTTTTAATATGATTTTTATTTTGATATTTGAAAAAGTTGAATTGTTTATTGTATTTTGTGTGAGAGTTTAAAAAAATTGTAATGATTAGATATGATAAGATGAGATTGTTTACAACTAGGTCATGTCGCTTATTGTATCCTCCTTGGCTAGTTTTTCCTTGGCTCGTAAAAGTTCTTACTTAGGTTGCGTTTGGGCAATGAAGTGATTTCAAATGTTCTGTAAATAGTAGCAAAAATATAATGATAAAATATTAAATAGTAGTAAATAATAGTGAATAGTAGTAAAAAGTAGATAAAAAATAGTAATAAAATAATAAATAATCACTACCCAAACTAATGCTTAATCCCCCATAAACCTCATTAATCTAAATTGGATTCCTACGAATTAAACTTTAAAAAGAAAAGACGTGGTCTATTTTAGTATTTAATTTGTTTTTGAACAGTTCCAATTTGAGGTATTCTCGTCTTTGTTTGGCATCTCAAAGGAAGCCTTTGGCAATGAATTTGCTTGCCTAACCCTTTGAGCCGGCCTACTTAAGAGTCATCGTTAGCTACAAAATATTTTTTTATAGGTAAAAATATTATATATATTAAAAAAAAAGAATAATATTTTATTTTGATAGGTAAAATTATTATATATATATCGTCTAAGGCGGCCTATTTTTATAAATTCTCATCCTTCAAAATGGAATTTTTGGATTGAAATCCATCTCTTCAAATGTATAAAAAATATATATATATAAATAGTAATGAAATGTATTGAATGTATATAAGAAAACATCTTGTCCGTTGATCCAACGAATAAAATATAAGGTTGAAATTAATTAGTAATTAAGATTTAGATTTATTGTACACTTAATAAATTAAGTGGGTAAATTACATCGATCTTTAAGTAATTTATCTTATGATATTCTAGACATTCTTAAATAATAGGTCTATCAAGGCATTGGGTTTTCTTCTGTTGATTGGTGAAGATGGTGACCAAGACACAGGAGACTGAGTTGAGCAATCTGGAGAGCCAGGTGGAGAATGGAGGAGGAGGGGCTTGGGAGTACCTCTGCCTGGTCAGGAATCTCAAGGTCCGGCGTTCTGAGAAAGTTTTGAAGCATGGGCTATCGATCCTCAGCGACCCCAAAAAGCGATCCAGCCTTGGCCCCGATGGTGAGTTCCAATCTTGTTTGTTAGTAATGCAAAATGGGAATAGATCAGAACTGGGTTGGGTAAGGAATTTGTTTAGATTCTACATTCGGCTTCGATTTGTGTTTTCTCAATTGGATTCTGTTTATTATGCAAATGTCATTAACGTGAGCTTCTTGTGATGGGGTTCAACAGAGGTTTTTTTTTCTAAATAATTCTTTTAGCTGGTTAGCTTTGCAAGGCGTAGTTTGGGTTTTTGTGGTGAATTTGGGAGGTGTCTAATAATGATAGCACCTACTTCTCCACCCTTTATTATAGATTAAAAAAAAAAAAAGATTTTTTTTATATGTAATAAACTTTCATTAAAAGGAGAATCCAAGTACACATAAAATTTACAAGAGAGACACCTATCTAGAAGAAAAGGATCTTTTTCTTTAATAGGAGTACCGTGGGAGTTCCGATTGTACCAAAAATAGAACTTCAAGGAGATGTTTTACAACCAGATTACCAATACATTACCATTTACCAAAGCCACAGAAATTTGTTGAAAGGCTGTAATTCTCTCTCTCTGAATAGGAATAGCTTCTGCTCTTTTTTAAATATCTTATATATCTTGCGGTAGGAAGAATTAAACCGAGTGTAATCCTTCTCAGTGCATATCAATGAGAACATACCGTGATTAACCAATTATTTGTATGGGGTAGTATCTACAACTATAATCTTTTATGCAAGTAAAAAAAAAAGCAGAATTACAATATTCAGTGCAAAGAATCTGAAAGCTTTTCCGCACTTTGTTGGCAAATTGCCATAATGACTATAAAGAAGGAGAAACATGGGATTTCTGTGTTGAAGACTGTAGAACTATGGATGAAGACTCATGCCAATGTGTTGACAAATGTGTTGAATATTTACTTGATCTTTTCATATCCCCATCCAAGTATAATTTGCATTCAGTAATAATATTAGCTCCTTAAACTAAATGGATCATCATTGAGTACCGTCTTAGATCCCTCTATTATGTTAAGCGGCGCAGGGGATAGATGCATACAATGCAGAAATACTTGAATCATATACACTCTAAGCGACCTATTAATGAGGGCATACTTACGATCCACGAATCATTCTTTCTAGAAGATGGGAGTTTTTGAACATAGATCAGATTACTTTTTGGTTTTTCTTTTTATTTCTTTTAAAAGTTTTATTCTGATCCCTGTAGATCATCTCCAATAAAATGCTAAAGTGAAATGCTGGGGCCTGAGTCTCTTTCCTTTGAAGTTGTATGTCAATCTTCAATTAATAATGTTAGATGTGTTAATTATTCATCTGGATCTTAAAACGTAGAACATGCTTAGGCCTTATTGCTTCCTTGGTGATCCAATTATTTTGGCACCACTTTGATATACTGTATATGCTGACAAATACGTTGGGAATTGTTATCAAATTTCATAGCCAATGGGGGCAATTTTCATTTGCTGTCCACTGCAACAGCTTTATCTATCAAACTTTGTTTTCTAGTGGTGGATTCCCAGTCCATACTTTTGACTCTTCTGGCTATATATAGTTATTAGGTCCGTTAATTTACGATCCTCCTTTTACTGGACCAAATGCCTGACTAACCGTTATGTATTTTGTATGAAGAATGGACACTATATGAGCAAGTAGCAATTGCAGCTATGGACTGCCAATGTCTTGATGTTGCAAAGGTACGTTGAATTCCCTTATGTTTCATCCATGTGTGTCAGTTCCTCTTAAATCCATTTTATATATGTGACCCCTTCTTTTACTTGAGGTAGCCACTTCTTTTTTTCTTTTCTTTGTTCTCAGAAAATACTGGGAAGAAATATTAAAAGTAAAAAATAGTGTTGGGTTACATTAGAATAAAAAGTAACAGTAGGAAGGGACAACGGATTCTCCATGCCTGCCATATGCTGCAGCCAGAGAAGACGGAGTGGATGCTTAGAGTATGACTGAATTTGCCATTAACACTGGGATGAATGGTGAAAAATCACCGTAATGAACAACAACAAATCTCCCTCAATAATTATGTAATCGGTTCATGACTCATGGGACTGGGGAATTGCAAGTAAGGTTGCGTAGACTTCTCCAATTAGTGGGTCAATAGGAGCAAGATGGGCTATTTAAACTTCTAAGACATCCCCGGAGTGGGAGCATAGATGGTTGCTACAACAGTTGTAGTCAATATGAATTGACACTTTGCTTATAATAAATACGATTCTTCATCTTGAAATTAATTTTGTTGAAGGTAGATGGGTGCAGAGACTAGGGGAATCTAGGCTTGGGTTGCTAGGGCTCCATGTCCAAGCCACCAAGTGATCGTGGCATGCACGGGTGGTGTGTTGGGCTGGCTCAATGGCATCGAGGAAGTGTGATGGTGCACCACTTCAATCCTTGCTTGCCCTGATTCCATAGTTTAGAGCTTCAAAAAGAAGGAATGACTCTGAATTAGTCTAGGCTATACCAAAAGTAGATGTATAGTGCAAAAGGGATTTGATCAATGTAGTGCCTTGGTGGGGTATGGCTGTGGATTGAGTGGCCATGGGAATACCTGCTAGATGATGTGCATGAAAGGACAAGTTAGAAAGTGGTGTTTGTGGGTTTTTGGAGGTGGTGTGGCAACCAAAACTGTTGAAGGTCTTCAAAATGGAGGGAAGGAGAATAATTGTGCATTTTGGTGTCAGAAACTTTGACATTCACCAGGAGAATACACCATACTAACTTTCACTCGAGAAAATTTAGCAAGCATGGGGTTTTAATTTCTCAAGGATGGCCCAATCAGTGTCAATCAATAGGCTGGGTGAAGGATGCCTAGAGTGGAAGTTAGTATGGTGTATTCTCCTAGTGAATGTCAAAGTTTCTAGGGACCCAAGCTAACAAATCTTCAGATGGGTGATGAGGTAGGTGGATGTGTATAATGTTGGTGGTTGTGTGAGGATAAAGGATGGAGTGATGATACTCTTCTTGCAAGTGGTGGTGGATGTATCAATGCGATGGGTGACGAGTGATTTTGCATGATGTTTGGCCAAAGGAAGAAAGGGCCGATAATGGTTATGTAGCAAGTGAATCCACGAATTGTACCAAATGTGGAGGGAAGATCCAGAGCCTACCAATTAGCAATTGTCGTGCATTAGTAGATTCTTTGTGTTGAGGATTCCTTTCCAGAGCCATGAGCCATTGGGGGCATAAAGATGCATGGAGATGGATGGTGGTGAGTGACAGAATCCATAGATTGTACCAAATGTGGATGGAAGATCCAGAGCTAGCCAAGTAGCAAATGTCGCACTAGTAATGATGCAAGGAGGTGGATCAGCAATTTTTAAGGAATCTTTGGCAAAACGCATAGACCTAAGTGGTGATGAACAAGGAAGAGTGGAGGAGTTTTCATCCAAGTTTATCAATGATTACACATTTTTATTCTTGTATTTTGTGGAAACCGAGACTAACTTAAGATTTGGGGTGGGTGCAAATCGAGTCCCAAGAATTTGGAGAATAACGATGGAAAAAGGAGTTGTTGATTCCCCACATGGAGTGAAGGGATGCACAATGTATATTTTGAGTGGGACCCTAGACATGGAGAAGGAAGAGTGGATAAGGCCGCCAATTGGATGAGAGTGGAGGCTGCTGCTTGAGAAAAAACCTTGATCTTCCAACTACCAAGTTTTTTCAGAATTCTATATCTTCAAAGGTGTATTGCTTACAATGTTGAGAACATCGGGGGGAAATCCAAGATAGGTAGTTGAGTTTGAGGAGTGATGGAAGGGAAGGATGGTGTAACGCCCTAATGGAAGGCCTAAACCACGTGGCCTATACTCCAAAAGGGCTAGTTAATGATATAATTGGAGCCCCATTGGAATCTTATAAATAGCAAGAACTTCTCCTTCCGAAACAATGTGGGATCCCATACACCACCTACCCTTATCCTTATCATATGGGGTATCACAATCTACCGCCCTTAAATTCCCGTCGTTCTCGTCGGGCCTGTTCGTTGTAGGTGGCAGGGCTCAAGTCCCACATTTCTAGTTGGGATAGGCTCTGATACTATTTGTAACGTCCCAATGGAAGGCCCAAACCACATGACGTATATTTCAAAAGGACTCGTCAATGATACAATTGGAGCCCCATTAGAACCTTATAAAGAGCAATAACTTCTTCTTCCCAAGTAATGTGGGATCCCATACACCACCTACTCTTATCCTTATCATATGGGGTATTACAGATGGTGAGAATGTGGTTTCTAAGTAGAAGGCCTAGTGTTTTTGTTAAAAAAACTGTTGGAACTTTACATGCTTGCTTTTTGTCCTGACCGGGTTCCGTAAGTTCTGAGAGTGGACAGGATGATATTAACTTGTATTCTTCCAATAAAAGATGAAAGGTTAGCCTTGAAAATATGGCAAATGGAGGACTTCCTTTTCTGTAACGACTCGAGGAAGGTCCAAGCCACATTTGGGCTTAAACTCCAAAAGAACTAGTTAATGTTACAATTGGAGCCAATTGGAATCATTATATAGGACTTCAACTTTTCCCTTGCAATCCCATTCACCACCTTCCTATTTGTAACCAAACAATTTGAGGTATTATGATTTCTCCATTAAATTCTTGATGTCATTGTCAAGACTAGTCCATCAATGGCGGTATGGCTCAAATCCCACAATTCTAGTTGAGATTGGCTTTGATACCATCTGTACTAACACAAGGAAGGCCCATACTCCAAAGGGAGTAGTCAATGTTACAATTAAATCGCCTTGGAATCATTTTATAAAGGGCTTGAACTTCTCCCTCCCAAGTAACATGGTATTCCTTTCACTACCTTCCTGTACACAATCACATCTGAGATAATTTACCTGCTGAGCGTGATGCCATGTACATTACCTTGGAGTTCTACTGAGAGGGAATTGCCTTAGAGGCTGCAATGGGGATGAAACGGCCAAAGGGAGAGCAGGAAGAGGTTATGATGCATTGCTCCACCCATTTTATGTTGGATCAATTAACCTTAACAATTTGAGAATAAAGGAGGAGGTAGGAACATTCCATGTGGTGTTAGGCTTTTTCCATATTGATATTTGGTGCTAGGAGACCTTCTAAGTCTATTTTGGCATTTGACCAGGTGGAAGATTACGTGCAGTGGCGGAACCACATGTAGAGGTCATAGATGTGTCTCCACCAAAAACTTTTTAAAATTTAAAATTTAAGTATTTTCTTTGTAATAAAATTTAGAAAGATCCTCCATGATTCCCCAAAACTTTGTAAAATCTCTCAAAGATTAGCCACCCTCCCAAAATTTAAAAGAACTCTTATCAGGGTTGAAGTTGGTTCGTTTGGTTTTTGGGAAAACCGAAACTGGATGGTTCTTGGGAAAACCGACGAACTGAACCAATCAACCTGGTTTCAATTCTACAGAGGTAATTTGGTTGAGCCTTTTTTGTTGGACTGGTTAATTTTGTGACCCAAACGTATAATATTTTAGCCCAAATATCAATTTTTTACCCCACCTATGTAGAAGCAAGCTAATAACTTAATATAAATTTTCATGCATAAGAGTAAGTTTATATTAATATGCAAGCATAAATAATTAGGTTACCATCGCATGCTATATATTACAATTTCATGCTATAATTATTATCTTTATAATATGTATAATATGTTGTCTATAAAAAAAAATCATTTTGGTTTGGTTCAAAAACACAGAATCCAGCTTCAAACCAAAGAGTTGGATAATATGAAATTCAAAACTGAAATTGACCAGCTCATAGAGAGAACCAGATCAACCAACCGGTTCAGTCCGTTTGCTCAGTTTTCTGGTTTTTTTAACACCTGATTCTTATAACCTCATAAGGTTAGAAATAGCTCTCATAATGCACAAAAACTCAAAATAAACTCATACTGTCCTTTAAAAATCTTACACAAAAACTTTGACCCCAAAAAATTTCTGAAAATATTAATAGATTTTTTTAAAACTTTGTTGTTATCATAAGATAACTTTATTACCTCCTTTTCATTTCCCATAACATGGCGATGATGACAGCATACCATATTAGTACTTTTTGGATTTAATCTTGCAACTTGCTATTCTATGTACTGCTCAACTTTGAATGAAATATAATCTTTTTGATGGTTATACCTTGTCTGGAACAAGATGAAATTTGTATTGATAGTATTCTCTTTGAATCTATCTTGACTTACATATTTACATTAATGCATCCTTTAATCAATGCCTGATCCATTGATCAACTCACATAATAACACGAAATTGGTCAATGGATTGCTTTCTTGAATTCTATGTCTCAAGGTTGATAATTTTTTTCATGCGAACCTTTTACAGGACTGCATAAAGGTTCTACAGAAAAGATTTCAGGAGAGCAAAAGGGTTGGTAAGTTGAATAACCTATTGCAAACCTTATATGTGTGCATGCCTGTACTTATATCAGAAAAAAAAGCATATGCAGGCTTATGCGAGTTGTCCTTTAGTGATTTGTGGTGTATATTTGTGACTATCCTTAATTGACACGACCTGTGGACTTGACATAAACACAAAGAGCTATATTTTGTGTCTATTTTGAGTTTTTTGTAAAAATTTGAATAAATGATTGATCTCTATCAATTGGCTTGCTAAAGACCCATACCATAAAGTACCTGTTGTTTTTCAAATTTATAAAAATATCTGGCTTATTTTAATCTTAATTTCATTTGAATTCTTGAAAATTAAAAATTACAGACTTATAAAAAAAAAAGAAATTTTAATTATTTTTAACTTATAATATATTCTTAATGCTATGGATGTTCTCAATGTATTAATATGTGTAGATGAGTGAAGTTGCAAATCACTAATTGTTTGGCAAAAAGCAGATAATAATGATGAAATTGAAGTGGATCCATTAGAAAATTTGTTTACAATTCTAAAAAGAGACAAAAAAGAAGGCTGACCTAACACAAATCAGAGCAACACATTTAGTTATTTGGGTCGGGCTAGGGTTGACTCATTGATGACCAAACCCAATTGACCCGACACTAATCTAATTGAACTGACATGAATTGCTACCCCTAAACCCCTTAATATAGCTAGGCATTAACCTCTCACTTGCAAAAGGAAAGCTTCTTTCATGATGCCAAAAGGAGTTTAACTATCTTTGTGAAAGTGAAGGGCTCCTAATTTTCAGTCATATGTCAGTAAGGGCATGTATAGGCAGGCTTGCCTGCATATGGATATTTATATTTTGTTAATGCTTTCAAGAGCAATAAATATGGATTGTAATAGATTTGAAATTTATGTAAATGCTTAAACCTTATTCTCATTTTATGGCAAATGCTAATCGTGAAACTAATAGTTGAATATGGATACCCTAAAATAGTATTCATAAAAAAATACCCTAAAATAGTAATAACAAAACTGTGTAATACTCATGTTAGGGAGAGGCTTGATTATACACTTTTTCTGTCGTTATGTGACTACTGTTATTTTTAAATTTTGAAAAAATTGTTAATATTTATGCATGAAAATTGTAATATTCAGTCATTTTATCATCATGTGCTTTTCGCCATTTGATGGTTTTTTTTAGTGCAGTGAATATCATGGTTAGAAGCATTCTTCTTAACAAAATGGTTAGAAGCATTCTTCTTAGTAATAAGTACTAGGATTAAAACTTCTCTCAAATCTGTGGCTTCACCTCAAATACTAGAATTAAGGGCCTCAACACCTTGTTGATTCCTAAGGACTCCAAGAGTTGGAAAACAAGAGAGTATTTGAGGCTGATGATTGTATTTTCACTAGCTGTTGATATTTGATGACTTACCCCTCCTTTTATTTATTATTATTTTTTTTTTATCACTGTATTCTTTGATGGCATTGTATTTAACATGGTATAAATCACAGGCAGGCTGGAGGCCTTGTTGCTTGAGGCAAAGGGATTCTGGGAAGAGGCAGAAAAAGCTTACTCAAGCCTCTTAGAAGATAATCCATTAGATCAAGTAATTTTTATAACTGATTATTCATGAAGCAAAACATTTGTTTTTTGTAAGAATGGGTCCTATTGTTACTTAGTAAAAGAAAATGGAAGAATGGACTGTATTATTGTTTTATCCTTCTTGTGCGTGAAAATCCTTGATCTCTCCTCATATAGTAAATATAAAAGCACTTCTAAAAAAAAAAAAAAAAAAAGAAATTAGTGTATAAAATATGATCAAGTGTTCGAGTGTGAACTTGCTTTAATTTTTACATATACAGGCAATACATAAGAGGAGGGTAGCTATGGCAAAGGCACAAGGAAATATTTCTGGGGCCATCGAATGGCTCAATAAATACCTTGAAATGTGAGATTGATCTGAAAAGCTTCTCTGCGGCTTTCTGTCATTCATAAAGAAATTCCTCATTAGAACATGTTGCTAAGGTTGTTTTTCCTGCATTTAACAGATTTATGGCTGATCATGATGCCTGGAGAGAGCTGGCTGAAATATATGTCTCCTTGCAAATGTATGGCTTCTTTCAATATTTTTTTCTGTTCTCCAAGGAAATTAGTGGCTACCAAATTGCCTCCTTTTGGTCTTTCGATCTATGTCTGTGTCTATATTTTAGGTACAAGCAAGCGGCATTTTGCTATGAGGAGCTGATATTATCTCAACCCATGGTACCCCAGCACCATTTGGCGTATGCCGACGTAAGTGGTTTTATTTATTTATTTTTACTGAGGTAGATTCTGCTTTTTCACTGTTCTATTCCCTTTTCGCCCATTGATTTTTATGGGATTTTTATACTACTATGCTCCTGGAAACAACAAAACGTGAGGTAGAGAATTAGTCTATAGTTTTTAGGTTTTAGGCTTTGAACGTCATATGTTACAAATCCATCCGCCAGACAGTAAACAAGTTTAATTGGAATGCAAAATATCATGGCTCAATTCCACCAGTATATAGAATATGTGAATGCACATTTTGCACACCATTGGACGATAGACAAGGACATGTTTTATTCATTTTGTCAGTGTCTTCCGTAGCATTCCTACTGCACTTGCCTACTTCTCATTCAACAAAGGCCTAGAAACAAACCAAAAAGACAACTTTGTATACCATTTCAGGCTTCCATTTTCTGTCTGGATTTGTGCCTTCCCATTGAAATTGCCTTGTACCTTCCTATGCTGTAAATTGTCTAATACATTGATCTATCTGAAAATCTCCCGTTCACCACCTGACAGAAACGGCTGTGATGCCTGTCCGAACAGCTTACTTATATGATCTTCTTTCTGTCTGAATATGTTGTTCTTGAGCTATTTTTGACTGGGCAAACAAACATTCATATATTGGTTATACCCATCATGTATGCTCCAGTAAAGGCTGAAGCTAGCAGGTTCATGTCCTCTGCCCCACCCCACCCCTCTCTGCCACTCTGGCTTTTGGAGTAATGGAGTAATTGAGAAATGCTCTATCAGGACTCAGTTTTGGACACCTTTATCGTACTCCAGCTTCATGAATTCTCCAACTTCTGTTGTTCTCCTTATTTTCTTTCCAGATGCTCGTACAAAATCAGTAGTGTCCTATTCTTTTGTGAAAGAGATGAGTTCCACAATGATAGGCTGTGGTCTTAGTGGTGGGTTTATATACTAGGTGGACACTCCTCCCCTCCTGCTAGCTTAAGCTTTTAATTGGATTCATTGACATGGTATTAGAGCCTGGTTTATTATTCTCTGCCTCCATGCCTGGATTGCTTGGTTATGACTGGTTTGCTTTCACATTTATTGGATATGGTCTTGGTTGTGGGTTTATTACTTGTACTAGTTGGAGATATTTCAACATCTTTTCAGGAGATTGAACTTGAAGATAATTTTAGACAATATTGAAGAATGAATATGAGTGCATAATTTTTAACAATAACCATTGAACAAACACCTCACTTTGCATCTATAATCAACAGGTGCTTTATACAATTGGTGGACTAGAGAACCTTCAGACTGCAAAGAAATACTATGCATCTACCATAGACTTGGCCGGTGGCAAAAATACCCGGGCTCTCTTTGGAATTTGTTTGGTGAGCTCTCTGTCTTACTTTAACTACATATAATCATATACTTGCATGTGCGTGCACATGAAAATATTTCTTTCAGTTTCTGAGGTATTTTGGATTGTTGTGATCTTTAAGATCTAGTTGTCTCTCTGGCTGCACTTTATTTTTTCCTTCTATCCTGGTTTTTGCAGTAACCAATTTCTGACTGGATGATTTTTTTCCTCCCTTTATCCAGTGTTCTTCTGGCATCGGACAGCTTTCTAAAGGGCGGAACAAAGATGACAAGGAAAGCCCAGAGCTACAATCTCTGGCAGCAACAGCTTTGGAGGCAGATTACAAGCAGAGAGCATCTGACAAGCTTCCTCTGCTTACCACTGCCCTAAAAAGCTTGAAAGTTTCGTCATGACTTCCCCGATTATTGAAGGTTCTCGCATTTCTGTTGCACAATCCTCCAAAAACTACAAGGGTTCGTCAACAACTTGCTGCCCATATATCGTAATATTTGCTAATATTTCAGGCTCCAAAACTGTAAGGGTTGTCATTAAATCTAATCATGGGATTGCTGAAGTCAAGTGAGTTCAGCGAAGTCTACCGTATAGATATGGTAACCTCGAGTCCTATTAGTCACTGTTTTAAGAATGCAGTGTTTACAAGGCTTGTATCTGGACACTTAAATCATTCATTAGAAAGAAAGGATCTCTAGACAGTGATTTCCGCAAGTTTGGAATACACTTTAAAATATCAGATAGATCCAGGGAGCATATCGTTGTTGTTATTTCAGTATCTTAGCAAAGCTCCTAATTGATTTCTTTAGTTTCTAAAGACTTAGTCAAAAACGAAGAGAAAAAGAACCATGCTAGAAGGCAAGCTGATGCAATTGAAGAGCGTCGAGTTTCTTGTATGAAAATATCTTCACAAGTGTATCCACTATTCTCCAAACAACAGCAACCAACGGTAGCCTGCCACGTAGACTCCACATCTTCTCAATAATGGACTGCATTGCAGAGGAAAAAAAATGGAAAAATATTCTTAGGCCGGTTCACTTTACCAATACCACACATCGTGACGTGACGAACCCGGTTTGGTTGCCATGTCGCGATTTTTCACTTTCCTCTAAGATGGGATTTGCATGCATTTGTCCAGTTGAATTTTCTTTTAGAAAATCCCTTCAGATCCCTTCCTCCCCGTCTCCCTCACTTCCCTCTGCTCATAACCCACCTTCAGATCCCTTTGTCTCCCTCAAGCAAATCAGATCCCTTATTTCAGTAATAAAAATTCCCCTCTGTCTGTTGCCATCACTCTCATCTCTCACTCTTGAGGTTGCACTTCCTCTCCGCCCTTTCCTCACTTCCGTAGCCCTCTTTCCCTCACTTCTCTCCCTCTACTGAATCCCTCTCCCCCATCGATACCATCCCTTGAGAAAAACCCTAATAGATCTCATAAATTTCTCTCGAAATTCACTTCATGATAAAGCCCTAACACTAGTCACCATTTTGTTTGTATTTTTGTTGGGATAAAGAGATGAGCTGTTGTGTGGAAACGCTGCTTCCATATCACACTGCCACTGCTTCCGCATTTTGAGTTATCATTGGTGAACCACTTATTCTAGTGGCTGCTTTTTCAATTTTGTGAGGCATACATGTAAAAGTGACTTCCCACTATTGTTGGAACTTGGGGATGTTTTGAAAGCATTCAAACTTGAGGTTCATGGTCGATATCATGGCAATAGAAAGTTATCAAGTAGTTCAATCTGATTCAATTAGCCTATTCAATTGAGGTTATGTTGAGGAGTCATTTGCCCAATTAGTTTCTTGGTTTTATTATATGTCAAGTATTATGAATGGTATCATATTGAGTGAGTGGGTGGTAGAGGTGTTGTGTGGTTGCTAACTTTCGATTGGTTCTTTTAATATATAAAAAAATTGTCGTATCCTTTGAAGTTTGTTATTTTTTAAAAAGGAAAATGCTATGTTGCCCTACCAAATGTACTGTAATACAACATTGGCATACTATAATGAAAACTTGATGACTATAATTTATAGCATTAACTCTTTTCTTGAAGGAAAGAGTTTTTTTTTTTTGAGTAATCAAAGCTTGTTCCTCTTTAACATAGTAAATGTTGGATACAAGGAGGGACTCCCTCCAAAGAAATGCTTTCCTCATAGAGTTTTAAAGCATCATTTGCTAAACAATGAGCAATACAATAAGAAAATCTAGAGACATGTTTTACAGATTAGGTTGGTAAGTTTTGGAGTTCTACTTTGATGTCTTGAATAATCAAGCCTGCAGTGCTCCAATCCCTTGTCTCTCTGTTAAGGTCTTGAACCACATTGAATGCATCCCCTTCAAGAATTACTCTTAGTAGACTTAAGTGTTTGCAAAAGATTACAGCTTTGAGTGCAGCCACAGCTTCTACTAGTTTAGCATCAGGGAACATATTCCTTTGAGATCTCAGTGTTGTAATCACTTGGCCTTCCCAGTTCCTCACTTGGCCTATTTGCATAACAAAGGGACACAAACTGGGACCATAACATAAAACTATAAGCATATACATGAAGAATAGGCATCAAAGGTATTCACATATATAGCCTCATTCCACTGCAACTTTCCTAAATTCCAATGTTCCTTCTATATCCATAGGAACCAATACTCCAATTGCAATGTGTTATGATCCATACATTACCAAGCAACTAAGATTTTTGAATTCATATAATAAAACTATACTCATTATAAATTACCCCTAACTTCAGAATTTTAAGCTAAAAACTTACTCATTTAATTTTTTATTGTTCTTATAATAGCCTTAGGAACATACATAGGGTAAAAGATTGTATATGTATATATATATGTGTGTGTGTGCATGAATAAAATACCACAAAGTGATTAAATTTATTATTTTGGTGGTGTGGTTATTAAATTGATGTTCTAGTGGTGTGGTTATCGCTTTTTCACTCTCAGGTCCTCTCGTTCTCGATTTCTCAAAATTTTGCAGGTTCTACCTCCATTTCCTTCTATGTTTCGATACCTTTATTGCTATCTTGTTTTGGGCTATTTTCAATAGCTGTTTCTATTTGCTTTAGCAAAGGTTGTCATTTATATCAGCTATGACATCAAGTCAATCATCATCATTTATAGTGGATGCATTTCAAATGGAAGCACCAACTTATTGGTGTGGTTTGAAAACACTATTAAAGACCTCCCAAACTAACAAAAACTCAGGAAGAAAATTTTATACTTGCTCTAAGTATAAAACAGTAAGACAACTTATTATTATTATTTTGTAAATAACTGGCAATTGCATTAACAGTTGTCACATTTTAATGTTTGAAATTCTTGCATTGTATACAAGGAGAATCAAGTTGTTAATTCTTCATATGGGCCGATATACTTCAGCTGATAGAGGAGAAATTTTTAACAAGAGAGAATGCACTCTGGAATAGAGAGGATGATTTATTGTTGCGAGTATGAGGTGTCGAGAAAAGAAGATAACCTAATACAAAGAGAGAATGATCTCAACATCAAGAGGAGGAAGTTTGAAGGTGAGTCGTAGAGAATAGATGTGGTCGTATATTATTGTGTCTGTATTGGGTTTGTTCTATTGTAATAGTTTTTAGTTTGTTCGGATGATAGATGTATCGATTGTTATTGGAATTGCATAATTCTCTATGAATATTTTGTAATTATGGAACGATTTGCGTATGGTAATGGATGTTAACTTTTTTGTATTTGTGAGAATGGTACTGTACATTTTAGTGGAAAAAAAAATCTGTCCAGTGGAAAAAATCTGTCCAATATAAATGGAAAAAAAAATATTTGTTCAGTTTCATAACCTAAGCAGGGGAAAAAAACACCCTTCCAGTGTTAATAGGCATCACAAATTTGTCCAGACATTCTTTACAAACCCATCGACCATATTTACATTCTTTACAAATCATCACAAAACTTAGCATATTTTATCAAACATCCAAAATTAACATAATTACAATGTCACAACAACATTTTCACCACAATATTTCATCACAACAATAAATGATACAGTAAATTAGTAAGGCATAACCGCGAGCTCCTCAATGCCCAATGGTGTTGGTTGTGTGACAGTACTACATTGTGTTTCAACAAGAATATCATCAACATTAGAGCCAAGTTGATCCACTTTAGCACTAGGTTGAGCTTCCGATACCTTACCATGTTGTGATTCATCATCAAATATTTTTTTGCAAATCTACATTTCAAACAAAAAAATACACATATATTAGAATGAATAATGCATGCAGTACAATAAATATATAATTAATATGAAAAAAAATTAATATCTGTTTCTTTCTTCTTTTGGTCGCTAGCTTCTCCATAGGCGGAACCTTCCTTTTTGATGGAGGCCTCCATTTCTCTTGGACAACGTATGAGCTTAATATTTTTTTATCGTTGTTCGCGTCCACTTTTTCTCTTACCTTGGTTGAACCAGATTCAAGTGGTAATCCTTTAAAGTTATTCTCAAACTCATTCAAATAGCACATGAATGCATTGACATGGTCATCACGCTCGGATACACGGGTTGCTAATTTTAGACATCATTTCACGACAAGCTCATACCTTCTTGCGTCTGCATTTTGATGCATGTCATCGTAGTTACTTTTGACCAGTGTGTATCTCCTTTTCAATTCCTTCCACCTTCGATCTAAGACGTACTTCACGAGTACACTGTGAATCTTCTTCTTCATCTGATAAACTTTCAATGCATGCCTACAAAGGATCATTCTCATCTCAAATAATGCACACGTGCATTTCAGTTTACATTCCTCATCGTTATAATAAATTGAATACTTGATGGTTTTGACATGGTCATCCTCAATAGTAATTTCATCTAGACATCGAATGTGAAAATACAACCTTCCTTATTGAGAAATAGACAATTACAACACATCATCCCCAACAACTCTTTCTAGATCTCTTTATACTTTTTGTTTGTATACAACGCTTAAAACTGCTTCTCAATGTAGAATGGAGATACACATGGGATGGTTTGGTTGCAGGACATAAAATTAGCTGTAGTCTTGTCCTCCACCTTCTTTCTCAGAGCATTGTCAAATTGATCTACGAATTCTTTCAGTGTCATACCAGAATGTACAAATCCATCGAAGAAAACATTCATGCTTTCAGACCGTTGTGTAGTACTCATGCCAGCCCAAAATACACCTTTTGAGTAAGCTGGTACCCAGAACGACCTCGCATTGTACAACCCTTATAGTCATGCATTATTACCAAGGTCATACTTCTGAATTAGTTGCCTCCACTTCTCCTTAAATTATGCGCATGTCTGTGAATAATATACGGAACTAAGAATGGAAGTCTTCAACCCGTTATTGAATTGGCAGTGAGATCCCAATTTCTCGGAAAGTTTTCGCAGTATATGTCATAGACAATATCTATGGCGAGTGTCTGGGAATACCAATGCAATAGCAGACTTCAGTGCTCGTTCTTGGTCTGTTATTATTGCTTTTGGAGCTCAATCATCCATGCACTGCAACCATGCGTGAAACAACCATACAAAAGTAGTTGTGTCATCGCTTGAAATCAAGCCAGTCCCTAAAAGTATAGACTGCCCATGATGGTTGACCCCAACAAAGAGAGCAAAAGGCATACTGTATCTATTTGTTAGGTATGTCGTATCAAATGAGATAACATTTCTGAAATATTCATACGTTACTCAACTTTGTGCGTCAGCCCATAACACATTTCTGATTCTCAAGTCTTCATTCACATCCACAACATAAACAAAGCCACCATTGATTAACCTCATCCTCTTAAAATAGTTTGTAAGTGCATCACCACCTCCTTTACCTAACCTTAACTGTCTGACTTTGTTAATAAAATTTTGACAGTCTTTTTATTGGAAATCAAGATTTTCAAACCCCCCCACATCAACAACAAGTGTTCTGAAATTCTTATTCATTCAAGTATTCTCTGTCATTCAAATCAGCATCCTTTGACTGTATTCATCCAAACTTTTGTGCAATCTAAAAAACCTAAACTTCTGTGGGTTGACAGTAATATGATTATGGGCAATCTCAACAGTGGTCACCACCCATACACCCTTCACTAAATGAGCATTTATCCTCGCCTTACAATCGGTTTTAGTTGTTGGTCTTAGCCTCGAGAAATTACTATGGCTAGGATGATACTTGTCGCCTCGCGCACACCCAATTGTCAGATACTTGGCACTCTCATCTGCCTCTCTCTTTGTCATTTGTGTTGTAACACCAAAACCTTGTTGCTTGGCATATCGCTTGTAATAGGCCATAAACTCTTTATCAGTAGCAAACTCCATACTAGGTTTTGGCTCTTCAACTCCTTCATCATCTGTCACTTCATTAGTCCCCTCGGCCTCAGTCCCCTTGACCTCTCTACATACGTCTGATGAATTTTTTGAAAATGAAAATGCATGATTTGGAGTAGCATTTATATTATATATACACTGAATGTTTACTCATCGGGTTAAAATGTAATACCTTTACTCATATGACAACTTTGATTAGTCATGTGTGATGTACTTTTCAAAATACTTTCAGATGTAGATGGCACAGTTGATGATTCACTTGCTAGTTGGGTGGTCATTCTAGATCTTCTCAACACCTTCGGATTGCTCAACCAAGGGTATAACATTGATGGAGATTGTAATTAGGGTGTTAGAACGGCTCAAATACACGTAATAAAAAAATATAACAAATGTTAGAAATGAATATACTAGGATAATATTTTGAACTTAGCCCAACTCCTTCACATTACTCGACGAAGGATAGAGTAATTTGATGGGGGGCTGTAATTTGATAGGGTGGTAGAACGTGCCAAATACATGAAAGAAAAAAAAAATATGCCAGCTGTTAGAAAGGAATTTACCAGGATGATATTTTGAACTCAGCTCGATTCCTCTGCATTACTTGATGAAAGGTTGAGCATCGTTGGTCTAAATGGTGGCATTGTGGAGGCTGTAATTTGATATGGTTTTAGAATGGGCCAAATGCATGAAAGAAAAAAAAATATAACAGCAGTTAGAAAGGAATTTACGAGGATAATATTTTGAACTCAGCCCGACTCCTCAACATTACTTGATGAAGGGTTGAGTATCGTTGATCCAAAAGGTGGTATTGATGGGGGTTGTAATTTGGTAAGGTATTAGAATGAGCCAAATGCATGAAAGAAAAAAAAATATTTTGAAAGTTTGAAAGGAATTTACAAGGATAATATTTTGAACTCGTCCTGACTCCTCTGTATTACTCAACGGAGGATAGAGCATCGTTGGTTCAAAATGTTGCATTGATGGGGGTTGTAATTAGGCAAGAGGTTAGAATGACTCAAATGCACGTTCTAATTTAAAAAAAAAAAAAAACTTATAATGAAATCTATCTGGCTACCCCATGTGTGTGTATATAAATGGCGGGTAGTACTAATTTCCTGGACCACAAGATTTCTATAATACACAAATAAAAATACATTAAATAATTAGAAATATCAAATACATGGATATTCCTAAATGACTAATGTGTATTATACCTATGCCAGTGGGATCGATGTAGAAGGCCTAGGTGGCCTTTTATCTTTCTTTTTATCCATCACGCTATTTCAATTGAGTCATAATGAAGTTTTAGAAATCCAGATAACAGGAAATATTAAAATTGATTATCTCACCACTAGTAAATTTAAATCATGTACACTTAAAAAAGGATGACAGTTAAAAATACCTATATCTCATTTGATATGAAGTAGACGTAGTAATCTCCATTAAGCCTCAAATATCATCACTAACGACGCAAATACTATGTACAAATCTACTCTGTCATTCACTTTTTCCAAGTTTTGACATAAAAATCCATGATTTAAGAAAAAGATTATGGAAATGAGCCCACATGGTCACTTCATTTAAACCAAAAACTCAGGTAGACTAGAACTGTTGTGTACCCAACAACTAATAAAGCACTAAATATCGTTAGACTAGAACAAACCCACCGAAGCCCAGGTAGAATAACATAAGCTCAGATAAGGATTCTTCAAATTAAACAAAAAAAATAAAAAATAAAAAATAAAAAATCATTCAAAAACATGTAGGGGACATAAAAAAAGTTCAAACTTGAACCAAAACCATTTCAACAATCAGTTCAGAGCTACGAAAATTCCCACCCAATCCTTCTATATATATAGAGCTACAAAAAAAAATTACATTGTTTTGTATAGGAAAACCCAAACAAAAAGGACAGACAAATACAATAAGAACTTATTCATTACTTCTATGCAAACAAACACAACCACTTGGAAGAAAGATCCTATAAAATAACTCAAAAAATAAGCCAACACCATGTATAGTGAGAGAGAGAAATGTTACCTATGAGCGAGATGGTGGCGGATGATCGGAGTTTGTTTGGCCAGTCGGTGTGGGCAGCAGCACAACACTGTGACGGGACAAATGAGACACAGTTGGCCGAAGGAGGGCAGAGTAGCAAGCAACGCGGGGAAAGGAACAATTCGAATTGGCTTGCGGAGGAAGACAACTATCACAGTAAAACGTTCGTTTTATTTGAAAAAAAAAATGCCACGTCACCCCGTGTGTGGTGTTGGAGAAGTGAAGATAGATGTATAGATTAACTAAAAATAAATTGCCCACGATCGATGCAGAAGCTTATCTCTGTCGAAACCCACCCCCCCCTCTCTCTCTCTCTCTCTCTCCATCCTCGACCGTCGCTCCAAGTCTTGGCCCTTTTCTCTTTTCTCTCTCTCCAGCAACTTCAATTAATCAATTTTTTCAGAATTTGAAGACTTTACAATGACTCGATTTACTGAGTTGTTTTGTGCTCCAGCTGTTTGTTTGGTTGCCTGTGAGACCAATGCAATTGCAGAGTTAAGTGAGTCCATCCTCATTTCTTTTTCAGTTTCTTTTCGTTCAATTTTCTGCACTATTTGGTTTCCACCATGATAAATGAAAATTTTTTAATGGTTCATAAAGTGGCCTGAAGTCATTTTTTCACAATTTGCTACACCAATTTGCACATTACCACTCTGGGCCAGAAGTGCTATAGGCACTACCATAACCCAAACAACAAATTTCCACACTACTACTTCTCTGCAAGTTTTTCATTAGTCTTGTTTACAAGAAAACTAAAGGCTTAAAATAAAAATCCCATAAAAAAGGCACAAAGCAAGAAAATAGCAACAGTGGTATCGCTGGTTAGTGCTTTGAATATTGTTTCATGTCTCTGAAGCTATAAAGACTAGTGACCAAACAATACAAAGTGTGTAATCGACGGGAACTTACCACAAAAGAGATGGGAAGCGACGAAGTTGGATAGCAATCTATGCCAATCATGACTGGGGTCTCCTTCGAACGGGGTGGTAGAGAAGCACAGACTGGTTGGGCTATATTTGTTTATGTGAAACAAAGGCTGATTTCTTAATTGAGTTTATGTTGTTTGCTGTGTTAGTGTGTCGAGGAGTTGATAGAGGAAAAAATATATAGATGGAGATCGGGGTTTGACTTGTTTAAGCCGGGGTGGTTCTAAGAATCCTAGTGGGAGGGAGACTCGATATGGTCACGAGATTAGAGGGATAAGCGTGGAGGAAATGGTCTTGGCACTTTGAGTCGTGGGGGAACTGCAGTTTGAATTAAACATGTTTAAAAATACAAAGAAGTAAAAATTTTGACAGATTTTTAATTTGTAATTAATAATTGATTCACAAATGTTTATGAAACAACTGAAATAAATAAACAGATAAATACTTTAAATAATAATAATAATAATAATAATAATAATAATAATGGGTAAATTTACTTTATTGTCCAGATTTTGAACCTGCATGTTACATTCTATCTTCTATCACTTAATTTTGTTCTCAGCTCTTTAGAATTTAAAGTAAACTTAACATTTACTAGGGAGGCAGTAGCTCTACCATACATCATCGAATTAACAAAATTATCAAAAGATTGAGGTAGAGAACACATCAAAATTAGGTCTGATCCTCATCATCAAACTTAGTATCAATATTCCTTATATCCATAATGATTTTATTAAATTCATATGGAGAGTATATAACATCGTTTCAAATACAAACGGTTATTTAGAGACTTCGTCATAAAAATAATTCTATTTCTTTTTCCAAAGTCCAACGACTATTTGCTCATTATCAACTTCTAGAAAATCTCCATTTGAGAAAGACAACAAAAGTGCACTTTGCACTTTCTCTTCAGGTGCTAATAAATCTTCCTTTGACGATTTTGATAACATCTTGCCATCTTATCTTTGCCAAGCCTTATTGTTGTAACAAAGCATGCATCTTGATGCAACATAAGTTGAAATTATTCTCAGTATTAAACTTTTCTACTTCAAAATTTGCAATAGCCATCCATCAAAAGAAAAATCTTTGCACAAGCTCTGAAAGTAGTTTGTTGTGATAAGTAGAGATTTTAGGATCACTACAAAATAAAAAAGAAAAGAATATATATTTAGCAATCACACAAGATATTAAGATTTAAATGGTTCAGCTTGAACAAATGCTATATCTACTAGTAGAGACGATCTCAAAGAAATTCAATAATCAAAAGATAGAATATAAAAGAGTGGTAACAAATCACTCAAACCCAAAACCTAATACACCCAATCTCACTCACACATAAAACAAATGTTTTCTAAAAATGAGAAAATATCCCAAAGATTTCTCTAAACTCATAACATGCGAGATACAAAAGAAAGTATTATTTGGTTATACCGCTTTTCTTTTCTGCACAGTATAAACCAAAAATCATAAATTCTATTCTCTAAAGGCTCAGGCTCTGCCTCTTTTACCCTTTAGATGCATGCCTATTATGGGTGAATAAAGATGGCTAGAGAAAGGAAAATCCCACAAGTCTATTTAATGGGCTAGAGAACATATTTTCCACAAGTCAAGTCAATTGACAAGAACACAATTTCCATATGCCTAAGCAATAGACTTATTTCTTCGACTGTTAGACAAATCACTCATGTAACACGTTCAAGAAAATTTATTCTTCTTGTAGATAAAGAAGCCAAGTAAGTTAACATTAACAATATTAGTGGAGGAGAAAGAAGAAGAAGATGAAGAGGCCATGATTTGCTACAATCTCCCTTATTTTGTCATAACCCATTTATCGATTTACTTTATGCCATTCCTTCTCTTTCTCATTTTGTTGCAAACATTTTCCCTCTTATCTGCCCTCTATACCATTTTTCTTTTTTTTACAACTATATGTCCCATCATTTCTTTTATTGTTAATAGACTCGCTTTATCTCTTGTCTTTATGCATGGTGCCTTTCAATTTATAAGGGACCATTGGTTGTGCTTATTAATATGGAAAGTTTTAAACTAAATATGTTTAGAAGGTTCATGATGGTCTTAATAGTAAATAGATGCAAGAAAAAGATATCAAGAGGTAAAAAGAGAAATCTACATGGTTTGGTACTACAGCCTATCCTACTGGTCTTATGGAGGGAAAACTCACTATTTATGGTGATTGTACAAGATTTTCTGATCACTCGCTAGGTTACTAATACAATACATTGGGCCAAGAAAATTTAGATTTGAGCTTGAACTCAACCGAAACCCTAAAGTGAAGCCCATGAAACCCCAAAATTATGCCCATTGGTAAGACCAATCTTAGGCCCACCGAAAGCCACCACCAAGGGAGGCTTCTTGAGGAAGTTTCTTCCCCCTGCCAAGGCCTAGATAAGGGCTGATACCACCACTTGTTTCAGCCCTTAACAGTCCTTTGATGGAAGACATAAAGGCTACAAGATTATAGCAATCCATTCAACTAGAAAAATTCTGCTACTAATAGCAACTGTGCAACCCTTTGTCCCCCCATCTTTGGCCACCAACCTCCCATCCAAAAGTCACTCATCCATGCATGTCAGTCCTACATTTTTTATAAGTTGTCCCTTGCCTCCCATACTTCAGAACTTGCATTCACAATTATTTTCTAGAGAGAACCCAAGAGAGAGTCTTCAGGTAGTTTTCTTGACTGTTTTTACTCGATTTGTTCAAAGCCTTTGTAAGTATATTCTTATGAAACTACATTCAAATAAGTTGTTTCTATTTGATCCTAGTTTCCATTGGAGTATTTTTTTGCAATTTTCCATAGAGTTTGACTAGTAAAAAGTCTTTTTAAGCATTCAAAAGTCATAATGAGCGACAATCTGGATATTATGTGAATCTTTTATTTTTTTTGATGAAGTTTTTGACAAGATCTTAGTCTGATATTTTTATGATTTAGATTTAACATGTTAACATATAAGTTGGATTTAGATTTGTTGCATGTTAAGAGTTTTTACTAAAAGTTTATTATGATTTTAGAAAGTTGGAAACTAGAGATGTAAAAATAGTTTTTGTTTTAAGTAAGTGTTGATATTTTGCTATGGAAGCATGATCATATGGTCTTGATATTCATATATCTAGATCTTATGATTTTGATCTATGCATTAAGAAGTTATTTTTGAATATTAATGGTTTTGATCTTGATGAAATAAGTTATTCCGGATTTGGAGTGTGTGGTTTAAATCAAGAATGCATGGTATTCGGTTAGGACATAAACTTGAGGCTCATGGTTTGCTTTGTGTTTTAAGCAATTTCTGCTACGTGATCTAAGGTTTAATGCTTAGATAATGTTTAGAACTTGAATATGAGGTATATGATGTTATTTCTTGAGGATTTATTTAATGAGAAATTTGGATCTAGTGGTTTGATCTAAAATCAAAGCATGTGGTACTCGGTTTTTGAAGTTAGTATGCAAACTGTTTATGTTGGTGGATGTTTTGTGATTTTTTTGATCTTTGAATTATTTGTTCAAGCATGCTATTTCTTAGGATTGACTCATGAACATGTTTGGAGTATGTTTATGGACTTTCAGAATCCTTTGAGTTATTGGAAAGGGAATAGTTCCAAATGCATCAAAGAGTTGTTTGAGATTTGGTGTTTAAGCATTTTCTTGTCATAAGGAGTTTATGATTTTTTTGATGTGCATGCTTTATGATCTTAGCATGATTTTAAAACATAGGATGTGATCTTTAGATGTTGCATAAATTGGTTTGAATATATGGGTTGAAGTTGGATAGAATTGCAGCAAAAATCAAGGCTTTTAGCTCTAGCATGTTTTGGCCTAAGCCTAGTTCTCATAGTTGTCTTGTGTTTAAAATTTTTCTCATTAGATATTTGGATTTAGGATAAAATTATAGATTTTGTTGAGTTTTTGAGTTTTTGCATTTGTATTAGTACAAAAAAGGATCTATTTAAATTAAAGGTAAAATGATTATTGTTCACAAGTAGAGGGGTAAAACGATCATTTTACTTTGAGTCAGTAACTTTATATTTCTAAGTTTGTTATCGAGGAGTTTCTAACTCTTAGAAACATTTCCTTTCAGTTCACGTTATTTTGCCCTAGTTTACATCACGATACAATCACTATAAGTTGGCCTCTAACTTACTTTTAAGATAGTTGTGTATGTATGGTGGAAAGAAACCATCATTCATGTTGGTTACGTTTATATATATATATATATTTACATGTTAAGTTATGTTATGCCATATTTTCCTTTCAAGTACATAACTTATTTGTTACATGTCATGTCATGCCACGTTTCATTTTCAAGTACATAATTATTTGTTACACGTTATGTCATGTCATGCCATGTTTATTTGTTACATACCATGTTGCCATGCCCTGATTTATTTACAAGTACATGTTTATCTTTTGCACTCCATGTTATGCCATGCCATTAGTCACACGAACATGTCACATCACGTTATGCCATGTTATGAGTCATACAAGTCCATCAAGAAATATTTTTCAAGTCTAGTCATGTTACATTCACGTACAGTCAAGTTAATTTTCAAGTTATTATTACTAAATTATGGTAATCCCATGAGACAAGACTATACTATCATGGCAACCTCATGAGACAAGAATATCATAGAAACCCCATGAGATATGAACATCATGGCAACTCCACGAGATAAGAACATCGTGGTAACCTCATGAGACAAGAATACGTTTCAATTTCAGTTCATGTTTGTTTCCAAGATGAGTTTCAAGATTTCAAGTTCAGTTCATGTTAAGTTCACGTTCAGTTTCAATTCATGTCATCTTTATTTCACGTTCAGTCCAATTTCAAGTTAGTTAAGCTCATGTTAGTAGCCAAGTTATGTCAGCACATGTCATGCTATTTGCCAAGTTATGTTACACTCATGTTCATGTCAGCATTCATGTCTTTTACTATCTCGTATGTATCTGGAAATTGTTAGTTTAAGTTGGTTGTTAACTTGTTGAGATTTGTAATCAAATCTTACTTGGTAGTCCCAACTACCATTCTTCCTAATTGTAGATCATGCGTCATGATCAGGATGACTCGTGAAGGATCATCTGGATGAGGTCGATTAGTCTGCAATGCGACAACGAGGAGCTCATTACGTCGATGCTCCAATTTTTGGATAGGATTATGGCTATCTTGGCCGAGTTGCGAGAGCTACTCTTTAGGCTAGCCTAGTAGTTATTATGTTTATCTTATTATGTACTTGAGGAGTCTTATCTCAAGTATTAGTGACGTTACAGACATTTTGGACAAGTACTATAACTTTTGAACGTCGATTATTATATGTTTATGAAGTATGCTTATGTTAATTTGGAATATGTTATATTTGGTGCATAGTATTGCTTAAGAAAAAAATTATCCACTGTAAATATTGCATATTATTAGATGTATGTTAGGTGTCTTGCATCTTTATCTATCATGAACGGGGCAGGTAATCTTGTGTTGCATGTTCTGACGCTTCAGAGTCCGTCAAATCCCAAGTGGAATTTGGGAGCATCACAACTTTACAGTCTCTCCTGACCTCACATATCTCTTAGTACAATAGAGGGAATTAGAAAATCTAGAGGTTGAAGAAGATACCTTTCTTATGAGGAAATGAGACCTTTAAGTTAGTTGTTGTGCGTAGTGGAGTCCCTCTTTAAATCTAAGGAGATTTCCTCCCTTTATAGAGGTTTATTTCCTTCATTATCGTGATTGAGTAAAACTTTTCTTATGAAATCCTTTCCTCTTACGTGCCTTTTTGCTAGGCTTGATTCTCGGCCTTATCTTTGGGCTGGATTCTCGGTTGTTGACTTTATACCTAACATTCTCATTTGTTAAAAAATGAATTTACCTCAAGATTGTTTGGCTTACGTGTCTTGAAAGTTATTTTCTATAAAATGTGATGTACTGGATGTGAAGACTCATTTAAAAATGATGTTATGAAGTTTAGGAACATCATGAAGTGTCTTTATTTGAAAAAAAAAAAACTTACCCACAACAAACTCAAACAAGCACTCTATCCTCTTTCGTCTGTCTTATTGAGTAAAGTTTTGGGTTTGGACAATTGGGTTAAGAACTAGCATAATCGATACAATTTAATCGAAGTTGCCAATAAAAGTGTATGGTAAGCTCTTCAATGAATGTAGCGCAAATTAGATGTTCAGTGCAATTATTTGCAAAGAAACAATTTACAATTAGCTTTATTCAAGACCCGTAGACAACTAATAAGATGAAGAGTGTCAAAGAATCTATATTCTATATTAAGATGCTCATACAACTCTGTGTTTCCATTATGCTCTTTCTAACTTTCTATCATGCTTTCGTTGTGGGAGTTATACATTGGTATTTCATGAGAATAAAAAAGTTTTGTTTTGTTTTTTTTCCCATTTTTAGACCAAATTTGTAAGGCAATTTGAACAAGTCATTGGAGGTAATGGCTAAATTATTATGATTGTCTATAGGGATATAGTTCTAATTACTTCATCGTGCACTATGATCATTGTGGTTTAAGTTCATATGTTTTCTCTATTGGAAATAGTACACCATCTTTGTATTTTTTACATACTACATGTGCATTTTCAACCTATAATTAGGTGAGTGAATGATCCATGTTTTCCCACAATTGAGTCTTGTAGGCCATTGTCAATAACCTTAATTTATGTATTTTGGTGACCTTTGACCATGTATGAAGTTGAGGTTTTAGTGTTGCCTAGAACTATGTATAATATGATTTAAGGGAGATTGTTGGGAGAGCTAATGAACTAGGACTTGCTAGCATGAATGCAAAGAGAAGATTATTTGTTAACATACATGTATTGTGTTTATTTGATGTTTAAAGTTATAATTGCATGCTACATCATTGCTCCGATTCATTTGGACTCAAGAGGGATTAGAGATGTTGGATTATTTCAAATTTCATTCCAATAAAAAGAAAGGATTCTTTGGTTCAACCTCTTTTCTCGTGGTAGGTAGGAGAGACAGTAGAAGGAGGAGATTCACTGCAACGGCTACCTTGGCTGCAGAGGAAAGGCAATTGCTTGGTAATGGTAGGTAATCCAAAGATATTTTCTTAATCATCCCTATGGCACTTGATGACATTTTTCCTTTAACAGAAAATTGAAAAGACAAGGAAACTTTTAGTGGTTTATAAGTGAATGAGTTTCACCATACATAAAATGGAACAAAAGGGTAGACACACAATAGTAGTGTCATCCAATGTGAAGCACTGACGACACATGCGCACAACACATAGATGCTATAGACATATTGACGTACGCATTGCTGCAAGTGATGAAATTTTTTACTTAAACAAAATGATGTGTTCTTTCTTCTTTTTTGTTGGTTATTGTTAATTATCAATTACAGTTATTTCTACACCTTTTCAGTTAGTAACTGTTTCATTTAAATTCAAATTGAAACGTTGCAACTACTGCTATTGCATCTATTCGTCCTATGGTTTATTGTTCAGAATTTCCAATCTGCACACTATATAAACAGTGTTGTATCCTGAAGACCGAATTTTCAAATTCTCTTTTGCAGAACTCAATACAAGTGGGAGATAATATTTGTCTAAGAGATAGATTAACAATCGCCTCACTGGACATCATCTATAATCTCTGTTTGCTATTCTTATTTTTCCTAACAAGAGATGCTATATTTGATGTGACAAAATGAGTCGAGGCATAACAAGTTACTTTCGAGATATTGCTTTGATGGTCTTCTCTATTCAGAAATTTGATATAGTATTCCTATTTTTATTTTGCAAGTGTGCTCAGTAGTCATATAGCTTAGTTTTCTTTTATAGGCCTAATACTATGCCCATTACGTATGAGTAAAGGGGCATCCATATTGGGGCATGCCACCTCTCTCTTCAAATGCCAAAGCATATAACACCTAGCATTAGGCCAAGCACTATGCCCAAGTAAATGAATAAGAGTCACTTCATTATGCTTTATAGCTAGGCATGGTATAAATGTAGATACAGCCCTTCGTCTCCTTGTTAAAAAATTGCACTAGAATATAGATGGAAAAGCTCTCTCAAATGTGCATCTCTTTTGACTAAGGCTCTTAGGCTGTAGATCTTGTGAGTATTGCTCTCGTAGCAAGCTCCATGATCACGATGAGTTGCTCAGAAAAAATGGTGAATCGGACCAGACCGAGCCGGTGAGTTCAGTTTGGTTCTGAACCGATCTAGTCTGGTACCGGTTTCTATTTAGCAAAATCAGTTGAAAATCGGTCTGGTTTCGATTTTGATTTTTAGAACACTGGTATGAACTAGACTGAGTCGATACATATATATTATTTTTAATTTTTTATAATATATATAAAATATTTTTTGTATGATGTTTTATATTATATTATATATATTATTTGTTAAATTGCTAATTAATATAATATATTGAAATTTTAAAATCTTATTATTCATGTCTATTAATCTTATAAAAACATAACATTTGATATAACGTAAAATTAATCTTATAAATCTTAATATAACATTTGATTATGATATAACATAAATTAATCTTATAATTTTTAATATCAAATTTGAATTTTGATAAAACATATAAATTTTAATTTTATAACATAAAATTAATACAACATTAATATAACATAAAATAAGGGATATGGGTCAATCACTTGCTAAAGTTTTGTTGGAATATGATTTTGTTTATCCGTAAAATTGAAAAAATCATACCAGCCGAAATCGGAAAAACCTAAAATTTTTGGTTTCGGCAGTGAATCGGGCCAGTATCAATTCTTAAATTTTTAAAATTGGTATTATATCGGTTTGATTTTAAAAAATTTCCAAAACCGAATCGAATTGGACCCGTTTGACCCCTATTTGGAGTTGAAGAGACTGGAAAACTCAAGAAACAACTGAAATCGAATTGAATTTGTCACCCGAGGTAGTATTGCTTCCGCTCTGATCTATTTATTGTTTCTAGTATGGGGTGAGGATTACCAGAAGAAAAAGGAAAAGGAATTCTCTTCTCTATTAGTGAAATAAAAACGAAAGTAGATGGTCCTGGGACCTTAAAAGAATATAGAGCATCCGAACTGATATCATGCAAATGTCCCCATCTGCTTTCTTTTTCTTCTTTTTTTCTTTTGTAGGCAATGGTCCATCTGCTTTGAAACGAATAATTTTGCTCTAAATAAAGCACACAATGGGATCATAATATAAAAGTTCAAATCAGGAAGGAGCTGTAACAAAAGCTAAAATCAGGACACATTTCCAGTTCAGACAAAACACCTCAAGTATCAAAACATAATTTTCTCCTAGAATTACAAAGTAGTCTTGTGTACAACATGAATGATTACAGACAAAATATCTTTTCACAAAGAATAATTCTAATTCTATCTTCCATCTGAATCATATCCTCCTATTTTATCTACGACCGAGTTTGAAAATAACGTAAGTTCACTCAGTCAAGATCAACAATTTCCTAACCCAACTAACACAATCAAAGAATATGCTATCCTGAAGAAATTACAAATATGTGATGGCTACATATATGTGCTTGTATTGTGTGTGAAGCTGAGACACCACTGCCCCTTATAGAAAATTGCTTCACAGCAAATAGTCATTTACATCAAACTTCAATATCTACTCGGGTTTTGATGGGTTTAAGCTTGACCCCAAGACTCTCTGAAGAGAGAAGTTCTGGTGCTATGCATGAATGGCTTAAAGGGCTAGTTGGGTTCGAGCCATTACTTGATGAGGAGGCAAAATGTTGTTGTCTGTAGTAACCGAGCCCCATCAAGAAGAACTCAATAGGAATTAGCATAGCATATGGATGTTCTTCTGTCACCAGCGAGCCACAAGCTTGAACCTATCAAGCACACAAATAGGATCATTATACAAGAACTCATTACACTTGACAGAATGTGAGAAGTAGAATAATGACGTATGATACACATGCAGTCATCTTGTTCTAAGTCAAAGCCATTTAAAAGCAAGAAGAAGGTGAATATATACAAAAATAAACACGAGTTCCTTAAATCATTGATTCTAAATTGTTAATATGAATATACACTTGAATCAGATGGTTGATCATCTCATTGGATATCTATCAACTGCAGAAACTGTTCAAGAGGCCAAGGTGTCATTGTTTTTTCTTTTTCTTTTTTCTTCTCCATGAGAGGTGCTGTTAGACCATAGATGCATCTTATTCTCTTTCTTTCAGTGCTACTTATTCCATTACCATAAATGAGAATTAAATCGGGTTAACATATTGAGAAAGGGGAAAGCGATGAGAAAAGCATGCTACCTCAACAAGAGCACAGCTTTTTCTGCCCATTTGACCACTCATATACACAGCTTCAGCGTGAAATTCACTACTTTCACCTACAAATATAAGTGTCTTACATTGCAACTTCTTCAATCCATCTGTAAGGTCATGCCTCCTGCAGATAGACTGTATGAGCAATACACAAGAGGCATTCATACAGAATATGAGAATTCTCCGGAATTTTGAATGGCTTCAACAACATGCCAGCACTACTAAATTTTGTCTGTCCCTTACCGATCTACTGAACCGTACTATCACCGTCTCATAACAAGCTGCCTTAAGGCATATATGCGCACACTTGTTTCAAAATGAGTATCAATTTCAGCTAAAATTTTATAATGTGAAATGCGGTACCAGCAAGGTTGATTCTCGTTTCAACTATAAGCATAGGATACCAAATTCAATTAGGCGCCACAAGAAAAACTGCAATAACAGGTTCGAACCTTTATGGGTTGTAGCCAGTCAAATTACATGGAACCAGAAGCTTGAAAAATGGAAAACATATCTGATAAAGCACACCTATGGAGCAGACAAGATCTTACATGTTAATTGCTTCAAGGAAACGCATGACATTCAAACTTTGCCTTTCATCCAGTAACTGTAAGCACATCTCAAATAAACCAAAAAAGAAAATAAGAAAAGAAGAATCAACAAGGTTTAAGTGATGTAGACTGTCAATATTATTATTTAAATCAAAGCAATTAGCAAGAAATTATTGAAACTGAGATTTCCATACCCTTCTGAAAGTGTGTAATATGTCAGATTCCGCACCATGCAAACCATTCCTAAGTTCCTATAAGACAGGAGATTTTTTTTATTTTTATTCTTGAAAAGTAATACGGAACTATATGAGAGTTATCATTTTTGGATTAGTAGATATATAGAAGAATTATAACATATATCAAGAACAGAGAGTCTGAAAAGTAAGGTAATTTGAAGTACCTTACTAAAGTAACGCTGGAGGAGGCACTCCTTCAGGACACCACACATGCCATAAAAGTATAACAGATTCAGCAATACCTGCAATAGAAAAATGCATACAATTTACACAAATCTCACAATCAATTGAGTATGTAATCAGTTTAATTTTGTTTTTCCCCCTTCCATGAACATCATTTGATAAAAGAAAAAGGGAGAGATAAAAAGGTCTTATCGCTGGTGTAAGTTCAATCCTTCATGTGTAATGTAGGATTGAGCTGGCATTCTTAACAAGTCAGTTATCAAATGGTTCTACTTTTTGTATGAAGAAAGCAACAACACGCGGGACTGAACTATGAATAATAATCACTTTCTTAGGTAGGATCCACCAAGAAGAGTTTAGTTCTGAGGAGTGTTAGGACTTTGGACAATGAGTGCAGCCCACTGAAGGTATAAAAAGGTGCAGTTACAAACAAGGACCCCCCTCCTGCCCATTTGTTATGTCAGGTCACTTAAGTAAACAAGTGGACCGTAAAAAATTACATTGATATACACTGTTCTATTGCACTCATCTTGGTGTCCATGTTAGATACTGATAAATGACATTGAAAATCATCTCTGCTCCATGTTGGATACTGACACCTAACAGTGCCTTCATTACATCAATTGCACACTTTCAAGTTAGTGATGCACTGTGACTGCTGCCACATATTATTTTTTCACATTTACAAGTGCCCTTGACTTATTCATGGAGATCAGAACCTTATTGTAGAGCCACTCAGTCCATGAGGGTGCTTTACAAATTGGGGACACAAGAATCAACCCAAGTACTCGCTCTGTGTATTTCATCTGCCAAATTGAAAAAAAAAAGTGACTTAAAAAATAAGAAAATAATGACAAATAAAGGGCAGCTGACTTTGGCCAACTTACTGCAAAGAGGGTAAGAATGTAAGCACCAGCTGTTACACCTACGCACATAACTTCTTTCAGCCTGAAGTAGAAATATCATAAAAAAGTGCTTAAGAAAAACTGCAACTGACAACAGCTGAAGAGATATCTTTTTTTTCTTTGTGACAAGAAACAGCAGAAGAAATATATACGTTAGCACAGCTAGCTTAAAATGTGTTTGAGGAGGATGCTCAGCCCCTTAAGAGAACCAAAAGCAAAGCAAATATGCCTGTTCCTGGACTTCATATATAAAGAAAAATATATAAACATGAAAATCTAATCCCTGTTTAATAATAATGTGGTAAATTTAAAAACAAGAAACACTAAGTGCAAATGCACTACAAGTAACTCTCACGAAACAATTTTTCATTACTAGCTGATCTAAAGCACCTAAATTAGTAAAAAATAGGATAAAGGAAAAAAATGGCACCGAAGTATTTGGCTGTCACTGGGGCATTACACAGCTTATAGTCCCCCATATATAATGGCACCGAAGAGGTCGTGCTCTTGGATTAGGTGCTGCATATCGACGGCGAGGCTCTCAATTTTGGTGAATGGCAGCCCAGTTGGCTTTTTTAACATCTCTCGAGGTCTAAGGCAAGGGGATCATTTATCCCCCCACTTTTTTTTGTCATTGTCATGGAGGCACTTAGTAGAATGATCTCTGCTATGGTCAACCGTGGCTTTTTGTCTAGATTTCGGTTGGTGACACCAATTGGGTGCTCTTAACGTTTCTCATTTGTTGTTCACAGATGATACTTTGATATTTTGTGAGGCAGAACAAAATCAGATTCGGGCGTTAAGGGCACTTCTATTTTGCTTTGAAACTGTATCTGGTTTTAAAGTGAATTTATTTAAGTCAAAGTTGGTTCCAATTGGTACTGTACGCAACATTTGGCTGTTGACTTAACACTCTTGGATGTAAGATCTCCTCTTTTCCCATGAGTTACCTTGGTATTCCTTTGGGGGCCTCTTCCAAGGCTAAATCTATTTGGGATGTAGTAATTGAGGAGACGGAACATAGATTGGCAGGTTGGAAGAGCACTATATCCAATTTACCAACTTATTTCTTATCTTTGTTCCCAATTCCAACAAGTGTGGCGATCCGAATTGAGAAACTCGATTGTGACTTCCTTTGGAGTGGGTTGGGGGATGAATTCAAATTCTATCTGGTCAAGTTGGACAAGGTACGCTCCCCAATATCTTCTGGTGAGTTGGGAATTAGAAATCTAAGGGTATTCAATCGGGCTCTACTTGGAAAATGGTTATGACGGTATAATATGGAACAAGAAGTTTTATGGAAGTTGGTGATTGACTTCAAGTATGAAGGTTGGGGGAAGGGGTGGAGCACTAGGGAGACATGGGGTTTATGGAGTGGGAAAATGAAAGCACATTAGAAGAGGGTGGGGGACTTTGGCTCGCCATACTAGAATTGTGATGGGAGATGGTTCTAGAATAAGATTCTAGAGATAGCGCCCTTAAGGACTCATTCCCTACAGTTGCATGTGGTTGACCTCATGGAGATGTCTGGTGACTTAGTCCAATGGAATGTGAGCTTCAATAGTGTGCCCCAAGATTGGGAAGTTGGCAGCTTTTCGAGTTTTTTCAGACTTTTGTACTCCATGAGACTGAGTACTCAGGGAATCAACACTTTGTGGTGGTTACCCGCTAGAAAAGTTACATTCTCGGTTTTCTCTTTCTATAAGTCCCTAACACAACCGCAAAACAATCACTTTCCATAAAGAAGGATTTGGAGAAATAAGACAACATTTTTTGCTTGGAAGACTTCTTTGGATAAAATTTTGACGATGGATAATTTAGGGAAATGCAGGGTGATTATAGTGGACTGGTGCTGTATGTGCAAGAACAGTGGTGAGACTGAGGATAATCTTGTATTGCATTGTGAGGTTGCTAGAGCATTATGGGAAGATGTCTTCAGAAGGTTAGAGCTAGCCTAGGTTATGCCTGCTACTGTGGCCGAGCTTTTGGCTAGTTGGACAAACTTGGGCAGTATTTCAACAAATCACAGCAATATTGAAGATGGTTCCTATTTGTATTCATGAGTGCCTATGGCAGGAACAAAATGATCAGACTTTTAAAAGACAATGAGTGTTCATTGGAGGAGATTAGATTACTTTTTGCTAGAAATTTATTTCTATGGGCCAAAGCTATAGATTTTAATGGCCTCAATTTTCATGATTTTCTTGTTTCCATTTCTTCTTCCTTCTTCTATACCCCCTTGTGTAATTGGGCTATGCCTATTCATATTAATACAATTGTTTACTAAAAAATATATGACAGATTCTCAAATCTACTGTTTTGTAAACCAAGCATCTATCTCATACATTGAGAATCTATCATCAAAATGCAACATGGAGGTCCTAATCTATATGCGCACATCAAAGGCAAGAGGAACTACGGCAAGCCAGCAGTGGAGTAACTGGTATCTAGCATAATTTTTGGGTTTGAAATTAACCAATTATTGGAGCCAAGGTATCTAATGGTACAAGCAACAGGGGTAGGCTTTACTTTTTGTTAACCAGGCAAAATAACTGATAAAAATACAGAAAGTAATTTTTTCCTTTTAAAAGTAAAATATTATATTAATAAGAATAGGCATAGCCCATGTACACAGGGAAAATTGCATCTAAGAACTAGATAAATGGTTTTTGAGAAGTATCCTCTTCTTGAATCTATCAAGTTTCAACCTAAGGGGATTTGAAGTTAGCTTCCCCTACAAAACATCCACGTAAATCTCAAGTTTTTTTTAAAACACCACAACTTCTTTTCAACAAAATGATTTCACAGTATTTATCTTAAAAAAATGGTGAAAAATTAGTAACCATAGAAGAATGAAGAAAGAAGTTTGTTTTTGAAAAATGCCTCTGTGGCTTCAAATAAAGTTCTAAAATTGAATACTTGACAAGATGTCACAGCAATTGGAAAACTCATCATCCTCATCATCTCATCCCCTTCAACTTCCAAACTCCCCCTAGTTTATTATATTATCATGAAAATTCCTTGGCATATAGTTCTAAATTTGGGCAATTGGTACGATCCATTACGGTTATTATATTTGCAACATTTTGGCCTAGTAAAACTAGTCATCTGCCCTTTTCTGGAATTCCTAGTAACTTATTATGAAAATGTCTAGATTCCAAAGTCAACCTATAGTAGTTCTCTTTTCCCTCTTATCAGCATTGGAAACTCATAAAATCCTTCAAGGTATCACAGGTTTTAAATGGAGCTGGTGTCTTTTCCAATATTGAGCACAATAGATCTATTTGGCCTGGTTAAATGAGTCATCTGACCTTATATTAAATTCCAGGCAACTTATTATGAAAATCTCTATATTTTTTAAAGTATCAACCATAGTTCTATTTTTCCACCTACTGGTATTGGGAAACTCAACAGAATCCTTCATGATATCACCTTTTTTTTCCCTGGATGGAACTGATGTCTACCAATACTGTGCATACCAAATCTTAACTTGGAACACTGTGATATCCCAACACAAGAATAGACTAAACAACTTGAGAGAGATTTTGCATTTGTGGACAAGAAAGAACAAATGAACACTAGGATTCAAAAGTGGATAATGTTTTTTTTTTTTCTTTTTTAAGTAAAAATATTATATATATCAAAAGGAGTAACCAAATACACTGAATGTATACAAGAAAACACCTTGCCCATAATAGAAAGCCCCTAATGACCCAAAAAGCCCTTGAAAAACAACCCAAAATACCCCAAGCCCAAGCCCAACCCCTTGTTTCACGTAGAACTAAAACTCTATCCGAAAACCCAGCCCCAACCCGTTGTTTCCCGTCTTCACAATGCCCTCCCTTTAGACTTCCCTTTAGTTGAGCTACCACTTTTAGCATCGTAGTTGATTACCCAAAAAAGGCACTGTAACTCCCTGCTTTTCTTGAAAATTGATTTGGTTTTAAGCGTGTGGCTTTGCCTCAATCGTAGTGATTAGTTCTTTAAAATTGGTCTTCACATCCTCTATGCGAAATTTCCACGAACTGCTGAATCTCGTTAACTTTAGGCAGAATCCAATCCGCTATTGGAGGAATAGAGACCAGGGGAGCAACATTATCCCCAGACACAGTATCCAGCTGCACTCTCGACTCTAGACATTCCTCTATACAAGGCACCAACAAACCCATATTCAAATCCCGTACCTCCTTAGCAACTCCATTAGTATCAGGGTCCCCATTGGAGATTCTGGGATGACATCAAGTCCCTTCACCTCTAGTGACCCTTTATGTGCAACTTCAGTGGATCCTACATCTCCTTCAGACCTCGGTAGTACACCATTTTCCTTCAACTCCGACGAGGGAGCCATAGTTTCTTTGGGGACCAAGGGTGTAATACCGACTATCGGTCTATCCTGTGTTACCTGAGACGAATGACATTCCATTACTGATGTCTTTACGTTGACCCCAACATAGAATCCATTTCAAATAACCCAGATTTCCTTTTGACCCACCATACTCTCCTGGATCTGGTTATAGGGACAAGGCCGAATCCGATTTTCTGTTTTCCTTTATCTAAGTCAAGTCCCTTCTCCTGGATCTTAGTCTTGTTTCTTACAACCCTGTTGCCTCTAGGTGAAAGCAAGTCTATTTTCGTAGACAAGAAAGCTATCGCTGCCTTCAACTTGACAAGTTGGGTTTCCATCTCCTTTAAAGAATTGTGCATCGCGACAAGTTGGTACTGAGGGGTGATCTGCAGACCACTTTCACCGTTCCCCTCACTCTAAACCCCCGAAGCATGACCCGTCTTTGAAGTTGCAGCATATGATTGCCTTGCCACCATGGATGTACATTTGGGTCTTTATGATTCACCTCCAAGTTGATGTTCTTATTCTTCTTCTGGTTTTCCTTCCTTAACCCATTAGCAAAAAACATATCTGTAGCTCTGCATAATTCCATAGCAAACTTCTCCCAACCCAGACCTTCATACCCTTCAGGAATGACTCAACACTCTGCCGGCCTCCTCCACCATATTCGGTGATAGTTAGATACCTACCATGCTCGTTGGAGCATCGTTGAGCCATGAATGCTCTGTTTCCTTCTCGCAAGTGTTTTGTGAAATCCAAATTTCTCTCCGCCTGTAATACTGCTTCCGACGTAGCCATCAGCCATTCTATACCACTACAACCCATCACTGCAAATCTCCAAACCCTTCTGCTCCTCTCCATAATTTTTAATGAAGACCTCCATGTTTCTAGCAAAAGCTCAGAAGACTTCTATTCCACCCAAAAGCGCACCAGTTGACCCGTAATGATATCAAATCTTCGACTTTAGATGCAAGGGCTTCCCAAGATGAAGGGCTTCATTTTGTCTTAAGCAAAAAGCTTCAGGAGGCTGAGTCGCGATCAAGTCAAGGTTGCAGTGCCCCTTAACTATGTTAATGGAAAAAACAGAAGAAAACCCCCAGTCGCTGGAGGAGGACCGACGTTGGAGGCCCCACAATGGAGTCGCCGGAGTCCGTCGGGGCCCGTCGGCCTCGTCTGTGACGGAGGTGAGGTGTCACTCTCCGGTCAATGGTGGGTGAGAGGTGGCGGCGGGATTTCTCTCACTCACTATGTTAGGGTTTTCTCTTCTCAAACCTTCAAAAGTGGATAACAATCAGTGTTCACTTCCAAAGCAAAGGCAATTATGGACCTACATAATGGATAAAAAAAACTAAGCGGGGAAAACCCGGTAAGGTAAAGATGAGGAGAGATGGAACAAACTACATCTCAATGTAATCCACATTAATTGCCTACGTCATTCACTAGCCAATGAGAATCAAAGCCCTACCATTTCCTTTTTAGCCCCATTGCCGCCAATACTAGTAAAAATGTTAAAACTGGTGAAACAGAACGAGATTAACATACCCAAAGTAATCAAGAACTTCAGCTATCTGGTCTGCAAGGTCATTGACGCTAAGCAATGGAGCATCTGGAGAAATGACTGCAGCTCCTACCTGCAACAACTTTTAAAAAAATGAAAGCCAGTGACTATGTTAATATCAGCCAGAGATAGAATTTGCAATGCGATTCTTTTGTCCGAATAAATGCATGGAGGATACCGACCTCATGGCCTGGGGCATCAATGTGATAAATGCAGAAGTTATGAAGCAGCAAAGAAGCTGCATCCGAGCAAAAGAATAGGCCTTGGAAACAAGACATGTCTGTAAACGCCCAAACAACATTAAGCAATTAGAAACTAAGGAAACAACTTCAGTTCTAGCAAATTTGAATTGAACAACAAGAGCATAATAACTATCCCAGAAAGTAAAAAACACTACCCAATCATTGAAAACTCAATCTTTTCCACGAACCCATTACAGATAAATTCAAGACATGTGAATTAAGCAGAGTTTCTCAGTAAATCAAAGCTTCAATGACGCCGACAATATTTTGAAAAAAAATGCAAAAACCCACCAAAACTACACCTCCAAGAGCATTAACAATTTAAATGAGCAAAAAAAATAAAAATAAATAACGCATACGATTGAGAGCAACATCTGGATATGTTATCAAAGCAGGCTTTTCTTGGTCTCCACATACAAACACAGAGATTAAACCTTTGCTTGTCTTCACCACAAACTCCTGTAAAATCATATTAAGAAAAAGGAAACAAAGGAAACAAACAAACAAACAAACAATAAGTAAACAAACAAACAAAAGTGAATCATAAACTCAAAACAAATATAGAATAGAGAAATGGTACAGAATAGAGATTAAAAAAACAGGTACTCTGCATTGGATAAAGCAAACAAATAAAAGGAAAAAAAAAGTTCTTGGTTGCTTCTGGTCGCTTGCCTTCCCTCCAAATGGCAACATATCAATGTGAATGGAAGCTGAGTCACTTGATTCGCCCATGGAAACTTTCTCGAGCGTTACTTCTTTTCCTTACTCCTTCAGCTGCTGCTACTTTCTCCGCGGCTTTCCTTCCAATTTTCCGTTCTCCAAGCTTGGAGGTCTCACAAAACTGCAGAAACAACCTAAAACGTAGTACAAGAATTTACAACAGACAAGGCAACTTCCATTGAACATAATGACGAGTTCGTCCTCCCATCGACGCTTTTGACTCCCTTGTCGTTTAGTTGGTTTTTGTGCCGCAGAAGTTACCGTTGGGCCGGATAAAACGGTCAGCTCCGGAGTGTTTTCTGTTCTTGGTCCGTACTGATAGGGGCAGCCCTTTCAAAATGACGCCGTTTACTCAGTCAAACGTCGTCGTTTTCATTGCTGTCAAGGGCAAAAAGGAGGAGGAGAGAGACTTGTCAGGTAATAAAAATACTCCACCACGGGGTTTATGGTAATTTAGGAGAGGCATATTACAGCTGTATGACACCTGGAAGCACGGAAAGGGAATGCTCCCATACTTAAATGATAAATCAATCACAGTCCGCCAGCTCATATTTGTCAAAGCCGTAGTATTCTTGCCTTTCTTTATCAAGCTAAGGACAGGTTTGAAATAATTTATTTTTTTTTAAAGAGAAATGATATATACAAGCCCCATATGTGCAAGCCCTTTATAAAAAAGTGGATATCACTAAAAAAAAGTGTGAAAATTTATTTATTTTTTTTATGGAGCCCATATTTTTACAAAAGGCTTGTACAAGGCTTGTACATTTGAGGCTTGTATCTAGCATTACTCTTTTTTAAATTTTAAAATAATAATAATATTAAAAAATAATATTTTAAAATTTTATCTAAAATTAAAAATTCTAATCTTACTCTTCAAATTTATCTAGTTTACATATAATTTGAAGACTGTTTGTATAAGCTCATAAAGTTATGTTTAAAAAAATTTTAAAATTAAAATTATATCTTTTTTAAAATGATAATTTTTTTCTTTTTACCTCATTTATTAAAGGGACTGCACATACAATTCCCCACTCAAAAATGCAAATAGAATTTTTCTTCTTTATATATTCGTGTCAAAATTTTGAAATTCTTAAGTTTCAAATTTTGAATTTAATTTCTTTGTTCCAACTTTCCTTAAATTGAATAATGATGCGGATGTCAATGCAACATTCTATTCAAGCCACCTTATTAATGTTATATTTTTTTTATCAAAAGAAATAAGGAATTTTTATTAATCATGAAAGATTACATCATCTCTATGATAACAATTAAAAGAATACAATCCAAAGTTTCCTTAATATCAGCTAGGTCCTCTTGCAAGATTAGAGCATCTTTTGCCAAGTTATGAGCAGCAAAGTTTGCTTCTCATTTTGCATGGAGTACAAACCAGCTTGAAAAAAACTATAGTAAGGCTTCTACATCTGCAAGGATTAAACCTGATTGACTCCCATCATGAGCCTCCTTATTTAACCCGATGACCACTTGGAGAGCATCTCCTTAAGGACGATCTTTTGAAGACCCATTTGGTTGCAAAATCTAACAGCCATCATATCAGCATAAACTTCAGCTGGGAAAGTGGTAGTATGAAGTTCTCTACTAGCTCTCAGAGTGCTAGTGACCTGTCCTTCTGAGTCCCTCACAATAACTCTTATCCCTATTCTTCCTTTAGCCCTTGTCTAAAACTGCATCCCAGTTGACTTTATATATACCCGGAGGAGGTTTTTTTCAAAGAACAAACTTGTTGAGGATTTGTGCTTCTAGTAGGGATCGAATTCCTTTGAGACTCCCTGAAAATTTGTAAGTCCTCTTTGGCCTTTATGACGATCAAATTTGGATGTAGAAACCCTTTATCATGCACCACTAAGTTCCTCCTCATCCATATAGTTGTTGTAATAGTGGTTGCCTCTTCTAATTCTTCCTTGGTCGACCTTTGTACCCACTGAGTCCATATGTCCATGAAGGATTCACTATCGAGATTCATCTTTTGAACTTTGTTGCAGCTTTGACTCCAAACATCTCTAGAGGTAAGACAATCCCATAATGCATGTCCTGCTATCTCAGAATACCTAGTACATATGGGGCATGTTTTAGCAGTTAAAACTTTTCTCTTGCACAAATTAGAGAAAGTGAGGAGAGCATCTTTACAAGCTCTCCATATGAAGGATTTCATAATATTGGGCACTTTCATACTCCATACAACCCTCCACTCCAAATTTGAACACTTCCCTTGAGGGGTTTCCCCTTCATATATGTTAGCCAGCTCCCTGTGAAGTTGATAAGCGCTTTTAACTGAGAAAATACCATTTTGAGAATGGTTCCATACCACCTCATCTTCCCTATCCCCAATGCTAAGAGGGTAACTTTTTATGAGTTCAACTTCTTGTTTGGCAAAAAAGGTTGGATATGAGGCCATCCTTCCACCAATGAAGTTCTTTATCAATTAACTCTTCCACCTCAGAATCAGCATGCAACCCTTTAACCGGAGATTAAATCTTAAAAGTATTAGAATTGTGGATCCATCTATCTTTCCATATTCGAACTGTCCTACCATTGCCAATTCTCTATATCAGTACTTCCTCCATAAGTTTCCAATAGAAGCATTCATAAAATCAGTTGAAGGGAATTATTTTTGTTTGAAGAGTTGAGCAAGTAGAGATTCAGGATTTTGCATTATTCTCCAACTTTGTTTTGCAAGCATTGTAAGATTAAAACTTTTGAAATCTCTAAAGCCTAGTACTCCTTTGTCTTTGGGTAGCCCCAACTGATTCCATTTCACCCATTGTATCTTTGATTGGTCTTCATTATATCCCCACCAGAATCTCTTTAATAATCTATTGATTTTTTGGGCTATGGACATAGGGAGAAGGAAAATCCCCATTATTTTCTTCCCAAAAAATGCTGAATACAATTGGTTGGGAAACCGGTGCGTAACAGTGTCCTACATGGCGGCTTAATACGGTTCGTTTCATTCGAACATATGCAACGACGCGTTTCAGTTTAGAAAGACAATTCCCAGCGAAGTTTTTCCCCTTCTCCTTCCCCTTCTCCTTCTCCTTCTGATCTCCACGTACCCTTCTTCCTCTGATCTTCTCCATCTCCATCTTCGCAAGATCCTCTAAAACAGTTCTTCTCCATCTCTTCGGTTGTTTTGTCTCCTTTGATCTTCTTAGAAGACAATAAAAAAAAAAACCCAACATGATTTAAACCTTTTTTTTACAAGTGTGATATAAACCTGAAACAACACATTTCTAAATAAAAAGAAATTAACTACCATAATTTGTAAAGTTTGGGATAAGAGATATAAGGGTTTAGAAGGGAAATGGAGGAGGGGGAAGCTTTTTATTTTAGCCGGTGGTGAAAGAGACTGCAGAAACCATGAAAGGTAACATGGGTCGTTGTTAGATCATTTTCATGGGTCTTCGTACTATTTTCTTTATCCCCAAAACCGCTCTCTCTCTCTCTCTCTCTCTCTCTCTCTGTGTAGAAAAAAAGAAAAGGAAAAAAGTGGAAGAGAGCAAAGAAAAATCCAAAAGCACGGTTGATTTGGGGTGCCGCCGAGATCTCTCTCTATGTCCTATTTTTGAGTAAAAGAAAAATGCTGAACGCAGTTCTTCCGTACCAGACCCAGACTCAGACGCGAACACAGTTCTTCAATCTGTGAATTTCCGTCCCTCCTTCCCGTTTTGGTTGTTTTGTGATGTTGTCCCTTTTGTTTTTATTTATTTTTATTATAAATATATCAGCTGACGTGGCAGCCAATTCCCCAAAGGTTGCAGGCGACGATTGCATGTCGCACTATTGTTTATTCCCAAAATATTATTTAAATACAAATATTTTCAAACTAATTATTACAACTTGTTCAAATTAATTATTACAACTTTTCAAATAAAAAACAAAAAGTAATTCAACTTTTTCAAATTCTAAAACAAAAATTATATTAAAAAATTATATTCTAACAATATTTTAATTTTATAATATTTTTTATTCAATTTTTTCTCTCTTGCTTTCCAAAACTCAATAAATACTTATCTTAAACAATCTTACTACTATTTACAAACTATCTTACTATTATTTACAAAATTCTCATCTCATCTCATTCCTCAAGCATTCCTTAGTCTTCCAATTCATTCGAAACAAGGCTTTGTCAATAATTGATTTGAAAGCTACAGCTTTAGATATGCTACAACAACAGGTAAACCAAGATATTTCTCAAAAGAACCAGTGCTTTTAACTCCTCCAATATCTAAAATGTTTGATTGGATAGAATAAGGAGTATTTCTGCAAAAGAAGATGGAGGTCTTTTCTTTATTCAGCAACTAACCTGAGGCTTTTTCATAGATATCCAGAATGTATATCATACGGTTCCACTCCAGATAATTTGCCTTGTAAAACAGAAGGCTATTATCAGCAAAGAGGAGGTAGTTGACACAAATAGAGCACTTGCCAATTGGAACACCCATGATAATTCCTTTTAATTTAGACTGATTTATAAGTGAGGTTAGAGCCTCAGCACAAATGATGAATAAATATGGGGAGAGGAGATCATCTTACCTAATACCCATTGTGGATTGGAAAGTTTGTTGTGGAACCCCATTGAGTAAAATGGAATAAGAGATAGAAGAGATACAATTCATTATGAGACATCCATATAAGGTTAAATCCCATTTTCTCCATAATAGCTTCAAGGAATACCCACGCAATTCGAGTGTCATGGAATGCGAGGTTTCATTTGCCACAAGAATGTTATCTAAAATCAACCTGTTGGGCACAAAAGCACTTTGGTTTGGGGAGATAATATAGGGCAAGATCTTTTTTAATCGATTAGCAAGGACTTTGCCAACAACTTTATAAATCACATTACACAAATTGATTGGTCTGAATTCAGTTACCTTATTTGGCTCATTTACTTTGGGAATGAGAGTTATGAAATTACCATTCACTTGCTGTAAAGAGCTTCCATTCCTGAGAACATCTAGCACAAACTTGCAAACGTCGCCTCTAGCAGTGGCCCAATTTGTTTGGTTAAATTGAGATGGGAATCCATCTGGGCATGGAGAGCACAGTGGGGCCATTTAGAACACAACTTCTTTTACTTCAAATTCAGAGAACTCTTGAGAAGAGTCTCATTCCTATCTTTAGTAACTTGAGCTTCTAAATTAGCCAAGCATTCAGAAATATTAGTAGGAAAAGATGTGGTAAAGCGAGCTGAGAAAAAACTTGTGAACATTTCACCAATCCTTGGTTGGTCAGTAAGTAAATCACCAGAGCCATCCAAGACTTGTCTCATAACGCTTGTTGACCTCCTTTGGTTTGCATACATGTGATAGAATTTGGTATTCCTGTCTCCATTTCTCAGCCAATTTTGCTTTGCTCTCTATTTCCATTTTAGATCTTCTACCTCTAGGATTAAATCCACTTCTTTTTAGAGTTGTTGTATGGTGCTAACATAGCTTCCATCTCCAATGTCTTGAAGTAGAGCGATTCTCTGAATTTCGTTGTTAACCCTTTCTTACTTTTGTTGCTGTATGACATCTAGTTTTTGAGAACCATCCTCCATTTGTTTGATTTGTCAGTAATGCTTGGATTTGTATCAACTTCATTATCAGCTTGTTACCATGCTTTAGAAATGGTTTTGGCACAGTTCTCAACCAGATTCCAAGTAGCTTCATATATGAAAACTCTCTTATTACTCCTTAGGCTCGAGCTAGGAGATGAGGAGAAAATATGCAGGGGCTGTGATCTGAATTTTGTTCTACCAAAACTAAACAAATAACATCATTAAAATACTGATGCCAATAGAAGTTGGCCACAACTCTATCAAGTTTTTCATTTGTGAAGTCTCTACCCTTCCTGCTATTAGATCATGTAAATCTCAATCCCTTTGTCCAAAGCTCACTGAGAGAGCAGTAGTCTAAGGTTTCTTTGAATGCCTCCATTTGTCTTAGTCTGAAAGATGCTCCATTTTTTTTGTGTGGTTTGTAACTTTATTAAAGTCCCCTACACAGAGCAAAAGGATTGAGTCCTCAGGTTTGTGATTTTTTAAAAGGCTCCAATTGCTATTCCTTTTTGAGGTAAAATGGGGTGGCCATAAAGTCATGTCAATCTCCACTGAAAATCTCTAAGTTCATAAGTGATTGTAACATTAATGTGCTATCTAGAGAAGTTTATCAGGTCAATAACAGCCTTTTGTTTCCAAAGTAGGGCTAAACCCCCACTGCTTCCCAAGTTGTTAACTACAAAGTAGTTGTCAAACTTCAATTTCTTTTTAATACATTCAATCATATCCTTATTGCATTTTGTTTCAATAAAAATAACAAAATTCAGGCACTTTTATCTTAGTCAAATGACTAAGGATTCGAACTATTCGAGGGTTCCCATATCCTTCAAAATTCCAGCTTACGAGATTCATTGGTAATGGCAGGGTTGGTGACCAGCCTCCACCAATAATTCTACCATATCAACTCCTAAGCAGGAAGCATAAATGCTTCATTTCTTATTTGCTAATTTGTAGAAGACTCTATCTCCATCCCCTCCATGTCTGAGCCATTCAATTGAGTATTCATTCTCAAGTTTGGATTATCTCATTTTCCCCCTTTTGATTAGAACTATTAATGCTCCTAGCTATTCTCTTCCATTTAGTGGCTTGGCCTGCCTTTTTTGTGTGTCACGGAGGCCCAAATGATTTTCATGAACCTCCTGGGCCCCTTCTTTCAATTTGGTATTAGGATTTAATTCCTTGTGCTCGGGGTCCATTAGACTATTACACTCTTCCAGTTGTGAAGTGTCACTAGGAGTTGCCAAGTCAGCAAAATTTGGAGAGAATCTTTCTAGGTTTTTAACACTCCTAAAATGAAACAGAATGAAGTAAAATGAGATTTGGCAAGATACTAATCCAAAAGTATATTGATATATTTATAGAAGTACAGATGAGGAGGATCAGATAAGTTACAATACATTTGAATTCAAATAAAGATACAACTAATGGATAAGCCATAACTAACAAATAGCCATTGTTATCGATTTTGTTGATCTTCTTTAAGTAAACCTGGTTTTATATTTGAATTGGAGATAGGATCATTATCTTGAACAGAGTCCTGTGTAGATACACTAACAGCCCCCTTAAGCTAATGGGAGGAGCAACAACCATTAGCTTGGACTTCAAATGAGAGAAGTGAGTAGAACTAAGTCCTTTGGTCAAAATATCAGCAATTTGATCATCAGAGGAGATATTTTTAAGCATGATATCACCATTCAACACCTTTTCTAGAATGAAATGATAATCAACTTCAATATGCTTAGTCCGAGCATGAAAGATCGGATTGGAAGCAAGAGCAAGAGCACTAACATTATCACACCATAGAGTAGGGACTAATGTAAGAGGATGTTTAAGCTCTTTAAATAGCATATGAATCTTAAAAAGTTCAGCAGTTATGAGTGCAAGGGAACGATATTCAGCTTCTATGGATGATCGAGAAACAACTGATTGTTTCTTTGAACTCCATGGAATGAGGCAAGGGCCAAGAAAAATGGCTAGACCAGAGGTTGATCGACGATCATTGGGGCTGCCCTCCCAATTAGAGTCACAATAACCTGATAATTGCAGTGAGCCTTTTGTATAAATTAAGCCATGATCAATGGAGCCCTTTAAATACCTAAGAACTCATTTAGTTGCAGCCCAGTGAGTAGTTGTAGGATCATGCATATGTTGACAAAGTTGGTTGACAGCAAAGGCTATCTCAGGGCGAGTGATAGTACAATATTGAAGAGCACCAACAACTTGTCGATAGTCAGTAGGATCTAACAATGTTGTGCCATCATACTTGGATAACTTAGAACCCGAAGCACATGAGACTTAGCTGGTTTGGCATCAGACATGTGAGTTCGATTCAAAATATCATAGATGTACTTGTTTTGACATAGATGAAAGGCAGAGCAGGTCCAAGTGGCTTGAATGCCAAGAAAAAAAAAAAACAAGACTACCCAAGTCTCTCAATGGAAACTCATGTTGAAGCTGCTTGATCAAGGACATATGTATATACGATGTGGGCTAGTGATGTGAATATCATCCACATAAATCAAGATATAAAGTGTAACATGATTGTGATGATAAAGAAAGAGTGAAGTATCTACCAAAGATGCTGTAAAACTAAGCTCAAGCAGAAAAGTTGATAGACGTATAAACCAAGCTCGTGGAGCTTGTTTAAGACCATAAAGAGCCTTCTGAAGCTTGCAAACATAATCAGGAAATGATTTGTCAACAAACCCTTGGGGCTGCTCCATATATACATCTTTTCCAAGAAGACCATGCAGAAATGCATTAGAGATGTCTAGCTGATGAATTGGCCAATCAAAATGAACTGCTAAGCTGAGCAACGCATGAATTGTAGAAGGTTTAATAACAAGACTAAAAGTGTCATTATAATCGATACCACTCTGTTGCTCAAACCCCTTAGCAACCAACCTAGCCTTGAACCTGTCAATAGAGTCATGGTGCTTTTGTTTTATTTTAAACACTCACTTACTTCGAATAACATTGTGGTTTGATGGTCGTGGACACAAAGTCCAGATGTTATTGAGCTGCAAAGCTGAGAATTCTTGACTCATAGCATCCCTCCATCGTGAATCACGAATAGCTTTAGTGTAACAAGATGGTTCAGCCTCTTGGAGAATAGTATGAAAGGAATGCAAAGGACGGCGTGTAAAGGAGAAAAGCTTATAGTCAGAGAATTGTTTAGGATGCAAGAAACTAGCTTTAGATCTAGTTTGCATGGAATGAGAGGATTGAGGCAGAGGTGGGGGAGAAGGTGAAAAATCTGGTATAGGTTCAGGTGAAGATTCTACTGAAGGTGCAGAAACTGATTGAGGGCTATGGTTGAGATCTGTAATAATAGGAGAGGCTAGTATGGAAGGTTCTGGAAATGAGGATGATGTGGAATAAGAATTCCAGTCAATTGGATCATTATGAAAATAGTCTGAATGTGAAGATGCATTGTTAGATATAGGAAAAGACATACTTACAGGAAGTGTAAATGGAGTATTAGCTGATGCATTCGTCTTGGATGGCAACAGAGATGAAGCTTGATCCTTGACTAGAAAAGAAGTCTCATCAAAGGCAGCATGGTGAGAGAGGAAAACTTTGTTAGTGATAGGATCTAAACATTTATATCAGCATTGTGATAACCTATAAGATGCAAGGTTTAGATTTGTACTCAAGTTTCAGCAGGCCATATGGACAAAGAAGAGGATAACACTTGCAACCAAAGGTTCTAAAAATGGTGTAATCTAAATTTTTGTTATAAAGTTTGAAGAAAGGTGATTTATTGTCAAGTATTGGTGTGGGAAGGCGATTGATAATGTATGTAGCAGTGAGAAAAGCATTAACCCAATATTTGTTTGATAAGTCAGAATGAGCAAGTGGAGTTAGACTTGTTTCAAGAATGTGTCGAAGCTTTCTTTCAGTTAAACCATTTTGTTGAGATGTATATGAACATGTTTTCCTATGGAGTATCCCATGACTAGTGAGAAATGATTGAAAAGGGATAGAGTTATATTCGCCACCATCTGATTGCAACTGTTTGATTGTGGTTGAAAATTGATTTTTAACGAGTAGTTTGAACAAATTGATCAAACACTTTAGATTTAGTGTGAAGTGGATAGATCTATGAATATCGAGAGTAGTCATCAGTAAACAACACATAATATTTAAAACCACTCATTGATAGGATAAGAGATGTCCAAACATCTGTGTATGAGTTGTAATGGATGAGAAGATACCCGAGAAGAAGGAGAGAAAGGCAATCATTTACTTTTACCCAATTGGCAAGAAGAGCAAACTACATTTTTATTGAAATTTTTAGAAGACAAAGACAAAGGAAAATCTTGAATAATTCTAGAAAGTACATCATAGGAGTAATGGCCTAATCTAGAATGCCATCCATAAGAGGATGTTTTAACACCAAAAAATGTTGAGAAGGTAGGTTTCTGCTTGATAGACTTATTTTGCAGCCGAAGGGGGTAAAGTCCATTCTCACTTTTGCTTGCCAAGAGTATTCCATGCTTCTGAAGATCCTTCACAAGAAAATAGGAATCAGTTAGGATAAAATAGTAGTGATTGTCAAGACAAATTGTCTAATGGACAATAGATTTGCTGTTGCCTGTGGACAATGCATAATATTTTTAAGATAAAATTTTGAATTTGAGAGAGAAGATTGAAGAATAGAGGAACCAATATTTTCAATGTGAAGGCCACTACCATTGCCAACAGCTATTGTTTCATCACTTTGAAGAGGTTGCTGTAAAGTCAACTTTTCCAACTCTTTAGTTATACGAACATTAGCACCACTGTCTGCAATCCATTGATCCTCAAATTGTGCATTAGTCTAAGTCACCATAGCTGTAAGGTGATTAGGAGGATGACGATCTTGATAGGCATAATCCATCCTATGAAAATAGTCCAAGGCCTGATGGCTAGTCTTACCACAGATTTGGCAAGGAGTTTTGGTAGTTGTAGAAAATGAGAAAGGGGGATGTGACTGAGAAGTATGATGAGGTCCAATGTTGGATGGCTTTGAGTAGGGTGCACGGGGAGGATATTTGGATTGATTAGCTTTGTGTTTAGGATTAGTGGGGAAATGCCTTGAATATGGTTTAGGGGCAGCAAGGGCAAAGGAGGTGGTTGTAGAGGCAACAACTTGTTGGTTTAGAAGCATTTCATGGCTAAGTAATTCATCTTGAAAATCATGGAATGATTAAGGATTTTCTCGAGTAGCAAAAGTGAATGAGGTAATGATGGAATTGAATGAAGGATTTAGACCACTTATAATGAAAGAGATCAAATCTTCATCATCTATGGGTTTTCCAATAGCAACTAACTGATCTGCCCAATTTTTGGCAGATTGAAGATAATCAATGCAAGACTTTGAGCCCTGATTCAAGTTTTGTAGTTGTCGTTTCAAGTGAGTAATCCGAGAACGAGACTGGGAAGCAAATCTACTTGCAAGAGTAGTCCATACTTGTCGTGAAGTGTTAAGACCATAAACAGTCGAAAGAACACTTTTAGACAAGGTAACATTAATCCAGCTGAGTATACACTGATCCTTTTTATTCCAAAGGAGGAAGGCTGGATTAAGAGTGTCTTTACCTTGATCATCAGGTAAGAACTTTGATGGGCACGGCTCAGTACCATCAACGATGCCCATCAAATCATTTGCTCGTAGTATAGGAAGAAATTGGGATAGCCAAAGAAGATAGTTACTGCTATCAAGCTTGATAGAAATAGGTTGAGAGAAGTTGGGAATGGAAAATTGAGGAGATGAGGTTGTAGAAGTTGGAGTAGCCATGACAGGATCGAAGAGCGTGAGCTAGTGACAGCTCTGATACCATGAAACAGAATGAAGTAAAATGAGATTTGGCAAGATACCAATCCAGAAGTATATTGATATATTTATAGAAGTACAAATGAGGAGGATCATATAAGTTACAATACATTTAAATTCAAATAAAGATACAACTAATGGATAAGTCATAACTAACAGATAGCCATTGTTATCGATTTTGTTGATCTTCTTTGAGTAAATCTGGTTTTATATTTAAATTGGAGATAGGATCATAATCTTGAACAAAGTCCTGTGTAGATACACTAACATAAAATTGGGTGATCCTCAATACCAGTAGTGTCCACGTAAGTTGTCTCTAGTTCATGATTCTGTATAATAGGGTCCTTTATTATCTCTTGAATTGGCTCCAATAAATCTTCTCAACTTTCATTTTCAGGTTGTTGACTATTTATCTGTATCGGGACTACAACTTGCCTATCAAAATGAGAAAATACTTCCTTATAATGAACAACCTTTGATTCAGCCTTGTTTTTTGGAAGATACGATTTCTTACCAAAATTGTAAGGTCTTTCCACGTCATCATCTTCTTCCTATTGTCCTGTCGAAGGAGCACCCTTCTGCATCTTCTCTTCATTAGAATTATGGCTGAGTTTGGAGTTATTCTTTTGAATAGATGCACGTAACCAAGTGCCATATTGATCTTGATTCCCATCATGCAGAGACTTGGCCTAGGAAGCGTTCAGACAGCCTATTTTACCATGCTTAATAACACCACATTAAAAATAGGAATTGGGAAGCCTTTCATATTTAAAAGATAATCATACCTTATTTTTCCTGATGTTAATCACCTTCCCTTTAAGAAAAGGCTTGGTGATATCAATTTGGACTCTAACTCTAAGGTAAGGACCCCAACCGATGCCATCTTCATATACATCAATTGCTTCTACCTCATTCTTCCCATTTGTTCACCACTTTCCACTATTTTATAGAAGTGGCTATTTTTTTTTAAATGTCTTTCTAGGTTAAAGAGTAGTCATTTTATGAGAATGGAAATTTTTTAACACGAAGAATAACTATTCCTTCTAAAAATGGAACAGGTGACTATTCTAAATATATATGGAAGGTTTTTAAAATTTCATTTTTAAAATTTCTTTTAAATTACATTGGTTGGCTGGCCACCACTTTTGGTGAACATCCAATCGTCAAAATCTAAGGGGCTGGTCGAACCACCTACAAAATATCATTCTAGAGATGGTTTGACTACCCTTGTGGCCATCAAAGGGTGGCTTGAGCTAACCCCATGGCTAGGAGGTGATTGGATCGAATCACCCTTCCAAAAGCTTGGTGATTTAGCCTACCCATGTTTTGATAGATGGTCTGGCCACCGAAAAGCGGTCTAACACCTCTTGTGCTATGACAGACTTAAGATTTAGGTCTGGTTTGGTTACAAAGCTCAAATTATTTTATTTCATGTCATTTCATATAATTATTCTAATTTTCCAAAAATTTCAAATAAAATATATTAAATAATTCAACTTTTTCAAATTTCAAAATAAAAATAATATTAAAAAATTATATTCTAACAATATTTTATTCAATTTTTAACTTTCAACTTATATCATCTCACTCATCTTATCTCATCTGTGTAACCAATCGAGACTTAATCCATGTACAATGTTTTTAAAATACCACAATGTAATATGAGTTATTTAGAAATAGGTGTCCGTACAATTTAGAAATAGGTCATTGTACACTTTTTAACTATTATAAGTTTTTATAATAAATAAATAATTTCTAAGATTGATAAAAAAAAAATAAAAGAAGTCATCTAGTGGGCAACGTTGGTGGCTATGCGGCCACCCATCGCTGGCCATGTTCTTATTTTTTTTTTTGAATCATACCCACGTGGTGGCCAAGTTTAGTGGCAATTACTAGATGACTTTTTATTTTATTTTCAAATTTTTATAATTTCAGAAATTATTTTTATTATAAAAGTTTATTTTTCTTTTGTATTTTTTAAATAATTTTAACTTATTTTTTAAGAAATTAAGCTTGACACATGGAAGCTTGTGATTGGGCCACCTGTTTTCTATTAATGATGATGAATGAAAAATCTAACGGAGGGATTTTTGTTTTTTTCTGTCAGAATCTAACGGAGGGACTTGTTTATTAATAACTCATACTTTAAGGTGTTATTCCTAAAAAAACCGCACACTGACCTAAAAGGCCTCATAGATATAGATGGTTTTCTGGGTCACAAGGAAATAGTTGGATTAAAGGGTTTTGTTGATGAAATACATAATAATAGAATAAACATTACAATGAAATTAATATTCAAATGAAATCAGTTTGGACTAAGACACGAAAATATCGTTCTCTTTAAGAAAATTCAAGTCCTCTGCTGTGTATAAAGTCTCAAATTAACCGGTGCAGCAGAATTCTTGACTCCTCCAGGATATAACAGCCCAACTGATCGTCGTATGATTCAAGTCTACTCTACACAAGTGGTTGAGTCCAAAGCTCTACTCAAAAGATGGATTGATAGTATTTGTATATCCAAACGGACCCTAAATTGAGCTTTATCTATTTGTGTGGAGGAGCCAAATGAGAGTCATCACTTGGATTGAGAAAGCTTCTCAGCATTAGGATGGAACATGCATTATGAGCGTGGCTAAAATGGTATAAATTTGGGTTAAATGGCAAGACCTTTATGCTTATTGGACAAGAGGTGAAATTTGATTAAAAGAGAGTTATTGGTGATTTATAATTGAAACGAGCAAAAGAATCAATAAAATGTCCTTTTTTTTTTGGTCTGTTTTTGGTGCTTTAATTCCAACTTTTGGGAGGAACACAAGGGAATGGAAAACACATCAAGTGTTTTCTTTCTGAAATTGCCTTTCAATTTACAACTTTGCAAAACTTTATTAAATTTCCCAGCTTTTCAGAAAATGGTATCGTCTTAACTCATTCTCATTCCTTCTTCATAGATCCAAATATGCCAAATTTTCCTTTCTTTTCCTTGCAGACATCCAAACAACAGAAACAGAAAACAGTAATCATCAGATCAAGCCAATATATATTGTTCCAAGTTTAAGGTAAGACAGGCACGTTGTAGCAGTACACATGAAGATCTAGTCCTGGTTTTTCCCAACCCAACAGCAATACGAATTGAGATTCTTTAAGGATTTGTAACAGGCTTTCACTACAACATATCAGGCCTTATTGTCTACCGTCTTGTAATTTTTGCGACGACATCTAGTTGGTCGGTAAAGGCTCTTACTGTCTACCGTTTGTAATTTTTGCAGCCAACATAATCTAAATTAGTGAAAACATTAATTGCCACTAAAGGCTTGAGTATTTGTGACCATATATATAAATCGCCGCAAGATATCTTTTGTGGCACTTCTTTCACGGCCACGTTGCGGCCATAAAAAATCGATGGAAATAATACCTTGTGGCGAAAAAAGCTACTTATTGCAGCCACTTTTTGCTCCGCAAATACCAGTATTTCTTGTAGTACCATGTTCAGTTTAACTCGAATCAAACTGAGCTTGAATTTCAAAAACTCAACTTGGGTTGATTTGATTACAATTCCCCTTTTCACCTCCACTCTTTTGTATGACACCTGATTATGCTAAAATACAAAAACTACCATTATAACCCAAATATATACCAACGATTTGCAGAAATAAGGAAGCAATGAGCACTGTTAAGCACTTGACGCAATAATTAATGTAGCAAGAAATGCTGAAAGCAAGACTAGCAACTCATTACCTGAGTGAGGGGTTCAAACAGTTTGAAAGCAAACTCAAATTTGAGAAATAAATGAATACAAATTGAACAAGTAATCCAGTTCCATGATAAACTTGAGTTCATCTTGGACTTGGAAGATATCTAAGCACAGCTTGATTCGTTACAGCCCTAATCTCCAAACATAATATCTGATTACGACAATATATAGGTGCGGCGGAGATTGATATCCCGAAGTATTATGATCCAGGTAGACACAAATATATACCTATACCATGATTTGCACCCACAGTGAAAAAAGAAACAAGGAAGCAATGAGCAGTTGAGCACTCACGATATTCAACAAGAAGAAAATTTTAGAACAACACTAGCAATGTCATCGCCTGAATCTGAAATGGGTTCACGGTTGGCAAAGAGACTCATCTAATTCTATCAGAAACAAAATAATACGTTTCTTAATTTCTATGCCATACAAAATAATTCCTCAATTCTTAAATACATAGATTGCAAGGACAATTTATGCCTATATAAAGGATAGTCGCTTTCTAAAGATTCTTCTGGAGTCAAAGATGAAATGACTACTATAAGCACTAAAACAGGCCTTTTACTGATAATGAAATTGGAATTATGGATCTTGAGTAAAAGGGATGCCTGCTCAACCACTTTACTTGGCTGTCCATGAAAGGAACCCCATAAGATTTGAAAAATAGATACCATTGATGATTGAATCTCCAGATTACTCTACCACTCTTCTAGAATGCACACTGTGCGCATCATTTTCTACAAATACAGGCATTATCCTGACCCTCTATCTCTTGACAGGCTACTGGAAGAAAAAATGGACACAAAAGGAGTCGAAAATATGGGTGTACACCAAAACAAAAGCACGCAACACAGCTAGAGAGAGAAAGCCCACATGCACACCTAGAAGTTAACAAAGAGAGAATTACTTCGTCCATATAGGAATCCTAAAGAAGTGATTTGTCAGTCAGTTTTCTTTTCAGTTGAGTTTTTTAGTTAACTTTTTGTTGAACCAAGACTTGCCAAGTTAGTGTGTAACTTACCTTTTGTAAAAATCTTGTGTACACGTAGTAGTTCTCTAAAAGATATTAAGAAGGATAACAGCGCACTTGGGAGGTTTGAAATCATAGATCCACGTTTTGTTTCATAATTATCCTCAGCAAGCTGAATAGTTCATAGGAAATAAGTCAAATCTAAAGAAGAGAGGACCCCTCTCATATAAGGTGAAAGCTTCATGCTACCTTGAGCCAGGCTTGATCACTAAGAAACATTGCAGAAGAATCCCCTTTAAACAAAGAGATCTCTTCGCAACCATACAGCAATGGGAAGTTCATTAACATGGTAAGTTCTTCAATGCTGTTAGCCACCGTAAGTTGAAGAGAGAATTTCAATGATGCTCTCATTGTGATCGTGCAGTCCTAATCTCTGCATTGAGTCAGCAATGCATAATCTATTGTGACTTTGTAATTCTAGTCTCTGCATTTGAGCCTACAAGTTTCATGGGGTCAGCAATTAGACAAATACATACAAAAGCCATCGACAGCCATAGGTGAACTGCTTGAAACTACATTACAGAATAAAACAGTGTTTAGGTTTGTATATAGTACCAAAAGAAAGAAATGAGGAAACTCAAAAGGACTTTGCAGTGTGTAAAATTTAATGAACATGCTCAAATTCTCACACAAGGCCTCTTATGAGTTGGGATAAAGATTGAAAGGACCAGTTCTTCAGCAGATATGTTAGGATAATGATTAAATAATCACAACTTATACCACTTCCCCACCCCCTTGCACCAATAAGCATTATTGGCATGTGCTATTGTAAGCCGAACCTATTTGAATCTCCACAAAAAACCTAGCATAGAATGAACTAGTGCAGGAGTTGCATTTTAAGAGGACATTGATATTTTCTCAACCCTTTTCCTTTCTACAACCCTATATCCACCACTGTGACACTTTAAAAGAGCTCCACAGTCTACTTTAGCCAAGACCTGGAAACCATATACTTTTCCTTCTCTATTAATTTTTTATTCCAAGCGTTTGTTCAGTAAATTTACAGCCTTTACCAATGGAATGCAGTCTTGGATTTAGCCCCCCTTTTTCAACAAAAGTTTGCATCACAGATTAGTTGCCGTGTGTTGCATTCCCTACAGTATTTGAGAATCATATTCGTCTTCTTTTGTCTATTGTTACTGTTACTAGGGACAGGAGATCTCTTCAATATATGAACTTAATTTCAGCTTAATATTCTGAGGTAGAAAAAAAGAACAAATATCATATGCTTTCCATGAATTGTTGGTTCCTGTTTTTTTTCCCCCCTTTGTAATGTCTTATGAAAATTCCAGAGACTGCAAAACCAATAACCATCATTCTCATGAAATTTTGCATGGTAAATTAGGGGTGTTACCAGCCCTCTAAGGTCGGGTAGTCACCCAACCCCCCGCCCCCCGTCCACACCTAGGCAGGGTGACCGTCCACATCCGCTTGCTGGGCAAGCAGATTGACACCACCACAGTCCGAGAACACATTTTTCACAAAAAAGTCCAACAAAGTAGCATATACATAAAAACAAGAAAAAGCACAAATCCAGCAAATCGCATAGATTTTCATAGATCTGAAGATCTGTGCACAGACCCATGGGCCACCGCCGCGGCCATGGGCCATAACGATCTGCCCATGGCTGCAGCCATGGGTCATAAAACTCGCAAACCCACAGTCAAAGCCTTGGGTCTTTAACTTATAGATATACAGTAGCGACCATGGTCTTGGGTCGTAGAGACCCCTAGCCAAGCCATGATCTTACCGTCGTAGATTGCGGCTTGGCCGTGACCCACGATAACGGAGAGAGAAGCCGGGCTGAAGGAAGAGGGGAAGAAGAGAAGATGGAGGGTATGAGAAAGAAGAGAGAAAGGAAAAACCTAGAAAGAAGAACAGAAGAAATGAGAGAAAGAGGTAGACGACGCAGAATGGGGAAGAAAAACTTATATTCTAGGGTTTGAGATGTGAGGACTGGGGTAGAATTTACCCTAAAATGTTGTTTTGGTATAAAACTTACTTTCTTTAATATATATGATATATATATCAGGTGGGTGAAACCTGGGTGGGGCCAAAGCCCAACCTGGTACTCGCCCGCCTTTGTGCATGGGCGGGCGCTCATCCATCCGCCTACCTAATGCAGACGTGCAACCACGCCAGCCCCAAGCGGGGGGCTGGGCGGGCAGGTACGTCCTGGCCCCCAGGCCTATAGGAAATGAACCTTGTTGAAGGTAGCAAAACTGCGGCTCATTTTGTGTTTATCTTCCATTACACATATTACCTCCATTTAAGGGAGAAAAATAATATGTTTCAAATGGTCAGAATACACATTTAAACCCCGAACTGCTCATATGTGGGATGATGGCAAAGTGAAACTTGAAATTTGGGACATGCAGTTTATGCGTAATTTATACCTAGAAAAACATTAGAAGTCTGAATCTTAACATACAGTGTCTTAAAGGTAGCATCACGTACCGCTAGGTCAAGACAACTTGGGATCACACAAGGCGTAACATAAGTTCATTAGCTATAACAGTTACTTCTTCAACAGTGACTATAATGAAAAGAAATCAGGACATCATACCAGCATCAATTGATTTGTTGGAATCCAAAAGTCAACAATTCACACAGAAGTATCAACACAAGTTAAACCAACGAAATGGGAGGGAAAAATTGGGACTGTCACCCTTTAAATGGACACCAAATGTATATCATATGCAGAAAAATTCTAGCCTTAGCATCATGTCTTCAGCCCCTGGAACAAAAGAAATCAAACCCAAGTAATGGTTATATTCCATGAAATAGAAAATGCTGGAATTGATCTAGATCTTTAATATTGGTTTTGACTTAAAATAAGAGCATACTCGCAGTTAAGGCAGAGAAGTCTCACAAAAATGTTGATGAGTGGAGCTCTCAGTGATTGTTTCCCAAATACTTGACAGGTAACAGAAAGGAGCCTTTTATGATGATTAATTGAACTTAAATTCCCAAAAATAGTGAAATTAACGCTGTAAGAAAGATACACAGCCAAGTAATAACAAAGATGCCTCTGATCAACTAATGGCTAAAAATAATGTGGAGGAAAAATGATAGGAAAAAAACAAATGAACATTTAATTAAATTTAGTGTAATCTGATTACAAATTGACCAAAACTTACTAAAAGCTTGTTAGCACTCTATGAAAATCCTATCAAATTTCTCTATTCATTCTTCCAAGCATACAAAATCAGTGAGAAGCCAAGACATTGTGTTTCAGAACCTGAAAATCTTTCCGAGCAAGACCACGGAAATGGATTTGGATCCGAAATGGGTTGGCTAGCCCACAACTTCTCAGCTGAGAGGCATGTCTTGAACATAAAAACAGCATTTCCTAGTGATGCACCAAAGAGCCAATTATAAACATCCCAGAAAACTTCTACAGCAAGCCCATCAACCAAGATGGTATGGTTCCCCCGGAACTTCCATCGAAGCTGCTTTACCTGCATTACAGGCTTGCTATCTATGCGGATCATCAGGCATGGATCATTGATACTAGTAGTGTCACATTCGACCACAAGATCATGAATTTGACCACTGTCACAAAATTGAGCTTTGGTACTAAACACTTTCTTGCCATAAATATGCTCTCTCTTGGCAATGAAAACAGCATTAGAAGGCACAGGGCTGGCATTAGTTTTCTTGAAAGCTTCTTTTCTCAAATCCCCAAGAAGAAGAACCATTTGCCGATCAACAACAAACGCAAGATAAAATCCCTCCAAAGGCTCAGGCCCAGGACCAAACTTGGCCGCAGAAAGATCCCAAAATATATCAATTTTACAAGAATATGCTTCTAAGCTCTTGGACACTCTCCTCTTGGAGAAAAACCAGGGTTTAATATCGACCTTACACAGACACTGATTTGATGAGTCATCGATCCCAATTCCAAGGCATTGACCCATTAAGTTCTTACTCCATGTGACAGTAATCAAGCAAGACCGACCTCGTAAACAGCATTGATAGACACAAGTTACTAAATTCTGGGCAGCCTTGCTCGTGCTGGACGAGGAAGAATCAGCAACCTGAATCCCATTTTCACCAAAACAAGATGGGAAATCTCTCATCTTCACCCCAAGAACTTGCATTACAAATCCTAAACTTTCTGGTATTTTTGACAAACAGTTGTTGCTCACTTTTGAAGCCCAATAAAAGGCAAAAAAAAAAAAAAAAAAAAAAAAAAAAAAAAAAAAAAAAAAAAA
>QEOT01006392.1:0-326005 GCA_003123785.1 Pterocarya stenoptera | reverse complement strand
TTTTAAAAAAAAAAGGGGGGGGGGGGGGATGGGGTTTCGAGATTTGGAGACTTTTAACCTTGCTCTGCTACCAAAAAAAGGATGGAGACTGATGACCACTCCTGATTCTTTACTGTCCAAGGTTTTTAAAGCTAAGTATTACCCAAAAACTTCTTTCATACATTTAGAAATTAAGGGGAATTCTTCTTATTTATGTAAAAGTTTGTGTTCAGCAAAAACACTTCTCAAACAAGGATGTTATCGGCGCATTGGCAGTGGGGAGAGCATTAAAGTGTGGTCTGATAAATGGTTATCAAATTTAAACTCTCTTGAAGTTCAATGTTCTACTTTGTTACCATCCAATGCAACTGTTAATATGCTGATTGAATCATATTCTAGATAGTGGAAAGTTGATTTAATACAATCTGTTTTCCCCTTTCATGTGCTGAAGCAATTTTAAAAACTCCTTTGCATTCCTGGGTTGTTGACAAGTTTGTGTGGTGGGGTGAGAATAAAAGTAGTCAGTATACAGTAAAATCTGGTTACCATTTTGGATTGGGAATGAATCTAAATTCTGCACAGTATGAAGAATTTTAGTCCAGCTGAAGATCAACTCCCAAAGGTTAAAAGTTAAAAGTTTTAAAAAGTTTAAAAGTTTTCGTTGGAGGGCTAGTAAAAATAGTCTTCCAACAAAATCTAACTTGGTGCAGAGAGGTGTTTTATCACTAATTTGTGTGAAAGTTGTTAAACACAAGCTGAAGATAAACTCCATGCGCGCATTATGCCTTTGTTCTAAGGTAATCCATATATGGAAGTCAAGATGTAGCACAGTAATTCCTCTGTTTTCTTCAGCTTCTTGTTTTGATGAGTTAGTAGGTTTTCTTATGAAAGATGATATGGCTTTAGTCTTATCTTTTCTTGCTATTGCTTGGGGTGTGTGGAAATTCAGAAATTCAATCTTGTTTGGGACTGTCAGTGATTCAACTAAATTATGTGTTGATAGATGTGTTGAGTATGTGGAAAGCTTCAGTTTTATTAAGCATTCTCAGGCTGTGTTAATGAAGAGAAGATTCTGTCATGGAAATCTCCACAAGCAGGGTATGTGAAATTGAATTTTAATGGGGCTCTTTTTCGGGATATGGGTGTTGCTAGAGTGGGAGTAATAGTACTTCGAGATGATAAAGGTGCTGTTTTGTTTGCTACTTGTAGACAGGAAGTGGGGGATTTCTCAGTGGATGACATTGAAGCTCTAGCTACCCTAAGAGGTTTACAAATGATTTTACAGTTGGGATTTTTAAGAGTAAAGTTGGGAAGGAGATTCAATGACTGTTATTGAAGCTAGCTATAAAATCCCAGGAACCCAATTTTACGTCTCAAGGGCATTTGATTATGGAGATTCAACGTCTTCTAATATGCATCTAGAGTTATGATGTTATGCATGTAGGGAGGCAAGGTAACGAAGCAGCACATCTCTTAACGCAACATGCCAAAAGGGTACTGGAAGATACGGCTCAATGGATGCATTCATACCTGGATTTTCTTTCCAATAGAGTGTTATTAGAGTCTGAGTTGGTCTATTTACCTGTTATCATGTCTACTTACTGAAGGTTCTGTAATTTGAACTGGTTGTATCATGTTATTCAATTGTGAATGAAATCTGTTTATAAAAAAAAAAGTATTAAATTATGATTAGTCTATATTAGTATTTTAAAAGGATTTTTAATATTAAGTATTATTAAGGCTATTTTATGAACCATTGTTGTTTAATAGATTTAGATAAAATATAGATTCTTACTAAATTAGATGTTATTAGTATTAAATTATGATTACAATAATGGTATATAAAGATATGAATTTTAAATATGATTAAGTTAATTATCGAAATGAATTTCAGTTGTTTATTTTGTCATAATTGTAAGATTATTCTATTATAATTAGAAAATAAAGAAAAAGGTTAAGAATATTTAATGATACTATTATTTATTAGATTTCAGCTTGTAAAATTGAATAATTATGTTAATCATGATCAGAATATTAAAACTATTTTAAGAATTTAGGTTTTCATGACTTTTTTTAACAGAGTTGAATTAAGACTAAATATTCTACTAAATTATAATTTAAAGATGAAAATATGTTATTTTTATTTATATAATTATATGATATTAGTATTTATTAATTTTGTATGAAATAGAATATTTATTTAGTTTTTATTTTATTTTATAGGAAGTAGACTTTATTTTATTCATGAATGAAGTTACAGCTGTGACTGGTCAATACAGAGAAAAACATAGATTACAAGCTAAACTATTCATCTATTGGAAGTTTTCCCACACATAAATTTATTTACAACGGACATTGTCTTGACTTTTAGAAAATTCTCTACAAACAAAATCTGTCTGAGAGTATCTTTCTATGTACAAAGCAGAGATAACCATCCTCACCCTAAAGAAGAAAAGGATATCCAACTCTCCATTCTCTAAAAGAAGGAAAAACTACCCCATCTTTATAAGGAGGGAAATGTTATTAAATAATTTTTTTATGAAATAAATATTTATTTTGTTAATATGAGATCTTATCTGATTATTTTTTATTTTTTTAAATGAAAACACGTTACATTCAGAAGAGAAAAGCTATTCGTAACCGGTTAGAGGAACCGCGGGAGAACCGCGTCCCACGTGGCAGAACTTCAAAACGGCACTGTTTTTTTTTTTTGTTATTTACCAAAATCGCGAATTCGTTTCCACCATTTCAGACTTGAGAAAAGCATTCCCTTCGTCTTCTCCAGGCACGATTCACCCATTTCTTCCAGTCACTCCATAGCTCTTCATTCTCCAGAACCCACAACAGTTCATACCCTTAAAGCAGAGAAGAGCAAGGTGGTGCCGTCGGGCTGGAAGATCCAGCTTGCCTCCTTGGCGAGCTCGGGGAGGACGTCGTTGATGTCGATGCGAGGGGAGAGGTGGTAGTCGTCGTGGTTTCGCAAGCCGTGAAAGATGTTGGTGGTAATGGCCCTCCTCTGCCTCTCCCTCATCTTCTTCTTCTCCTCCTTGCCATCAGTCCTTCCCACTGCACCCGGTTTCCAACAGATCTCTTCATGATCCCAGTGTGGTCCTTTGTTGTGCCCCACCACTCGCGATAGGGGAAGTGGAGACGGCATGAACGACTGGAGGAGAAGGAACCGTCGAAGATGGGCAGTGTTTGCCGGCGACAAGGGGCAGGGATGGCCGCTGAAGAAAATAGGCAATTTCTGAGATTGAGAGTGAGGGATGAGGATGAGGTATTGTAGCTTTGATGTTTGTGAAAATATATATGACACATGAAATGGTTCTGGAAAAATCCATTAACCATCTCGTTCGCAGCAAATAAAAGTTGAGTTTTGTGCGAAATATCGTGGCAGGTATGGGATGGCTTGTCGAGTTATGATGGTCGTTGGAATCAGACTCGGTTGGCCGACGCTGCCCAAGCGAAGAATAGGCATTCAAATGGACAAGGGTGTTGGCCTGTGAAGGAAGAACCTGTCATCACCCTGCCATATCGAGTTGATCTTGTCCAAAAAGGAAGAACCTGTGAAGAAAGAGCCCGAGACCCAGTTGGCAACAGCAAGTCTAAGAAGTCTTAAGCTCTACGCAGTGGTGCTTCATCTTGAGTGGCAGTTTTAGAACCTGTTATGTAGTTGATTTGGGTCGCATTTTTCTTATTTCAAATTATGGTTAGTTCAATCTTCGGTGATATTTTTGTTGGATATTTTTGGTTGAAAAGACTATTAATTCAAGAGTTCTATATACAAGACCTCTCTCTGCTTCTTTTCTCCTACCCACGCCGACGACCACTCTCTCTGATTTTTCTCCTACACGAAGACAAAGATCTGTCTTATTTCTTCAGCTCATGTTATTTCTTCTGTTTGTTGTTTTGTGTTTTTGAAATGAGTTGAGGAAAACTAAAGTGGACTTGATGTTTTTAACTACAGGAAGAACCTGTTATTTCTTTTTTTTTCACCTCGTGTTATATCAGCTGATGTGGCAAATCGATTCCCCCGCGGTTTCTTATGCCGGTGGTACGTAGAAGAATTGCATCCAGAATCCTAGGGAATGGGGTGTTACATGAATCCTTTTATGGAAGAGTGTCAACACTATTATAAATAGATGGAGAAGGTTAATAGCCTACCGTGGAATAACATGAATTATAAGCGGCCTGTATATATACTCTATATATGAGGGCTTATAGAAATTGCATGGATTGGGGACAGCATATTTCTTTTAAGAATGTGGGTGAATTTCTGTTCATCATTTCTGGGTTAAAATCACATAATACTATATACAGCAATTTAACTTTAAAACAAATAACGGAGACGATCGATTTTATTTTCAACCCTAAAGAAAAACGTAGATAACTAATAAGCTAATCTCTCTCTCTTTAATGGCTTCGTAAGGTTTCTCTGTGTTTTTTCTTCTTTTACATATATAAGTAATGGCTGCATGAGTTTTTCAGAGGAGTTATTTTCATTTTGTTTTTAATTTTTGTATCGAGAAGCAAACAAGCAAAGTATATGATATATATATATATATTTATATATGTCTAGGCAAATATAAAGAGCACTGATATATTGGTCGCACATTACTAACAAGACATGATTTAATTAATTTGCAAGATAGGTACGAGAGAACTTCTGTTGCAAATGAAGTTAGCTGTGGAAATATTGGTGTATATATTCTCCATATATACCAATTTACAACAACAAAACAAAACAAAAAACCAAACTATCTTCAATAAATTAACCAGCAGAATATATATAGTACTATTTGTACGTAGTTTCGTGCAATGCAACACCAATAACAAGAAGGATTCCAAGGATTTCAGATCAGATTATCGCAGGTGTGTAGCCGAAAAGCATCTGTGTCGTCTTCTGCCGGCCGTTATGTTAACTAATTTCACAAGAAAAGACATTAATTAGCAAAGTTTCCCTGAAAATATATCCCACCTGAATTTTTTCCGGCTGAAGCCAAAAGCAGCACCTACACTGGCATGAGAACACATGAATAATCAAATAGAAAAACTACATGAGATCATTAATAACCAATGAAGCCCACAACGTATATATGTGTATATATATATATATATATATATAATGATCAAACTAATTTTCCCATTATCCGAGATAAATTATCAAACGTTTTGATTGGTATGTTGATCTCGGCCTCAAGTATTGTAGTGATGATCAGAGTCCGGAAGAAATGAAAGAGCACTGAGATATTGGCACGGCTCAATCAAATTAGAAAAGAAAAGAAAAGCTAGCCATGCACGTACACTCCCCATTGACTGCTTTGTTTTTCGTCTGAGTGAACCAGGCCAATATCAAAGTAGCTATTTCACAGATGTATACTACTGGAATCCCTCTTCTTGCACGTATTCCTGATGATCAACAAGGCCATGAAGGAACATATAAATATATATATATATTTATATGTGCAAAAGCTACATATATTTCAGGGGATCAAAGTAAAAAGACTTGATGATAGAGAGAAGAAATCAACAAGCTGAAGCTAGCTAGGTTGAAAGAACACTAAAAATACCATGCAGTTATAGCTGAAGAGAGGGTAAAGAGGCTTAATTTGAACCGTGTGTTGGTTAGAACTTGGATGAATGTCTGGAGAATGGGGGGGAATTTAAGAGGAGCATGCATTAATGGGGTCTGCATGAGCATTTAAAACTGCGACTACCAAAGCAGAAAGCTGGTCCAGAGCATTTACTAAGAAACGATGTATGATGTATGTTCTGCCGCGTTCTTATTTGTTCGATCGAGGTGCCCAAGCTATAAAAATCAGTACAAAGCCAAAATAACATTAATACATGAGCTTACTGGTTAGAATTGGAAGATCCTGTTATTAACCATTTTGAGATATTATTAGAGTTGGGTAAAACTCATGTCATGTCTTCCATCCTGGAGTGAAATGGGAATGGGGTGGGTGGGTAATCCTGTTTAAAACTTTAAAGGGAATACAGGAAGAGTTTTGTTACTCATCATTTCCACACTATATACCACATACCATATTTATTTTTATTTTTTTTATTTTTAGATTTCTTTTAATTTTATTTTTCTTAAATTAATTGATTTCTTCTACTCATCATCTATACATCGTATATTTGGTAAGAGGAAAAAAAAACATTTGTGTGGTCATGTGTGGTATGAAGATAGTGAGGAGAATTTTTCATACAGAAATGATCAAGACTGCCCATGCACGATATTCGATCCTTCCCTGATGCTAGCTCATGACTGTGTAACTGAACAAGGTAGGAAGACCGTGAGCACCATTAAGGAGGGAATCTCTCTCTGAGACAGACAAGGGCTGAGACTTTAATAGACAATGACAAAGTACTGATCCATAAAATGATCAGACTGTTTTGAAAACTTTTGGCTCCATCTGCCTGTTAGATTAGGCTGATTAATATTCATGACTTGCAAGGAAAGCTAGCTAGCTAGGGATCGATTAATGCTGTTTAGTACCATAAAGCTTTGATTTGATTCCAACTTTTAATTAGGCGAGCCAGCAGATCGACAAGTTTCCCAGTTTCCAAACAGATCGATGCCAATGCCTCATTAATGTACATAAAGGAAATCATAGATAACTTAATTAAAGGTTGTTTGATATATATTATATATATATATATAAAGTTAGGGTAACTTCTTATCCTCTTTAATTAACTCCATTTTGGCTTAAAACTTAGGCTGCATTTGAGCAAAGTACGTATATAGCTTTTCACTTCTAAATTAGATCAGTCCTATCAGTGGGACATGGCGGGCGTTTGACTAGTTACTATACATCCATGCAAGGTCTTGCATTTTTGTTCTTTTTCTCTTTATCTTCTGGCCCTTTCCTCAGTTTAATTTATTGCATACGACCAGAGCCTATAGCCAAAAAGTTAATTCTAAACTCTTGGTAGGTTTTTGTTGGGAAAATAAGGTAATATATAGCAGAAAGATAAAAGAACAAAAGTTTGGTTTTGAAGCGTGTTGAATCGCTTTCTTTAAGTCGATGATATTTGTCATCGTTTACTTAGAGTTTGCTACCGGATAATTTCTAGCAAATCGTTTCCAGAATACAACAAAGTCTATGAAATTCCTCTGATCAATAGTAACTTTGGAGAGCTTACGTGAATTTTACTTTCAAATCCAAAAAAAATTGAGAGAATTTGTGTATATTATATTTCAATCATGGAACAAGCAGATCTGATAGAGTACTGGTAAGTCGCAATGGTAACCAAGAGACACAAGTACTCACGTTTACGTTCTCTTACCAAACAGGCACATCAGTTCTGAGTCAGTACCATACCTACAACTCGCATTAATATTTTGGATAAGTGTTAGGTTTGCAAAGAAATCTGTAAAGTTCAAACCCTAGAGGAAAAGAGAAGAAACCCTAGCAGAGGAAGGGTCTGGAAGATTGGAAAATAAACCTCACTTTATTAAAAATGAAGTCTCGTAAAAAATGAGTTACAAAAATAAAATAAAGAAAGTATTTATTGTATATATGTATAAAATAATAAAATAGAGACACATGTATTTAAAAACAATTCATGAAACCCCCATTCAAAATGGAGAATAGATAGAATGAATGCCCATCTTGGTTATTGAGTGATGAAACTGTTGATGACCAAGAGGTTAGTCAACACATTAGCAAGTTGATGACGTGAAGCCAAGTGAAAAGTCTTGATAATGCCAGCCTGAATCTTGTCCCGAATGAAGTGGCAATTCAGTTCAATGTGCTTTGTCCTTTCATGAAAAATTGGGTAGGCAACAATATGCAGTGCAGCTTGACTATCGCAAAAAAGTTGAGCACTATCAGTATGTAAATTACCAAAATCAGACAAAAGAGTGAGGAACCAGATAACTCACAAGTAGTAGAAGTCATGGATCGATATTCGACTTCTGCTGAGGAGTGAGAAATAGTTGACTGGTTCTTTGTTTTCCAGGAAACTAAAGAATTCCCAAGAAAAACACATGAATAACCATTGGTAGATCGACAGTTGTCAGGGCAAGAAGCCCAATCTGAGTCTGCAAAGGCCTTAAGGGATAGAGAATTGATAGCTAGAAAAAAAAATGCCATGACCAGGAGTACCCTTTATGTAATGTAAAATTCTGTAGGCTGCTTATAGATGAGGTTGTCTTGGCTGAGCCATATATTGACTTAATCTATGCACATAGTAAGACAAATATGGCTGTGTCACTGTGAGGTAAAGAAGTATACCAACAAGTCAACGATAGACAGTAGGATCAGGCAATAAATCTCCTGCTTCTTTACTTAACTTGACATTTTGCTCCATAGGAAAAGAAACAGGTTTCGATGCAAGAAAACCAGCATCTTGAAGAATCTCTAAAGAGTATTTTCTTTGAAATAGAGAAATACTAACAAGAGACCGAGGCACTTCTAAATCAAGAAAATATTTGAACTAGCCAAGGTTCTTAAGCTTGAACTTTTCATCAAGTAAGGACTTCAAATGCTCCAAATATTTCAAATCATTGCTAGTTATGAGAATATCATCAATATAAACGAGAAGTGCAATGAAAGAAGAACCCATGGACTTGGTAAAGAGTGAATAATAAGCTTTTGATTGTTTAAATCCTAGATTTATAACAGAAGCTGAGAACTTTGAAAACCATTACCGTGAGGCTTGTTTCAAACCATAAAGTGATTTGTTCAACTTGCAAACCTTGGACCCCTTTTAATATGAAATCCAGGAAGTAATGCCATGTACACTTCTTCAGATAAATCCCCATGTAAAAAAGCATTATTGACATCAAGCCCTGTAGGATGCCAACCTTTCACAGCAACAATAGCTAATAGGGTTTAAACAACAACAATTTTAGCAATTGGAGAAAAAGTCTCAGAATAATCCAAGCCTTCTTTTTGGATATTATAACCCTTGGCAACCAATCTTGTCTTGTAATACTCTATGGAGCCATCAACACGATACGTAATTTTATAGACCCATTCGCAGTCTATGGGTTTCTTGTCAGGAGGTAAGGAAGTAACAGTCCATGTGTTATTGTGTTCCAAGGCTGCAGTCTTAGCTGACATGGAATCTCTCAAATTAGAGTACTTGACAGCTTGCTGATAGAACTCAGGTTCAGTATAAGTAGTGATAGACATGACAAACGATTTATGTGCAAGAGAAAAATGAGCATAGGAAAGGAATTGTAATATCATATTTAGGATGTGAAGAAAGAAATGAAGAAGAACTTGATGAAGAAGAACTTGTTGAAGGATCTGATGTGGAGTGTGTAGAAGAAGAAGAATTACAGTGAAAATTCTGCAAGTAACCAGGGACTCTTCTGATTTTAGTGGATCTTCTAGGAATTTCAGAAGTTATTGGTGAGGTAGCAAGTTAAGTGGCAGGAGAATGTGTTTGAATAGGGAAGGAGAAGATGGAGAATCAGTAGGTGAATCATGTGAAGAGGGCACTGTTGAAGGCACAGGTAGTAGATCTAAAGTTGAAGATTCAAAAGGAAAAACTGTAGAAGGAAGAGATAAAAAATGAGAAGAAGCTTTAGATGGAAAAGGAAAAATGTGCTCATGAAAAACAACATGTCTTGATATAAAATATTGATTTGTTTTAATATCAAGAAGTTTGTATCCTTTGATCCCAAAAGGATATCCAAGAAAAATACAAGTTTGAACTTTAGGATCAAATTTGGTGCGAGCTCTTTGCAAAGTGGAGGCAAAGCATAAGCAACCAAAAGTCCTTAAATGATCATATGAGAGAGGAGCTTGAAATAAAATTTCAAAAGAAGATTTGTGATGTAGAAGAAGAGTAGGTAACCTATTAATAATGTAGGTGGCTATTAAAATAGCGTCACTCCAAAAATTAAGAGGTAAATGAGACTGAATCATCATTGCTCTTGCTACATTAAGTATGTGCTGATATTTTCTCTCCACAACAAAATTCTGTTGTGGAGTTTCAACACAACTGTGTTGTGTATAATACCTTTGGAATGAAGAAACCAAGAAAAAGAAAATTCTGCACCATGATCAGTACGGATTTTTTTTTTTTTTTAGATGAAATTGTGTTTTAATCAACTTAAAAAAACTTTAAAAACATGTGAAACCTCATATTTATGCTTAAGAAGGTAAAACCATGTGACATGAGTTGAATCATCAACAATAGTAAAAAAATAACTATAACCTTCAACAGTAGGAACAGAATATGGTTCCCAAACATCACAATGCACAAGATCAAAAGGAGCAGTAGATAAATGAACATTATTAGGAAAATGTAATTTTCTTTGTTTAGCTAATAGACAAACCATATAAGGATTGCTTGGAACAATCAAATGTGGAACAAATTTATTCACAAACATCATCCTAGAATTAGAACGATGGTCAAGTCTATTATGCCAAATCTCATACTTAGAGCTTTTGGATGATACAAAACAAGTATGTAAAGGCATGCTATCAAGTAAGCATGCAGTATATGAAGTAGGTTTAGATAAAAAAGAGACTGACTGCTGCAGTATATAAAGTCCTCCTTGTTGTCTATCCACTCTAATTAACCTCCAACGAGTCAAGTCCTGGATGAAACATAGGTCAGATGAAAACATAAAACAACAAGTCAGTGACTGAGTTAATTTGCTGATAGAAATTAATTTGAATTTGAAAGAAGGGACACATAGAATTCCATGTAAAATAAGGTGTTCAAAAATATGAACAGAAACAATATGTGTAACAGACACAGATTGACCATTAGAAAGCTTAACAGAGGCGTTAATAGATTTGGTAATAGAAGAAAAATAATCAATAGAAGGAACCATATGATCAGTGGCTCCTGTATCAAGAATCTAAACATTTGAGTCAAATTTAACAGATTGAATGGAAGAGAAAACAGAGTATTGATTATCATTGTGAGGAAAAGTTATACCAGAAAAAGGAAAAGTCGTAGTGACAGCATTTACAGCAGAAGAAGCCTCATCAGTATTGTTTGGAGGATGAAGCAGGGATAGAAGCTATTGATACTGAGCCTCAATTAAGGAAAAAGGAGAAGCAGCCGAGGAAGTATTGTCACTAAGGACAACGTGATTGGCCACAGACTGTTGCTTTGGCTTTGGTTTATAGCCTGGTGGAAAACCATACAATTTGTAATATTTTTCAATCACGTGACCAGTGATTCCAAAATATTTACACACTAGTTTATCCTTCTTAGAAAAGGATTTAACAAATCTGGCTTCATCAGTTTTGGAAACAAACACATGTGAATTAACAGAGGGCAGAGAAACAATATAAATTTTTGGTTGTTGTTCCTCTTGTAAAATAAGAGAAAATACCTTATTAAGAGGAGGCAAAGGCTCCATAAGCAAGATTTGAGCACAAGCAGGTGCAAAAGATTCATTCAATTCTATTAGAAACTGTAAAACATGCTCTTGTTGAACACAGGAGTTCAACATACGTTCAGGTCCACAAGAACAAGCAGGACCAGGTTTGTAATTAGCTAATTCATCCCAAAGAGCTTTTAGGTGAGTAAAATAATTACTAACGGAAAGCCGGCTTTGAGAGAGAGCAGAAATCAATTTCTGCAATTGAAAAATGTGAGGACAGTTCTTTTGTGAAAAACGTTCCTTAAGATCTAACCAGATCTCATGTGAAGTAGTGATGTACAAAATACTAGTAGAGATTTCAGGAGAAAAAGAGTTTAAAAGCCAAGAGAGGATCTGTAGATTTCAAAGGTATTGTGAGAGATCCATTGACAAAACCGATTTTGTTCTTCGCCGAAAGCGCCATGGACATCGATCAAGACCAAGCATGGTAGTTGGCGCCGACAAGGGGCTGAGTGACGTGGATGATACTAAGGCTGTCACTAGGATGAAAAAAGAAAGGAGATGTAGCATCCTTAGATGGATTTGTGAGACGGCATCATGGAAGGAAAAAATATTCGATACCACGTAAAGGTCAAACCCTAGAGGAAAAGAGAAGAAACCCTACCAGAGGAAGGGTCTAGAAGATTGAAAAATAAGCCTCACTTTATCAAAAATGAAGTCTCATAAAAATTGAGTTACAAAAATACAATAAAAAATAGTATTTATAGTATGTACAAAATAATAAAATAGAAACACGTGTATTTAAAAAAAATTAATGATAAAATCTCACAATTTGGTCTGTAGATATGCAAGATTATAATACTCAAATAAATTGTTAATGATGTGTTTTGCACATTGGTTGACGAGCTCAATGAACCTACACACAAGCAACTTGAAGGCTTGGTGGGTCGTGAAACATCTTCGATGCCTAAGTCAGTTCTTTGCATGTTGAGAGAGTTTTTATGTAAGAGTATGTGAGAAAATGTTTCTGACATAAGATTAGGCTTTTATACTCTATCGAGGTGGGGTCTTGTTTCCTGTGTTGTCCACTGTACTAGGTACCATGTCGTCACATTAAATTCAGCATGGTTTCCCTAGGTTATGTCCCCTGTGATAGGTGGGTGAGTGCGGCCATTGATTGGGCACTCTGTTAGGAATAGAGTCTCTCATCGGGATCTCCTGCCTACGCTCCGTATCTGACTATTTAATGTGGCGTGGCTTCCATGTAGATCATCTAGGCAGAGTTGTGTTAGAGTGAATGTTGTCCCATCTTCCCACGCCAATCCTTTTTTCCGCGTTGGCCCTGGGCCCTCTTTCTCCTTTATCGCTTGGTGGGCTGGTTACATTGTAGCTGTTAGGCCTTCTGAAGCTGGACCAGGCCTGGCCTAATGGGGAATGAAAATATCCCTTCCAATTACCCCATAAATTCTTACTGCACGTGTGCAATGAGAATTTTCTTTTTTACCTCGCGATGCTTCAATTGTTTGTAACACTTAATGGATTGGTTTGTGTTGGTTATGAAAACTAGTACACTTCCCCATGTCTGGGGTTACATGCTTCGTCGTGCAGCAAGAATCACGAGATTTATTCTTGTCGTTTCCTCTTCAGTGACACTTGTCACTTTCCCACTTGGGACAATACAATCAATTTAATCTCCCTATTTAAACATGGGTCCCATGTTCGGTCTCTTTTCTTCTATCGCACTCTTCTCATTCTTGCCATTCCCTTAAAGATTCCCTAACTCCTCACTTCTCTAGTCTTCTTATTCTTTAGAAAAACTCTAATCTTCCTTCCTCCATTTTCCTCTTCCAGTCTTCAATGGTGCCCAAAAACACCTCTCGTTTCTCTTATCGGGGTTCACATTCATCACGCCCCAAGGGGCCTTCTAGGAACCCAAGGGCTCCTGATTCCCCATGAGGCCCAGGGCAACCCTCAGGCTTTAAAAGTTATCATTGGTCCTCAGTAGCTTCCTTTGCAGATCTAAGGTCGACGATGAGCTCTTACAGGGTGCCTGACTCTGCCATTTTGGAAATCCTAGGGGCTCGCCAATGAGTCATCAACTCTGAGGGTTTTTCAGAGAAAGTGGCATTGCATCCGAATGGATTGCGGCTTCCTTACTCCTGCCTCGTTCAGGATGTCCTAGACTATTCGAGTTGGCTTCATCGTAGCTTCATCCAAACACATGGATGATTTTGATGTCTTATTGTAGTGTCTGGCGAATGGTCTTGGGGTTCGAGGGCGAAGATTACCCTGACCTAACCACCAAAAAGTTCCTTTTTACATACAGGGTGTGGCGACACGACAAAAACCTATGCAATTTTCTTTCTCGTGGCGGATACAGAGGTTCAGGCCTAGAATCCTACTTTTGCTGTGTCAAAGACTAGTTCAAGCAGTTCTTTTTCGTGTCTGGTCATGGTTGGAAATTTCCTGTGGTGATGCAGTCTGCTAAGAGTTTCCCGTCCTTGCCATTTGGGGGTCATTCTAGAAGACAAGGATACTTCCTTAGACTTGTTTGTTTGGGAGTAAGGTCGCTTAAGGGTAGTCTACTCGTGGGTTAGGCAACACCAAGAGGATGTTTGGACTGATGCCTTGCTGACCAATGTCAACATCGACCGACTTCTGGTGATTCTAGATCGATCTCATTTAGGGGTCGTTGCTTCTTGGGGGAACTATCTGCTTCTTGGGGTCGAAAAAGGCCTTCCAGTCCCCTAGTGGAAGTGAAAGAGAAGAAACCTCGTACCGAGGCTGAAGTGGCTCGTGGGTCTTCAGGGTCTAGCAGTAGCAGCTCTAAGTTTGTGAAGGTAACCCTCCCATATGGAGGGCTTGGCCAATCTTTGTAGGCCCCGTCTTCATTGGGAGGAAGTGACTCAGGGTCAACAACCCATCCCAGACAACTAAGATGCCCTTTTGTCCGATCAACATCTTGTTCTATTGCAATTGGTGGCCCCATCTTTTACGCCGCCTGGTGATCAGGAGTCGGCCAGAGCCCTTAGTCAGGGAGAAGAAGAGCTTGAGATGGCCTTCTTGTTAGGCTTCCTAGAACCTGCTCTAAGGGATTCTCGCGAACTCGTTTTTCCATTCAAGGTTGTCCCCGAGATGCCCGCCTCTACGAATGACAAGGTTGGGGCACACACTATCGCCTCTGATGTGACCATTGATATGGCTATGGCTGCATCTCTAGGTAACGAGGGCGTCCTTTCTCCTCTCAAGATGCCTTCTCTCCCACTTGACCCTATAAGGCTATCTCAGGATTACCCCTTGGTTGTGGATCTTAGTGAGGGCAGGGTCTCTATACCTTCCTCGCCCTTCAATATTTCGTTCGAGCCAAAGATTGGTTCATCAGCAGTCTTGGAGGAGCCTATGCCACAGACTCCTCTCGTAGGTGGTGCAATGGCGTCAGGTGGGCGACTAGCCGAAGTTGGCGTTGCGATAACTCTAGTTGAGCAAGCAGTGGATTCAGGTGTTATGGGGACGGGACATCCAGGCAAGAGCCAGTGATGGACACAGGTGTAGTGGCTACCTCTGGGTGGTAGCCAGTAGCCGACAACGGCCCGGGTGATGTGGGTGATGTGGCTAGTAGTCACGCACACAACCGGAACTAAGTCAGTGGCTGATGTGGGTGCCACAAGGACAGTGGGACAGGGGCCAGTTTACAAGGTTGCAAGGGCAATGAGACCTCAATTAAGTCTGTGTCTGATGGGGGCATGGGTCCATCCCGAGCTCTTTATCTCATTCTCTTCGACTCACTTTGGAAACTATGAGGCGTGAGGCGAGCCCCTTGAGGAGGAAGAAACAGTGCTTTGGGAGTTGGGCCAGGTTTTGGCAGAGCTCAGGCCGAGGCCTTTACTCGAGAATCTGTCAAGCTTAGGAAATTCCTAACCACGGTAAGCTTTTTCCCATTCACTTTCTATCTTTCTCTCTTCTTTGCTTTTTTTTTTTTTAAAAAAAAAAAAAAATCTGTTAAAGGCTTTTAGGGAGTTGACTCGTTGGTCACCTAGATCGTTGATGAGAAGGGTGAGTTAGCAGAGGAGGTTCGCGCATTACGGTCCTTTGCCCTTTTGGCTCGTATAGAGGTCCGCGAAGTGCAAAAAGAGAGGGACGAGGCAAATAAAGCCTTCATAGCAAGAATAAGAAGGTTTCAACTCTTTATAAGGAGAGGACCTACCTTTGATATGACCTATAAAAGGTTCAAAAAGAGGTAGCTCGCTGCCATTTCGAGGCCAAGCTGTTGAAGGAGGAAAGGGATATTGGGTAGGATTGCCTAGCCCACCGGGAGGTGGAACTAAAGCGCCTATTGTCAAGACCACGCTGCTGAAGCAGAGAGGGTCGTAAAGTCTTGTAACGACCTCAAGGGTGAGAGGGATAAGCTAGTTAAACAACACGATTAATATGTGACGGCACACAGCTGGTTGGAGAGGACGTACCTTGACCTTACTGAATCCTGGAAGCGCAAGCAGAAAGATGTTAGATCCCGGGACCAGCGAAGCAGGGCTCTGGAGTTCGAGTTGGCTTCTGTTAGGGAAGAGTTGCTTTCTCGGGACCTACGGATAGAGGCTCTAGAGTTAGAGTTGGCTACTTCCAATGAGGAGTTGGCCTCGCGGGACTTGCAGACAAGGGCCTTTTAGTCTAAACTAGTTAATTCCAAGGAGGCCCTGGTTCGACTTTCTACTCAGATGTCGGCAGCCAAGGTGGTTCGCTATAGGGTCTGGGGCTATGAATATGAGGAAGGCCTGGATAGGTTGAGGGATCACCTGATGGAAAATCCTCGAACCAACCTAATCACCCTCCAACTAGAGTGACAGCCACTCCAGTTCAATAACTCTCTAAGCAAAGATCTGATACCTGATGCCTTTTCAAACACAGGTCCAAGTACTTAAATTGTAGTAACACTAATAGTTTTTTTTTTTTGTAAATGTGACCATGCCCTAATGGATGTGATTTTACATTTGGGATGGCTCTATGTTGTCTATACTGTTATCTATGTGTTTATGCCTTCGCTATGTTTACCCATTTTTAATTTTCTCATTTGGCTTACTCGGATGCAATGTTGTTGTTCTGTTGTTATTTTTCTATTTTGTGTGAGTGATGGGCACTCAAGGGGCTACCACCACCCATTATTCGTGGTGACTCCAATGACTTGACTTTATTGTGCAAAGGTCGGGCAACCAAGGGCTGTCACTGCTCGTTGTTCACAGCGTGTTCATTGACTCGCCTTTTGTTTGCATGAGGGTCAGGCAGCCAAGGAATTGTCACCATGCGTTCCACGGCAAGTCTAGTGACTTGACTTTTGTTTGCGCAAGGGTCATGCAGTCAAAGGACAACCTCCGCCCATTCCGTGGTGAGTCTAGTGACTCAGCTTTTGTTTGCGTAAGGGCCGGCAATTAAGGCACTCTCTCCACCCATTTTATGACGAGTCTAAGGACTCGACTTTTATTTGTGCAAGGCCCAAGTAGTCTAGGGACTGTCGCTAACCATTGTTGTCACCCTGTAAAAGAAAACATATACTTTGGAAAGAAAGATAATCTTATTCATGCTCTAATACATTTAAGCAAATTATTTCCTTAGGTGCTCTGCGTTCCACGAGTGTGGTAGTTCATTTCCCTAGGCATCCTTAAGGCGATGATGACAAAAACTCCTTCCCATCGCGGCCCTAGCTTCCCTTCTCTTGTGTGATTGTTCATGTTTAGACTTCTCGAACGCCTGATGGCATTCGTCGTTCCAAGACTGTGCCTTCCACAACACTTTGAAGAACGACAGGAATTTTTCCGTTGATCAAGACACAAACCAGTTGAGCACGACTATCCGTCCTACCAGCCTCTGTACTTCTTTTATGTTCTGGGGTGGCGATATGTCCATCATGGCTTTGATCTTTTTTAGGTTGGCTTATATCCCCATTTCTAAGACCATGAATTCCAGAAACTTTCCCAAGTCTATCTCAAAGGCTCACTTCGTCGGATTTAGTTTCATCTTGTACTAGTGTAGAACAGCAAAGGCTTCTCGTAGGTCATCCAGGTGTTGTTCAGATTTCTTACTCTTAACGAGCAGATTATCCATGTAAACTTCCATGTTGTACCCTATCTAGTCTTTGAACATGCGACTAACCAACCTTTGATTGGTAGCTCCTGCATTCTTAAGTCCGAACAACATGGCTCGGTAACAATACATCCATTGATCTGTATGGACGATGTTTTCTCTTCATCTTTGGGGTTCATCCAGATCTGGTTATATCCTGAGTAGGCATCCATGAAGCTTAGCATGCGATGGCTTACCGTGGAGTCTACTATCTTGTCGATACGAGGCAATGAGAAACTGTCCTTCGGCACACTTTATTCAAATAAGTGAAGTCAACGCACATTCTCCACTTCCCAGTTGACTTCTTTACCAATACCACATTAGGTAGCCATTCGGGGTAATGGGCTTCTTGGATAAACCATGCTGCTAGAAGACGACCAACTTCATCCGCTATGGTGGCATATTTCTCTGTGCTGAAGCTTCTACGCTTTTGTCAAACCTTCTTGGCCTCTGGGTTTACATAGAGGTGATGCTCGATAACCATGTTGTCTATCCCGAGCATGTCCTTATGACTCCAAGCAAATACGTCTTGGTGCTTGGTCAAGAGTCAGTTCATCAATCGCCTCATCTCCGGTTCCATCCCAGTTCAAGTCTCACAATGGTCTCAAGATGGCCTAGATCTAAGGCCACTAGTTCCAGGGGCTTGTTCGGTTTTGTCTGCCAATGTTTCTGCTCATCTTTAATCTCTTCCTCCGGGTCAATGAGTGTTAGCGGTAATGGTGGCTCCTCGTCACAAGTCGGGCTCTCTGGCATCCAAACATCTCTCCCCTCGATTTTGAGTTCCTGCACGTAGCATTCCCATGCTAGCACCTACTCACCTTGGACTCCTCCCACACCAGCCACTGTTGGAAACTTCATCTTCAGGTGATAGGCTGATGTTACTGCCTGTAGGCTATTCAGGGTCGGGCGCCATAAGATGGCTTTGTAGAAAGAATGAGTCTTTACTACCAAGAAGTCGATCATAGTTACGGCGGTCCAAGGTGCTTTGCTGGCCTAGACTGACAACGTTTTGGTGCCCATGAGCTGGACTACATCCCCCGAGAACCCTTTTAGAGGCATGGGTGATGGGCGCAGACAACCTAGATCGAATCCCATTTTTGTGAATGCATCCTAGAAGAGGATGTCAGCTACGCTACTACTGTCTATCAGGATCCTCCAGGTTGTATAATTGGCGACCAGTATGGTCACCACCGGCGCATCATCGTGGGGATAAAGTACCCTTTGCTATCTTCCTCATCAAATGAGATGGCCATGGTCTCTGAGTGCTTCATCTACTTTGTCGGAGTTCTTTCTGTGGAGAATACATCCTTGTACCTGGCTCTCTGAGCGTATGCCTTCCTTTTAGAGGAGGTGGGGCCACCTCGAGTGAACCCCCTGCTATGGTGTGGATATCCCTCAAGGGGCTGCTGCTGCGAGTTGGGGTTTGGCGAGGTGCCTTCCGAGTATCTCCTTGATCCGTCCTTCACCATTTGGCGCTCTCACGCCTGTGTGGCCTTCGAGGCCGTTCCTCCCTCTACTTTGATGGTTGTCCACGGTCTGCTGAATGTTGGGCGACAAGGCATTCCAATTCTTCTCTTATTTTCTTAAGGGTGTAGTAGTCTTCAATCCTGTAGCTTTCTGCCCGATGGTAGGTACAAAAGCGATGCCTTCCCCGGTGACTGTAGTTATAATCTCGGGTGCATGGTTTGTTTTCTTTTTGCACATTCAAGCTAGCGTGTATGTCTCTTGGCCCCCAAACCTTTTGAAAATGTGTTCTCCTCCCACCTCTTGTCATGCTGGCCCTTTTTAGACTTCTCAAGGGCTTTCACATTGCCCGGTTTATTGGACCTCCTCTTTGCTTGTTCTAGCTCGGTCTTCCTAGGGGCTATCAAGGACCTAAGAGTGTCGAGGCATTGATGAGACCATCTGCCATGTCCATGAACTCTCACAATGTCATCAAGGTCTTTCTTACCAACTCAGTCATGAATAGGTTTCAAGGCCAAATGCCTCCTAAGAGCGCTGCCAGCATGATCTTCTTGTCTTGGTCATTTGTGTGCCTTTAGACTTTCTTCTCTCGTTGTTTAACAGTTAGGAGGTATACTAGGGGCGCCTCCTCCTCTTGCAATCCATAAACTGCATAAAAAATGGTCGGGCTAGTTCTCCAAAACCATCAATCGAGCCTAGTGGTAAAGCTCCAAACCATCCCCTCGCTGTACCTTTTAATGTCAACGAGAAAGCTTGACAAGCCAATTCTCCGCAGAACCATGAAGAGTCATATGGACCTTAAAGTTTTCCAGATGCTCGAGGGGATCTTTGGACCTATCATACAGCTCCATCTGCAGGGCTTTGAAAGTTGGTGGGAGTGGTGCCACCATCACCTTCGCACTCTAAGGCAAGTTTGTGTTGTTGAGCAACTAGTCAACCGATGACAATGCTCCCATCCTCTTGGCCATCTCTTGATACTTGTCCATGAGGCTACATAGCTCGTGGTGCATCTTCTTCATTTCTTCCTTACTAGCGTCTACCCCTCTAGCACTCCATGACTCGGCATGTTCCTTTTGACTTGGTGTTGCATCCTTTCCAGACCTGCCGCTTTTTCTTTATAGGACTTCATTCTTCTACTGGAGATTTTTCATCTCTGATTCCATCCTTTTCATGAGCTCCTCCATTTCTGTGAATCATCCTTCCATGTTCCTCGAGTTTACCTCCTAACCACTGGTAATTTGCGAGCGCTTTGTAGCCAACATGCAAAGGAGACATTACTTCACAAACATCCCACAGATAACGCCACTGTTAACTACGTGTTTCACACACTGATCGACGAGGTCAATGAACTTGGACACAAGCTATGTAAAGGCTCGGTGAGTTATGAAACACCTCCGATATCTAAGTCAGTTCTCTGGGCATTAGAGAGAATTTTTATGTAGGAGTATGTGAGCAAATGTTTATGACCTGAGGTTAGGATTTTAAACTCCCTATCAAGGTGGGGCCCCGTTTACTGTGCCAGGGGTGTCCGTCCGTTGTATTGGATACCATGCTATCACATTTAATACAGTGTGGCTTCCCCTGGTTATGTACCCTATGGCAGATGGGTGACTGCGGCCATTATCTGACCATTTGATGCAGCATGGCTTCCCTGCAGATCATTTGTGTAGAGTTGTGTCAAATTGAATATTGTCTCATCTTCCCATGCCGATCCTTTTTCCCATGTTGGCTCTGGGCCCTCTTTCTCCTTTATCGCTTGGTGGGCCGATTACATTCTAGCTAGTGGTTTGTTGGAGCTAGACTAGGCCTGGCCTAGTGGGGAATGAAAATATTCCTTCCACAAACATCTCTAGTATTTTTAAGAGAAGTACTAAATCATATCGAAAACAAACTTATAAAACCAAGACATGTATTGCATCAAATATTTCTCTATTTTTAGTGAGATGCAAGGGGCTGATGGTTGCTAGCGCTCACTACCTATCCCACTAAGGTCCAAAATTTACAGCCCACTAGAATTCAAAATTTAAAGAATAAATTTTCACATCAAAACTTGTTTAATTTTTTTTTCTCATAACAAGTATCTGGTGTATGGATTATAAGTAAAATAACTCGATTAATTTAGTAGGAATAAAATAAATAAAAAATCAAATAAGAATTTAAAATATTTGTGTAGTGTGGGATGATGAGTATCATAACCCAAATTTAAACTCTCTTGGTTCAGATCATGTTTGGGGGTTCAAACTACCCATCAATGGCTATATTAATTGAACAGCACTGCCACTAAGCCACTTAATGAGTTCTTTTGTTCCGATTATTTCCATATCTTAGAAAAGTAACAAGGGGCTAAAATACTATATGTATTACAACCTACGCTAACATGTTTGGATGAAGAGATTTTTAAGAAAAAAAATCGAGACATGTTTCTTTTAGGACTTTGTGAAAATAGGTAGAAAATATGAGAACTTGTTTGGATAAGATTTTTTAATATATGTTGGTATTATGGTTTTTATAAAAGCGGGTAGGTAAATTTAAAAGTTATTTGAATTTAATTTTTAGGAAATTTTAAATTTTGTGAAAGTTGTTTTGGACTTTTTGTTTTCCACTTTTCATAAAAATATAGGCAAATGATTAATTGATTTTTTTTTTTAGAAATAGTAATTTTTTAGATTTATTTTTGAAGTTGGAGAAAATTAAAAAAAAAAAAGAAAAGAAAGAAGAAGAAGATATCAAGACAAAGGGTTTAGCTTTCAGTGGAAATAGTAGAAGAATTGGATACTAGCATTTATAAAGAAAGAGTTTAGGTTGTGAGCTCTGCATTCAAGGCTCGATCTTTATGGTTTTGCTGGGTTTTGTGGGAACATCATATGGCCTTCAATAGCAATAAGCTCTGCCCAATAGTAGGGATGGGTACAGATAAATGTGACAGACAAGAAAAGATTACCTGGCGAGCAAAGGGCGAGTGAAGGCAGAATCACGTGGGACTTGTCACAAAGGACAATTAAAGGATAAAACTACACAAAACGCATTGTACGAGAGAGAACAACCCTAGAAAGATGTTAGACTCAACATGGAGATCCAACTAACTGTATGCTGATGGGATCAGAATCTACAAAGATAACTCCAAGCGAGATCGATGTTTCAAATTTCGTTCCGGTAATCATTCTAGTTTAAGTACTGAAATGGAATATTTTGATATCGATATATTCTGATGTACCATTTCAAAATTAATTATATATTATATATAAATATTTATATGTATATATAAACTAACAACTAATAGAATACATACATACATATATATATACATGTAATGTGTACCATGTATGTGTTTATATATGAAAGAATTGAAGATTTATAAAATGAATATACCTTTAAAAATCACAAACTTGAGTTGAGACACAAAAACAAAGAAAGAAAATAAAAGAATAGAGAAATTATTAAAAATAATGAAATTTAAAAAAAGAGAGAATGAGGGGATATATTTAAAGTTACAAAAAAATTAAAATTATATAAATACATTTTATATTCTAGAATTAACTAAATACTATCTGAATTTAAAATTTACAAAAATATTATTCAAGCACAAGAAAATTACAAAAACAGTCCGAAATAGAATAGGTATTGAAATACCAATTATGGCCGAAATGGCTGGAATTTGACTAGAATGAATGAAACGGACCGGAACAGTCCGAGATTTGGAGCGAAACGAAATGAGGGAGTATAGTGTACCGGATACTACACTGGAACGAAACATTTTAGCCAAAACGACTGAAACAGAACGGAATTTAAAATTATGAGCAAGATATCGCACCAGATGGAAGCTATCAATGGCAGAATTGTGCTTCAAAAGGTAACATACCAAACTGAGCACCAAGAATCATGCCCCTGACGGGGTCATGCCATAGTATAACATTCTAACCATTATAAATAGCCTACTAAGTATGTGCTAACGGGCCATTCATTCATTAGGTACCCAGAAAGGTTAATTCCTCTGTGAGTTAAGTATCAGAGGCATCCCCATTGGGTTCTGGAGGCTCTCTTTTGGTTGTAGGTCCTTTATAGCCCTACGTTGCAAGCATTGCCGGGAATTGCATCACCTAATTTTGTGCCAATGGCTCACTTCGTGTATTATCAGTTTGGTTTTGATGCCATTACTGTCATTTTGCTTGGTGGGTCTTTGCTAGGGAGGATGAACTTCCTCATTTTTCTTTTTCATTGATATAAGATATTTTTGCACAGGAAGAGAGATAATGAGGTCATCTAACTTGTGGTCAATTCTGTATACAAGTAGAGCTCCCTTATACCTTTGATTACCTCCCAAAAAACTCACAGGTAGCAAAAAGTCAAGTGACCGAGCTAGGATTCTAGTGTGTAATGTAGGTCACAAATTACAAATAACACATGTTTCGAACCTTTGTAACTCATTGGTATATAAAACAATTTTCAAAAGACACATGCACCTAGATTTTTAGAATTGACAGCACTAATGTCCTTTATTACATCCATGTGCTTAACACTATGCATGATTTCTGAAAGCACGCCCAAGAGGACACAAGAACATAAATGTGCATAAATTAAAAACATGTAATACATTTTTAGCACGAAAATGAAGAAAACTATACAAGACCTAAACATGTGAAAAATACATGAATGCATGACTGTCAATCCACAACATAAATACCAAGTTTGGCTTGCTTCTCCCCCTTTCTCATCCACACTTGTCTCATTTTTGGGTGATCCACCTTGTTAGTCCTCCGGCTAGAAGTCAATTGGTCTAACTTTACATTGAACATATCATTTTGTTTAGTTAAGACCATGACTTGACACCACAATTTCTAATACCCTTTTCTTGAGTAGGATTTCAATTCTCTTGGGATACCTCCTAAGCTCAAAACTATGGTCGGATGTGACCAATCTTACCACAATTATGACACATGTGGCTTGCTTTGTGAGCTCTTTGTCTCGTAAAGGGTGAGACATACTTAGGAGCATTTATGAAATTCTTATTCTTTTTAGAAGGATAAGCAGTCCTACTTTTAGATGATATAGGAGCATGCACAAAGTGACTCTTTAATTTAAAACAATTTGGTCTAACATGACTAGTCTTCACACAGTGATGATATATAGGGCTCTTATTGCGAGCTCCTTGTCTCTTGGGAGGTGGAACAGATTTTTGCACATGAAAAGGTTTCTTACCCTTTTCAGATGAGTGAGCATTCCTATTCCCAGTCAACGTAGAAACAAACACAATTTCTCTTACGTTTCATAGGAGGTTTTTGAAGTTGAAGGAACATTAGATTTTTATTCAAAGTAGCTTATACCACTTTTGACATCATAGGACTTTCCTACACTTAGAAGTTGGTCAAGCCTGTCCCATTCAAAATTTTTTGCATTTTAGTTTTTAACAAACACAACTCACTTTTCTAAATTTCAGTTTATCTTCAAGTGATACACTCCTCCTTTGTAAGTAGTTAGTTAGACAAATGGCTTCATTTAGTTTGCCTTCAAGATCTTCATTTTCTCTTTTGCATATTTCTATATTCTCAATATGTGCTTTATTGAGTTTTCTTAATTTCACACATTCTTTATACAACTTCTCATAGATTTCCTGCAACTCATCTTCACACCCAGATTCATTTCTGGATATACTCTCATTTTCGAAACATTGGTTCAATGCTATGGCTTTTGCCACCAACAGAAGAAACGAATACTATGTAGTTGAGATTTTTCCTCGAGTGAGAATTATCTGATGAGTCACTTGACACAGACTCACTGTCACTAAAGGAAGCAACATTTGCTTTCTCTTTAGCCTTTTGTAGTTTGCACATTCAAAGCAAATGTGCCCAAAAAACTATGACATTCATTGCACTGTACACATTTGATTGTACATTGTCCTTGATTGCTCTGGTGTCTTGTTTAGAGCTCCTTTCCTGATTTTCTGAACTTGAACCTCCATTGAATCTTTTCAACCTTCTTTTCTCCTATCCCAGATTATTCTTAGATACAAACATCTTCCTGAATATTTTTGTATAAAATGCTATCTCTTTGTCACTCATAGCAAATTCATCATATGATTCATCTGACTCCTCTCGAATTGGGTTGAGGGCTATGGACTTGTTTTTATTAGATGGAGGAAGAGTATATTCATAGGTTTGTAGAGACCCTACCAACTCTTGAATTCTCATGTTGTCCAAGTATTTGCTTTCTTCTATGGCAGTGACTTTGGGATGAAATCTCTCAGGTAGAGATCTAAGGACCTTCCTCACAATTCTATTTTCAGAAATTTTGTCCCCTAGATTGAAACTTGAATTGGCAATATCATTTAGATTGGCATAGAACACATCAAAGATTTCATCCTCCTTCATTCTAAGTTCTTCAAAGTTGGTGTCAACATTTGAGTTTAGAATTCTTTACGGCCTTGGTACCTTCATGGGTAATTTCTAAAATATCTCACGCCTCTTTGCCAGTTTCACACATGGAGATTCGCTTGAACTCCTCAAGTGACATGGTCATGAAAATCTTGTTCAAGCCTTTACTATTCCAATTACAATCATTAATTTCATCCTTCAATCTTCCACCCTTTTGGGATTTTTAGTTCCATCAACAATTGTAATGGGTTGTCTCCATCCTCTTGCCATAGATACCCACACTCGTTCATCTATGGATTTCAAAAAAGCTCTCATTCGAACTTTCCAATAGGCATAGTTGCTACTACCAAAATATGGTGGTGATGAGAGTGATTGAGACCTATCCATTCTAACCACTAAAGCAAGATCACACTAAGGAACGAAATCCTAGTAGAGCGAACCTGCTCTGATACCAATTGAAAAAGCAATGGTTTTACCCCAACACAACACCTAGAGGGGAGGTGAATAGGTGTAAATCAGTTTTGATGGTCTATTCAAAAATATTGTTAAATAAACAATTAATCAATGAAGCAAATCACACACATAATCAATACAGCACTTTGGTCACGAAGTGGAAACTCATTTGAAGAATATTTTCAAAATCTAAAATCACTCCGAGTGTAAGTCATCACCTCAAATCCTCTATAGAACCTTTAGTTTGTTACAACATTTGTAGCGGCTAAACCTATCTTGTAACACCACAAGTGACCCACCCGATCTCTACATGCATGTAGTGCCCAAACTCTGACCTTTCTATAGTTTTCCATGAGAACCTCTCGATCTTTGCATCAATGGCAGCTCCAGAAACCTTCCGGCCAATGAACACGTCCACACCAGTGGCTCAACTGTGTTTAATATTGAGTGAGATATGATGGAGATGTAGTTTCTAGGAGAGAATCAACTTTGAATGTGGAAAGGAGTTTCTCTCAAGTGCTCTTGGAAGAGGCTCTAATTTAGCTCAATTTATCCACACTTTAGGATAGAAAATAAGTTTCCTTTTATACTCACCAAGGAATATGATGCTCAAACCCTAGTTTAAGTGACAATTCTAAACATTCGCTTGAGCTACGTTTCAAGCATGTGTCGAGCACATGATATACTTCAGAAGTCACTTGAGCTACATGTTGAGCGAGTATTAAGCAAACTCTCTATCTGGGTTACCGCTCAAGCTCTATATCGAACGAAGGTTGAGCGAACTCTCTGTCTAACTTCCACTCGAGCTCCATGTAGAGCGCATGTCGAGCAACTCTCTGTATGAGTTTCACTCGATCTCTATGTAGAGTGCATCTTGAGCAAACTCTCTGTATGCGTTCCACTCGAGTTCTATGTAGAGCGCATGTCGAGCAAACTCTCTGTATGAGTTCCGCTCAAGCACTATGTCGAGCGAACTCTCTGTTTGAGTTTTGCTCGAGCCATGTTGAGCTCACTTTGATGCCTTTTCACTTTAACACACTTCAATACTTGTTACAACACAATTTAACAAAGGTTTTCACAAAAATATGCTAACATACTCATTTTTACATTAACACTATTGAGTCATCATTCTCCCATAAGTCCAAAACCAGGGAGATTCAATTAAGGATGAACTATAGTTGATAAAAGAGAGAGAGAGAGAGAGAGAGAGAGAGAGAGAGAGAGAGAGGCACTTGTAGTGTTGGGGAGTATTCTAGGGCCTTAAAAAACTTGTGTGATGACCTTCATGCTATGGGAAGCCCTATTGATGATACTAATAAGGTCCACTGGTTCCTCTGTGGCTTAGGGCCTGAATTTTCTTCTTTTCCAACCACCATGATGTCTCAAACACCATTGCCTACCTTCTAGGATCTTGTTCCAAAAGTCCAAAGCCATGATTTATTTGTCAAGTCTATTGACTCTCAAATCCGCCATCCAAAAACATTCACTACGTACCCAACGTGGTGGCGGGTCTCAATATTATGGTGGTAGATGCAGCAGAGGAGATGGACGTTCTGAGCGTGGCTGGAGTTCTCATTCCTCTACCAATCACAGTAGCAACTCCTATAACTAGTCCTTTATCTCTCGTCCATCCCAGGCTACCTCCCGCTCCACATGTCAAATATGTAGCAAATCTGGCCAACTTGCTTATGTCTATTGTGATCAATATGAAAACAGTCCAACTACTCAAGTTGTCGAGGCTTTTGCCTCTTGCTCCATCTAAGACCAACCAGACTCTGACCGGTACACCGACAGTGGTGCTTCCTCCCACGCGAGCAATGATACAGGTCATTTACATTAATGATTCTCAATATTCAGACTCAGACAAATTGGTGGTCGGCAATGGAGCTTCCTTTCTGATCACACACATTGGTTCCTGTCTCACACTTCTTTATCTAGTTCCATTTCCTTATATAATGTTCTTCTTGTTCCATCCTTAACAAAAATTTGAAATTTAAATTAGTAAATTAACATCTGACAATGATTGTTTAATCAATTTTATTGCTTCTGGTTTCACCATACAGGATCTTCGCACAGGAGTGGAGTTGGGATCGGTAAATTGAAGCATGGCCTCTATGTCCTTGATCATGCTCATCAAGCCTTCCTTACCACTATTCATGTTAAACGTCTTCATGCTTCATTTGATGTTTGGCATGCTCAGTTGGGTCATACTTCCTAGCGTACAATGGACCTTTTGAATCAAGATGGTGTCATCTCTTAATCTCAATTCTCCTTCAAAATTATGTAATAGTTATCAACTAGGAAAACCCATTGGTTCTCTTTTTCTAATAATGAAAAACACAATTCTTATTCTTTTGAGTTGGTTCATTGTGATTTATGAGGACCTTCCCCCATTGTTTCGTGTTTGGCTCATTCATAATCAATTCTCTCAAACATTAAGGCCTTTCAATCTAATTGTAGTATTGAATTTGCTAATAACATGTTTAAGCAATACCTGTCCACTCATGGCATTGAGCATTGCCTTGCATGTCCCTACACTCTAACTCAAAATGGACACGCTGAACGCGAACACCATCATGTCACTGAGACCATACTTAACCTTCTCTTTCATGCCCCCATCATCACTATGGATTGAAGCTCTCTATGGCCATCTATATTATTAATCGACCTCCAACACCAACTCTCCAAGGCGAATCACCCTTTGTTGTCCTGTATGGTATGTCTCCCTCTTACACCTAATTTCGCACTTTTTGGTTGTTTATGCTATCCTTATCTTCACCACTATTCACCTCACAAGCTTCCTCCTAAGTCCACTCCTTGTATTTTTGTTGGGGATAGCTCCATGCACAAAGATTTTTATTGTCTTGATTGACACACCCATTGTATCTTTGTCTTGCGTTATGTTATCTTTGATGAATCCAATTTTTCCTTTGCAGGAACTCCATCAATTTTCTTTAGTTCCTTGACAAATGTTTTTGACATTTATGGATCCTACTATTTCACTTACCTCTCATTCTTCTGTTAGTGTCTCTTCCTCTTCTACAGGTATCATCCCATGCTCTAGCTCTTTCTCATGCAAGGCTTGAAAAATTGGAATTGAGCAAGGTCTGAATCAATGAATCAAGCGATTCTACAAATTGAATCACGTGATTCATGAGAATTTTGAATCGATTATTTTAATATTGATAAAAAAAAGTATTGAATATTATACATAGTGTCATTCAAGCATTTTATATCATGTATAAAAGAATATAAAATATAAACTCATTGACTAGTTTCAACAAAAAATATGATATGAATCTAAATAGTTTCAATAAATATGTAATTTATGGATTTAATCTCATTGTCAATATTTTTTTGCCTCATATACGAAAATAGCTTCAATATGTAATTGTTGACAAAAATTACCCATTTCGTATTTAGCTTTCGAGCTGTTCTTCAACTGTTCACGAAGCATTCTTTGATTATTATATATACAGATACTAAGTTTCTTAATTATACTGCAAATATCACCATAGGTGTAACTGTCATAATTAAGAAATCCCGAGATATCTATAAGTTCATCTTTGACTTTATGAGCAAATAAAAGAGGTAATCCATCAATAAAGACCTACCCCTCCTGATTTGGGATTTGAAGAAAAAGTTTTTCAAACTCAATCTTCTTATTCTGCTGATAAAATTTATGAATGGAATATTGATGGACTTTCTGAATAAGAAATCCTCAATACCATGAGTAAAATGTCTTTAGTTGCAAATGCTTGCATTAATAATAATATTCAACAACCTGATATTGTTTCAATTTTAACCAATAGTTTTTCTGGTGGTTTGCGAAGTTGGTGGGACCTACATCTCACTACGATGCCAAGACAACCATTCAGAACGCTGTTCAACGAAAAATTGGCACTGTTTCTAAACAGTGCCAATTTAATACCAGGACCAAAAAATTGGAGAAAATTGATCATCAAATGCTTGCTGATCTTAAGAAAGAACAACCTTTTACCAGTGCCATAGAACGCAATGGGCCAGAACTTGTTCTTCTTGAAATTATAGAAAAATCATCTGATGATGACTCTTCTTTAACCAAAGAAATTGATTTATTTGAAAAGAATTTTCATGATTTTGATTTAAAACCTGAAATTACCAGACTTCATTCAAAATGACCAAAACCAATGAGTCTGACTAAGAGCTGGTATTCCAGGCCTACCCCTCCTGATTGAGGATTTGAAGAAAAAGTTTTTCAAACTCAATTTTCTTATTCTACTGATAAATTTTATGAATAGAATATTGATGGACTTTCTGAACAAGAAATCCTCAATACCATGAGTAAAAAGTCTTTAGTTGTAAATATTTACATTAATAATAATATTCAACAACCTGATATTGTTTCAATTTTAACAAATGGTTTTTCTGGTGTTTTGTGAAGTTGGTGGGTCCGACATCTCACTGACGATGCCAAGACAACCATTCAGAACGCTGTACAGCGTAATGAAGAAGGGTTGCCTATTTTTTATGAAACTATTGGGAGAGCTTATTCTGATGGTGTTAATACTTTGATCTACACTATTATTAAAATTTTATTAGTACTCCTTCCAACATTACCAATCGTATTTCTGATTATTTGAATAATTTGAGATGCCATATTATGTCTGATTATAGTTGGTATCAAGATGTTTTTATTTCTAGAATAATGCTCTGTGATGATCTTTTGTTTACTTTTCTTATATTCATTCACCTCCTTCTCTCCTTTTCTTTCTATCATTCTATATCTTCCTTTACTTTCTTTTCTTTGCTCTTTTCTCTCTCTATTTTGCTTTATCCTTGCTTCCGTCCCCTTTTGGTATCAGAGCCATTTGGGTCTTGTTGCTAATTGTTCGTAATTACTTCTCTTCATTTCATTTATTTTGTTCTTCTACAACCCAATCTTTGAGTTCCTACTTTGTCTTGTTGTTCTTTCTTCAAGAGACTTAGAACCTTGTAAGACCCGTTTGCCAGGAGTGCGTTAGGGCAACTAGGTATAGGGGTGAGATAACAGTTCCTACGCACTAAGGTGCGAAGAACTGGTTTGTTTAATTACAAAATGGATAAAATGTTTAGATCTAATTCAACAATTAGTTTCAGGTCGTCAATACCACCTGATATCATTAATGAGGAAGATTGTTCTTTTGATAACTCTGCTTCAAATAATTTTAATGATTGGAAAATTCCAAAAATTGATTCAGGTTCAATTTACCAAACTTCTTGGTTGCAAACTACTTTTAATACTGCTTTCCATGTTCGAATAGTCGAACAAACCTATGCTATTTCCAAAACTAATAAAAAATGCTATCTTTTTACTAAGAAACTAATTCAAGATTTCTTAGCAAAAGGATACAAATTTTTGCATATTGGTTCTGTTCAAGTTGCTGTCAAACCTTTAACTAGGAAAGGCATCAACGCATCTGTTCTTTTGTGTTTACGAGACACTCGTTTTCAAAATTTTGAAACCAGTGTTCTTGGAATAATTCAATCTTCTTTTAATGGCCATGTCCATTTTGATTGTTTTCCTGATATTTTAATTGCTTTAGATGATTCTCATATCATCAAAGTTTTAACTTTAAATATTTTAACTTCTGGCTACGACATGTTAGAAGGAAGCAAACCTCTTACTCTTGTTTACAGGATTTATTTTTGTCTTTTAAAAACGAGTTTAAATCCCAAAGCTGTTTTAAAATCTACTATTGGAAATACTCTGCTTATCCAGAGTTCTACTTAGAATGCGAACATCCAAGTTTCGAAAACCATTCACTGGAATGATATTACTCTTCCTAATAAATGGATTTTAGAAAATGAAGTTCCTCCTCTAGCCAGAAATATTCCTATTAATTCCAATATTGATTACATTCAACAATTTTTAGATGGAACTGTTAAAATTAGTTTTGATCAGACTAACACTCCAAGCTTAAGAAGAAATTCTTTTGCGTGGTCTAGATCGACTTTTGTTGGTTTTGCTTTTGAGATTCCAGTACGGAGAGATAAAAAACTCCAACAAGTTCTGGAAGACTCGGCCAAGACAACCCAACCAAATCTTCATTTACCTGTTAACCCTGATTTAAAACTGAAAGGACTCATAACATCCTCTCAGATCTTTTAACTATGATTTAATTGCTCTTTTTAATTAATATAATTCAAAAGAAAACCATGATAAGCAAAAAACTTATCATGCGATTTTTTCTGATTCTGAAAAACTCTATGTTAAACGGAAATGGAAAGAGAAAATGAATGACCTTCAAAGGCACATTCTTTTCTTTGATTTTCTTAAAAATTATTATGTTTCAAAAAATAGTTTAAATGTTGTTAAAATTGATTTTGTAAAGGAAGAAGGCAAAATGGTGATCCAATCTAGTCATCCGCCTTTAGATACAATCCTTATTCCTCACAAATGAACTGAAATACCTGCTTCTCCTTTCAAAATTTCTCAAGCTGTGTCCCGTGATCTAAATGAAGACAAGATTTTGAAAGAAACAAACAAAATTATTTATCAAAACAATTTTGTAAACCTTGCTCTTCATACAATCGGACAACAGTTAAATAGAATTGAAGAAAAAGCAGAGAAACCTGTTTTGGCTTCATCTTCTAACCCTAGTTTTATAAAAACTGAAAATCCTTTGGTTTATCCAAAAGATTAGTCAAAACCTATTATTATTGAAAAAACTTTGATTGCTTTACCCCAAACTCAGTCAAAAATCCAATTTAATACCAAGACCGAGAATTTTGAGAAAATTGATCAAATGCTTGCTGATCTTAAGAAAGAACAACCTTCTACGAATGCCATAGAACGCAATGGGCCAGAACTTGTTCTTTTTGAAACCATAGAAGAATCATCTGATGATGACTCTTCTTTAACCAAAGAAATTGATTTACTTGAAAAGAATTTTCATGATTTTGATTTAAAACTTGAAATTACCAGACTTCATTCAAAATGATCCAAACCAATGAGTCTGACTAAGAACTGGTATTCCAGGCCTACCCCTTCTGATTTAGGATTTGAAGAAAAAGTTTTTCAAACTCAAACTTCTTATTCTGTTGATAAAATTTATGAATGGAATATTGATGGACTTTCTGAACAAGAAATCCTCAATACCATAAGTAAAATGTCTTTAGTTGCAAATGCTTACATTAATAATAATATTCAACAACCTTATATTGTTTTAATTTTAACCAATGGTTTTTCTGGTGTTTCACGAAGTTGGTGGAACCGACATCTCACTGACGATGCCAAGACAACTATTTAGAACACTGTTCAGCGTAATGAAGAAGGGTTGCCTATTTTTTATGAAACTATTGGGAGAGCTCATCCTGATGGTGTTAATACTTTGATTTACACTATTATTAAACATTTTATTGGTACTCCTTCCAACATTACCAATCGTATTTCTAATTATTTAAATAATTTGAGATGCCATATTATATCTGATTATAGTTGGTATCAAGATGCTTTTATTTTCAGAGTAATGCTCCGTGACGACAGTCAGAAGCCTTACTGGAAAGAGAAATTTATTGATGGATTACCTCTTTTATTTACTCAAAAAGTCAAAGATGAACTTACATATATCTCAGAATTTCTTAATTATGACAGTAACACTTATGGTGATATTTGCAATATAATTAAGAAACTTGATATCCGTATGTGTAATGATCAAAGAATGTTTCGTGAACAACTGAAGAACAGCTTGAAAGCGAAATACGAAATGGGTAATTTTTGTCAACAATATGGCTTTCCTCCTGTTACTCCATCCAAACGAAAGTATAATTTTACTAAGTTTTTTAAACCTCACAAGGAAACAAAGAGAAAATTCCGTGACGATTTTTATAAAAAATCTCATAAAAATCTTTGTCTAAAAATAAATCTTTTCCTAAGAAAAAGAATTTTTCAAAAGAAAATTGTTACAATTGTGTTAAATATGGACATTTTGTTGATAAATGTCCCCATAAGCCCAATAAATTTAAAAAGAAGCTTAATCAGTTGAATATTGATGTCAATAATCAGGAAGAATTGTTTCGACTCCTAGAAACATATTCTGTCTCATCATCTGATGTCCCTGAGTTCAGCTCAAGTGATTCGAATATCACTCAGAAGCTAAATCTCTTGATTCTCCTAAGATCAAGTTTAGTTGCAATTGCAATGATTCTTGTTGCAAAACCTTGAATAAAACAATCAATGTTTTATCCCAAGAAGAAGAACAAGAAAATCTTTTATTAACTCTAATTTTTCAAATCATTAATCCTGAACTCAAAGAAGAACATCTTCTTAGATTCAAGAAGAATCTGCTTTGTAAAGAACCAGAAACTTTGAAACAAATGATTAGTTTTCAAGACACTTGGAAGCGATTTCAAAAAACAAAAATCTAAGGTTGTCTCTACAAATTATTTACAACATGAAATTAATTTTATCAAAAAATAGATTTCTAAACTCAAATCTGAGATCAACAATCTTAAAATTGAAAATAATGAATTAAAATATTTTAAGCAAGAATTTTTCCGATTTCAAATTGATAAATAATTTGATCAAGAAATTCCCTTTGACAATGAGCAAACAAATGATTTAGATCATGGTCAAAAAGAAGATAAAACTTCTGATAACCAGATCTGCTTAGTCCATCATACTATTCCTCCAAAATGGTTTTCACGTGTTACTATTGTTGTTTAACATGATTTTTCATTTTCTGTTGTTGCCATGATTGATTCTGATTCTGATTTAAATTATATTCAAGAAAGTTTGATTCTCAGCAAATATTTTGAAAAATCTACTGAAAGATTGTCTTCAGCAAACGAATCTCAGATGAAGATCAATTATGAGCTTAACAATGCTCATGTTTGCCAAGATAATATTTGTTTTAAAATTTCCTCTGTTTTAGTCCGAAATATGTCTGATAAAGTCATATTAGGAATCCATTTTATCTCCTCTTTATACCATTTCATAACCGAAAATGATGATATTACTACCAACCTTCTTGGTCAGAAAGTTAAATTTCATTTTGCTTCTTGAAATGAAATTAATGCTGACAAAAGTTTGAAATCCTTGCTTTCTGCTAAAACCAAAAATTTGTGTTTCTTACAGCAAGAAATCAGATACAAAAAGATTTCTGACCAATTGTCTAGCAATTTGCTTCAATAAAAAATCAATGATTTTAACAAAAAATTGATTTTTGAAGTTTGTTTTGATTTTTTCAATGTTTTTTGGCATATGAAGAAATATGTTGTTTCTCTTCCTTATATTAAGGGTTTTAATAAAAAAAATATTCCAACTAAAGCTCATACTATTTAGATGAATAATGAGACTTTAGAATTTTTCAAAAAAGAAATTGATGATCTCCTCAATAAAAATATAATCAGGCATTGTAAGTCTCCCTGGTCTTATGCTGTTTTCTGTGTCCAGAAAAATGCTAAAATTGAGCATGGTGCCCCGCGTCTGGTTATCAATTACAAACCTTTGAACAAATTCTTAGAATGGATTAGGTACCCTATTCCTAGTAAGAATGATTTGATCCATAGGCTTTATGATTCTGTAATATATTCTAAGTTTGATCTTAAGTCAGGATCTTGGCAAATCCAGATTAGTGAGTCAGCCAAATACAAAACTGCTTTTGCTACCCCTTTTGGCCATTTCAAATGGAATGTTATGCCCTTTGGTCTCAAAAATGCTCTGAGTGAATTCCAAAATATCATGAATGATATTTTTAATTCATTTATTCTATTCTCCATTGTTTATATTGATGATATTCTCATATTCTCAAAATCTATTGATAAACATTGGAAACACTTGCATTCGTTTCTTGACATCATTAGATTAAATGGTCTTGTTGTTTCTACTAGAAAAATAAAATTGTTCCAAATAAAGATTCGCTTCCTTAGTTATGATATTTCTGAAGGCAAAATCAGACCTATCAATCGGGCTATCGAATTTGCTGACAAATTTCCTGATATAATTCTTGATAAAAAACAGTTACAGAAATTCTTTGGATCTCTTAACTATGTTGTTAAATTCTACCAAGACATGAGGAAATAATGTCGTCCTTTATTCAAAAGACTACAATAAAATCCTCTACCTTGGTAAAATATTCATACTGCTCTTGTCTAAAAAATCAAAGCACATGTTAAAACTCTCCCATGCCTTGTAATTCCTACATCTGATTCTTTTAAAATAGTTGAAATAGATGCCTCTAACATTGGTTATTGTGGCATTCTGAAACAAATTGTTTCACTAGGTTTTCTGAACAAATTGTTCGATTTCATTCCGGAACTTGGAACTCTGCACAAAGTAATTATAGTCTATTAAAAAAGAAATAATTTCTATAGTACTATGCATATCCAAATTTCAAAGTGATTTACTTAATAAAAAATTCCTACTAAGGATTGATTGCAAAAGTGCTAAATATGTATTAGAAAATGATGTTCAAAACATTGCATTTAAACAAATTTTTGTACGATGGCAAGCCATTTTGAGTGTTTTTTATTTTGATATTGAATATATTTCTGGTTCAGAAAATTTCATCCCTGATTTTCTTACTCGTGAATTTTTGTAGACCCTAAATCATGGAAAAGAAAAAGGGACCCAGAAATAAAAACTCCACCCTTGCTTCTATTTCTACATTACCTGCTCTACCCCCCATTCCTGATAAAGAACTTATCAAGAATGAACCTGCATCTCCCATTAATATTGCCAATAGGTTTACCACCTCAGGCAAAATTGCTCAACCTGCTGCCTATGCTTCAACTGTTGCTACTGATTATGATCCCTATGCTAAAGCCATCGCTCTAGCACCTGCTCAAACCCCATACATGTTCCAAAAGAATAAATCTCCCTATATCCGCAAATGCTTTCCTGATAATCTATTTTGGATTGAACTAAATAGATCCAAACAAAATGATCCTTTAAAAATTGCTACCTCTTATTTTCCACCAGATTTCCATTGGAATCCTGAAATTCCTACAAAAAATCTCCAATTCTACACCAATATTTTGATCAAAACCAAATCTCTTGTCATAAAACCAATTTTTGATAAGATTGATCAAAATAAATTGATTTACCACAGTGCCTATATTATCTCCCTTATCACAAAGAAGAATGGGGCACCAACCCCTTTTCCTAAAAAAGATTAGGAGATACTGATATCCTGTTCAACTACCATGATTACATTGAAGCTTGGTTTTGCTTCATGCTCTACCAAGTTCCTGATATGAGCCACTCTTGGTTCTTTAATTTTGATAAAAAAAATTCAATAGAAATTTTCCTTACTGGTTCAGTCAATGGTGGGACCAATTTGGATTAATTTCACAAAATTTTCCTGATGAATTGATCACAACATTCAAATGCTTTACTAATGTTGCTACTTTCAAGTTGGACAGACACCAACAAAAGTTCTCTTATGAACTCAATTTTTACCATCGGTATAAACTCCCATGGATAATGAGATGGTGTTATGAAAAGAATAGTGACATCTTGGTCCGACACTGTTTCACAAAATGGTGAGATAAGTATAAATATACCAACACCACCATTGATTGTGTAATCAGGGATTTTTTCCAAACTGCTCCTGATCTTCAAGATAGAGAGAAGTTCTCATAAATTCCCTATGGTTCCCTTAATACACCAGCTTCAACTCGACATCCCCAACTCCCGACCCCTGCTTCTTCCTTGACTTCAAACAAAGGAAAAGCAAATGCTTCTTCTAAATCATCCAAGACCAAGAAAAAGAACATTATTCCTGGACTTGATAATAAGGATTTAATTAAATTGCTCACGAAGTCTATTACACAAGAAGATTCTGATGATAACAAATCAGAAGCATCTTTTGAGGCTTCAATTGATAATGATCCCTACTTCAATACTTTCGGACATGACAAAGAATACGACACTCCAAAACTGTCCGGCGATGAATGATGATAAGTCAAGATTCCTCCGCCTAATAGGAAGATTGATTTTACTATTTCATGCTGAGTCAAGATTCCTCCGCCTAATAAGAAGATGACTAGCCACTGCTTCAACAATTGGTGTTAGATTTCTCTGCATTCAATGCCGAATAGGATGAAGACATCAACAATTATTTGCTATAGTGAATAGTTAAAAGTATTGTTCACTTTTATTGTTTATGACCGGCTTTTTGATTTACAGTTGTGTTCAATTTGTAACAGTGCTCCATTTGCCTATAAAAGGGAAGCCTGGCCTCAATCTGAGGCATCACTTAATTTTCTCATCCCTTCTCTCTCTCTTGGTACTCTCTCCTTTCTTCTCTTCTTCTTCCATCTCCTACTCCTACACCTGTGATCATAATTGTAATCTTGTGATTTAAATTGTATTTTGCTTATATTAATTTGAATACAAGTTTTATTTTCATATCTTATCTTATTTTTGCATAACATATCATGCATCGATCGGCTATGCCGCCTCATACTTGATCATACTCATGCATGCATAAGGCTGACTCTGCTGCCTGTGTTTATTAACTGTGCATCATCTCTAAGGTCGGCTCTACCGCCTGTTGTTTACTTTTCTTATATTCATTCACCTCCTTCTCTCCTTTTTTTCTTTCATTCTATATCTTCCTTTACTTCTTTTCTTTGCTCTTTTCTCTTTCTATTTTGCTTTATCTTTGCTTCCGTACCCTTTTCTTTCTCTCCTTTTTTTGCCTCATATACGAAAAAAAATAAAGACCATTAAGTTATAAACACATGGCAAATGAAGTATTTTTTGTACAACCATAAATTTAATATCAAATACACATTCATCTCCTTAATTTTTTATCAACTAAAGACAATAAAGAACTACTTGTTTTATCTGTCAATTTTTCTACGATTCTTATTGAATACAATGATGAAAAATTTAATATATATTTCATTCTATCATATTTTTGTACAAGAAAAAAAAAAATCCTAGTTATTAGACAACTTAAAAATAAATACAGTTTTGAATCGGTTCAAGTCGGCCTAAATCTATTAATTCTAGTGGTTTAATGAATGGTTCAAAAACTTCATTAATCGGTTCGGTTTCTTACCGATTCAATTTGAATCAGCTGGATCAGCCTGAATAAGTCATTTTTTCGAGCCTTGTTCTTAGGTCTTCCATGTGCTAGTGATACCTCTGTCCCTACTCTACCATCACCCTCTTGGTCACTTTCCACTGTTGTACCTGATGTTCCTACCTCCTCCTCTATACTTGGTCCTGTACCATCAACAGCCCCACCACCTATTGCACCTGCATCTTCTCGACAGTTGCTGATTCACACTCTGTCTCATTACCATACAACTCTCATCCTATGACCACTTGCTCCAAATAAGGAATATTCAAGCCCAAGGCCTATCATAGTGTTACTAGCCTGCCAAAATCTTCATTCTTTCACTTTTTGATTGCTTTGAAAGAACCTTTTTGCTTCAAGTCTGCATCTAAGCATCCAGAGTGGATTTCAGCCATGGATGATGAAGTTTAAGCCTTCACTCTAATCACACTTGGAAACTAGTTCCACGTCCACCAAATAAACATGTTGTTGGTTTTTGTTGGGTTTATTGCATCAAGCTCCTTCCTGATGGTTTAGTTGAACGTTACAAATCACGACTTGTTGCTAAGGGTTATACTCAACTTCCAGGTTGAATTTGATGAAACTTTTAGTCTTATTGTGAAGGCAGACGCTATTGCTTCTGGTTGGCCTTTACGCCAACTAGATGTCAAGAACATCTTCTTACATAGTCATCTTAATGAGGAGATTTATATGGATCAACCTTTGGGCTATATTAACATGTGGTTTAATTCTCATCATAATTGCCGCCTCTAACATGGACTCAAACAAGCCCCTCGGGCATAGTTCAATAGATTCAATTCCCTTTTGCTCACTTTTAGCTTTGTCTCTAGCGTGCTGACTCTTTGTTTGTGTATCAGACTACAATTGATACTATCTGTCTCCTTGACAATGTTGATGGCATCGTTGTTACTGGTAGCAATTCTCATTTGCTCACAACTTTCATTGATCAGCTTGGGAACAAATTCTCTATGGAAGACCTTGGATCTCTTCATTATTTCTTGGGCATTGAGGTTCAACATACTTCCACTGGATTGTTTCTGAGCCAAACCAAGTATGCTCTTGACATTTTTCAACGAGTTGATATGACATATTGCAAAGCCATTGCAACTCCCATGGTGGTTGGTCAACGTCTTACCAATGCAGGGTCCTTTTTTTAGATCCAAGCCTCTACTATTCTCTTGTTGGTGTTCTCTAATATTTGGTAATTACAAGACCAAAACTTGCTCACAGTGTCAACACTGTATGCCAATATATTCATGCTCACTGATGAGCACTTTCACCCTGTCAAGCATATCTTGCACTATGTCAAAGGCACCATCCAATTTGACTTGAATATTTTTTCTCACCCTTCTCAGCATCTCTTGGCTTATTCTAATGTTGATTGGACTGGATGCCTAGAGACCAAACGCTCAACTTCAGGTTATGCCATTTATTTTGGAAAATATTTGATCTCTTGGAGTGCAAAGAAGCACTCCACAGTCTCTCGAAGTAGTCCTGAATCTCAGTATCATTCTCTTGTTCTCAAGTCGAAGTCACTTAGATTACATATTTGCTTCGTGGTCTTCATGTTCCTCTCCCAGCTCCACCAACATTTTTATATGACAATTGCAGTGTTGTTTCTGTCTGAAAATCCTATTTCGCATGCTCGTTCGAAACATATTGACTTGGACTATCATTTTGCCCGTGAAAAAGTTGCTGTTGGTCTTCTCCATGTTCAGCTTGTGCCTTTTGATTTGCAACTTGCTGATCTCTTTACTAAGAGTGTCTCTTGGCCACAGTTTCTCTTCTTATGGTCCAAGCTTGCTGTCTCTCCTCCTTCCCCCAGGTCAGCTTGCGCGGGGAGGGGTGGTTAAGGACACTCTACCATATATGGATACACCTCACCAATCAAACACACAATCTGCAGAAGTTTCAATTCAATGCACCAGAGGTGCCATAGAAGGAAAGTCATGATACCATATTATTCTTAGGCTTGGTAAAATTTATTGTCATAAAGTCTTGATTGTAATCTACTCACTTTTGATTAAATATAAAACACAAAAGCCTCTAGCCGTGTGTTATGCAGAGGAGAATTTCATTCTTTGTATTATTTTTCTTGCTAGACGCACAAATCTTGTCAGTAAGGTACACCATGATAGCTTTGCACCGAAAACTTGCCTTCTTCCAAAGCATGGATGACACATTAGGGGTCTTCCACACGCACACCGTGGCCGGTACCTTGAGGGGACTCCTCTCCAGCATCTTTGCAAAACCCAAACTCTGGGATCTGATGTATGGACAATACATTAAGTACAGTCCCGGCTTAGCATACAGCATCTTTGAGGGAAAACCCAAAGATGGTCTCAGGCAAATGGGGTTCCAGTTTGCAGGAGCTGCTTTTATAACTGCATAGAACGTTGGGATCACGAGCTTGATCTGTATTTTGATTAAACACATAGTTAATCTTAGGATTAAAAAGGATAAGTTTGAGAGTGGTGATGATGCTGGCACATGGAGAGGAGGCCTATGGACTTTGGGGAGATGGTGAGAAAAATGCTGAATTCCATTCGTTTGCATGAGTTAGTTTACATACAATCACTAAATGGAGACTGCTCATACAAGTCCATACACTTATATTTTTTAAAAAAATTAAATTACAATAATATCCTTTTTAAAATGATTTTTTTTTTCCTTTTAACCCCATTCATCAATGGGACTATACATGCAATCTCCCACTCAGGACGGCAAATAAAATTTCTCCATTTGCACGTAGAGAAATGATAGTTGCAGTCGTGAGTGCACAAGTACCTCGCAATCACTTTAAAAAAGTGAATATATATATATAGGACCCACATAAAAAAAATAATTTTTGAATAGTAGCCTCCACTCCTTTTCAAAATGACTGCACGGTGCTTGCGCACTCAATGACTACATGTAACATTACTTTTGCACATATCCCCCAGAATGCCACCTATACGTGGACGGCTCCTCTAACTTAAATTTGCGCAAGGAGATATGTTTTCAGCGCCATATCCTTTTTGGGTGTAAGTCGCTCGAGCTGCCGGGGATTTCTATCTTATGTTTGCTGCAGAAGATGGATCATTTTAGAGCAGAGTAGTTTGTGAATATTATTGCCCAGCAGTTTGTCAATTAAGCCATGGGAGCAATCAGGAGAGGTGTGCCGTGATGTTGGTTCGGCTCTATGGATGAAAGAATTAACTCATCTTTAAGCTAAGCAAGCAAGCATTGGCTCAGAGACAAGAATTCAGCCCTGTTGTCTACATTGACCAATTGAAAAGTCTTGGGAAAAAAATGGATCTAAGATACCTTAACCCCTCTCTGAAGGCCAAGGCCATCAAAGTTTCAATTATTTTAAAAAAATAACTCTAAAATATTAAATATCCAGCAAATGGTACAACTTGTCTGATTTTGTTCCAGTTTTCAGAAGATAATCAACATAATTTCTTTCTTAGATGCTCCACTTGAAGGGCTTTAACTGGATGTTAAAATCAGACTCCAGGAGCCCCTTATTTTCCAAACTTTAACCAAGTCTCAAAAGCAATAAATAGTACTGTCCATGCAAAGAGATTGTACACAACATTCAATGTGATACAAGGGGAAGATTATCTTTCTTGTCATCCGTCATCTGCTATGAATTATGCACCAAACAATTTGTACTTCACTTTGAAAATTACATCTCCGGGAGAGAGAGTTTGGATCATCTTCATGTCTAGGACAATTTAATTGAATATGTGATTTTTTTTTATATATAAGTTGATTCAATACATGATTATAAATCTGCCTAAAAGGACAATATGTATAAAGTCGAAGCTGTACATGTGATAGTTTGGGTTTCCTCGTGCATCAATCCTTCAAGAAAGCTGTACATACCATAATTTAGAAATTTCATCATGCGTCAATTCCTCCAAGCGTTCCTAACACTTCTAGTATTCCTAGCAAAGCATTTTTCTCCAACAATGAGTCATCTGCCATGGAACCGTGAGAAATATTTGAGACAATCTCTCAATAACAAGAAAAAAAAAAAAAAACAGCCACTAGCACATATAAAAACTTTATGAACATGTCCTCCACTGTTTGATAATCAAATGTAAGATAGAAGACGTACCTGATTATATTGGTTAACGTTCATGTATTGACTCACGAAGTTTCACTAGTTTGTCTCGCCACATGGCTGCAGGAACCAATCATCAATCATAACTGATTCTCAAACTTATGAGCATGATTCTGTTATCAAACGTAAATTGATATTTGTGACTGACCAGTTACAGAAAATATTTTATCAGAGAATAGGTCAGCCAGTTCATTCATACCTGCATCCTTGTACCTTTCTTCTTTGACAGCCAAATCCATATTCTTCACCAAATCAAGTTCTTCAGATAGTACATCTGGACTATCTGCAGCACTGGACAAGATATAACCCATACTTAGAGATAAAGAACAACAGATGATAGCAAAAACGAGGCCCCAAACGTTCACTGAATACCTGTCGAGAGATACATCATAAGTCGGCTTAGCATCACGCATCCTTCCCATCCCATAACCAATTCTAATAGCATCTGTCAAGACAATTTCTCTACTTACATATATCGGTGCCTGCAGAACAAGAAATAACAACTTTAAAAAGATATTTATGAAAAAACTCATGGATTTTACTGTATAGGTGAATTATATGAAAGGTTATAGTTTGTGAATATCAACAGGGGCAACAGGGTGCAATGTTGGGCCTCTGTATTGAACTTACTCCAGAAAAAAGAAAACATCAGTTAACCACTATATTGATAAACATATCCAGTGAGTAAACAGGTGCATGTTTGAGCTTGCTCAACCAGGCACATATTGAATCAACCCCATTAAATCAAAGCAACTTCAACAGTCTTGAACCACAGAGCCTGAATTTCATAATATTGCAGAATTTTGTTGTATTTGCACTGCCAAGGTGTGGAAAATATATACCTTACATCTATGTGCCACATTTATGGCATCTGAGGGACGTGCATCCACACTAAGAATGTCATTTTTTCCACGCTGCAGAGAATAAAAGCATTGATGAAGCTTAAAACTGAAATTTTATAAAATTAACCTATGTGTTGAAGAAGACAGAGCATTCTATTTATAACTTATCTAACCACCTTGCTAAAATATAGTCTGGCAAAGTAAGTATTAATCACTCTTTCCGTGATTTTCACCATATTAACCTGAAACCAAAGGAGAAAAAAGGGTTGGGGGGCAGAAAAAAAAAAAAAAAACTTAGACTAACATAATAGATTTGGTTCAAAATTTTCATATAACAGAAACTAACTCAATAAAACAGAAGTGCAGTGCTGCAAGCCAGGAATTGAGAGACATATGTTCAGTCCTATTTCTTTACTAACTAGTACCAAAATTATTTTCAGCATTTATAATTGATATGCAATGAAAGGTAGCATATAAAGTAGGAATATGAACAAAAAGATACAAGCCTTCAGAATATTAATATATAAGAAATTAGCTTCATACTTCATAGCCAAGCTTTTCCACAAGATCTTTGAAAAGCTGGAACTGATCTGGGTAATCCTGTAGCAAGCATATATCTGAGTGTTGAATGTTGGTATTATGTAATAAAAAACCAATATCAAGAGAGATAGAAAAATACTCCATTATTATCTTCCCATTGCGACTCTATAAGTTTTTCAACAGCAAATTCCCCTGCAGTAGCATACATTTAGCATACGTGTAAGGCTTCTCCATTCAGATATGTTAAGAAAATGGCAATCAGAATGATAGAAGAGAACACCGCACCATTTACTTTTGAACTTTAACTGCATACCTACAATAATTGGTAGCAGAAAATCTCCATCACAAGAAATCTTGAGAAAGATTGTAGGACTCTGAAAGCGGTGGAGAAGACCCTCTGTGATTAAATCGATACCAATTTGGGGTTTTTTCCCTGGGATTGAAAAGGACGTCAACTGACCAGGGGATTTCCATTTCATGTCCCCTTGAAATCCTTGCCTCCGCATCTGGTAATGCAACATTGTTTCTGCCATAATTTCATATCGATGAGAAAATATCAAAAAATGAAAAGACATGGATGGACCAAATCAATGGAAAACCCTAAGTTGCTCGAATCATATGATTATGATTCTTTAAATTTCATCAGTAGGGGTTGTTAAAACCATTCAAATTTTTCCATCTCACCACTTGCTACTGCTATAGCACCATTAAATTTCACTTAATTCATTGTAACCTAGTAAGTTGTGCGCTGTTACTATTAGTGAACAAAATCTGGAAATTCAATTGGACCCCTAAAACACAGCGCAAGTAGTAAGGCTAACAAAACAAGTAAAAAAGCAACACATTTTCCTTTTTGTCTTTCATATAAGCTAAGGTAGGAACTTCGCAACCTGTTATAACCAATTGATGAACCTCGAAATCTAACGACGTTAATTTGCAATTGTAACAGCTCTAATCTGCTAATTTCAAAATGAAATCCTCCATAACTGCAGGACTAACTTCCACGATGGTTTGCAATCAACACAGAGAACTAAACCTCATGAAAATTTAATTGAACTTGCAAATCTAAAAACGAGAACCAAATGAAGAACGATAAGTAAATGACATATGAGAGAGAGAGAGAGAGATGAAACCTGAGAGGAGAAGAGAAGCTTCGAGAAACTGGCGGTGGCTATCATCGTCGGCATTGGTGGACCTGGAGGCTCCGCTTCCGCGGGAAGAGTTACAAGAAACGAAGAGGATCGGATGGGGCCTACGACAGCGATGGGCACCAAAACCAAACCTGATCGAGCTAGGGATGGAGCTAGAATTGGAGCGGCTGGCATTAGTATGATCGGCGAAAGTGCCGGAGCCGAAGACTGAACGGACGCAGAGCCGATGTGCGAGCATTGTTAATATTATCTCCAATACTGAATTATAAATTGTTAGAGCTGAAAAGAAGAAAGCAAGCACCAAGAAGGAAGCAAATACCAGTCTTTCTTCCTCTCCCCTTTTTTTTAATGTTTTCGTAGACCAACGTTCGAGGTGTCCCCCATGATGTCCCTTTATGGATAGCGAAATGTTGTTCAACGTTGCGAGGCTTACCATATTAGGTTGCCCCCCATGGAAGATGACGTGTATTCCTCGTATAACATGTGATAAGACGAAAGTATTTAAAAATAATAATTATAATTATGAGTATGCAAGTGATGGATAATCACTTTAAAAAAAAAAAATATGATATTGATATAAAAAAAATTAATTTCTTAATTGTGGATTTCAATCTTTTTTAAAGTAACTGTACGGCACTTGCTCACTCTACAACTATATATATCATTACTCTTTATTCTTACTATAACATTTTAATAATTATTTTAGCCTAAGGTTTCTTTCCCTTTTTAAGAAAAAATTAACACCTTCGATAAGAGAAATTTTAATGGATTAGCCAAAAATTAAAAAAAGAAAAATACATGTTGGGAACCATTGGGACAAAATACAGCCCTCATTAGATTATGCAAAATAATTGAACAGTTATTTTTGTTACAGTATATCTAAAACAAAAGTCATATTTGATATGCATTGTAGATGAGCCAAATATTTTTTTTATTATTACTTTTGGAACACTCTCAACATTTCGTATCACAAATGAAAAATTATTTATAGAAATTTGATTTGTAATATAGTTGTATAGGAAATCTAGAAATTTGATTTGTAATTAAGACATTTATATTGAATTTTAAATAAGTTTAATTAGACGTTTGTGGTCATTAGCATTAAATGACCATTGAAAATATAATTTTTTTAGCCAATAATTTAATTAGAATATGATTAGCAATTAACATATAATTGGTAGATTGGCAAAATATGATAAAAATAAATAAAAAATAAAATTTTAAAAAATATATTATTTTAATATTATTTAATTATTATATAATGAATAAATAGATAAACTAATGTGTGGATTGGATGTGAATGGAATAGGCAAATGTAAATTCATGTCATATTAACTAAAACTTGGGTTTGGCTTTGGCTATTTTAATGAGAGTGCTCTAAAATATTTAGGAGGCGGTTAGTCATTTCCTTTACAGAAGGATAAGGTTAAGTCTTTGCTGGGGCAAAGCCGCAAAGTAACGGGTGTTTTGATTGCATAAAGACAAGGTACTAGAGATGGCGGATGAATAGGTTCACAGATGGGAAGTTTTGACAAATTTTTAATTAGTATTCAAAAATTTGATAGTAGTGTCCCTCCTAAGGACATAATATTTACAAAGGAACCCTTTTGGATTCAACTACATAATATGCCTTTGGCTGCTATGACAAAAGATGTTGGCACAATGATAGGGTCAACTATGGGAGATGTTCTCAGGGTGGATGTGGATCAAGAGGGTCTCAGGTGGGGTAAGTTTTTAAGGGTTCGAGTGAAGTTTGATATTACTAAACCTTTGGCTAGAGGTAGATTGTTAAAAATTGGCAGTAATAATTTTTGGATTGAATTTAAGTATGAGAGACTCCCAAACTTTTGCTTTCTCTAGAGGGTCATTAAAATTAATTCTAGAGATTGTCCTATGAAGAATCAAAGAAACTCCTCCACAACAGACAACAGAGTACCATATGGGCAATGGCTTCGAGTTGCACAAGTATCTCTGAATGTGTATTAAGGGAGGAAATATGGACAACAACTAGATAAAGAGATTCCTATAACTGGTGCCCAGAGAAAGAGCATGGTGACTCCAAACACCATTGTTACAATGGAGAACAAGGAATCTGAGTTGGGTTTGGAACCACGAATTGTGGTTACTGAGGAGGTGTTAGCTAAACGAGAACCTATGGCTAAATTACAAAACAACAAAAGTTTTGGCCCCCAAGTTACTGAAGGGAGTGAAGTTCCTGACTTGAGTGCCTCTCAAGTACTTAGGGGCAGATGGCCATCAGAGGGAAGTAGGCTTTATTTAGATAAACACCAGTAAGGTGGAGCACAAAGGGAGCTGAAGACTGAAAATAGCTCTATTCTCCAAATTAGAAGTCCCTCACCCATCCTAGAGGACAACATAGTAAGGCCTAATAACCCTCTATATGAAATCCAAATTAGGAAAAGTTGTGAAGAACTCTACATGGAAGAGGAGAGCTAGAGCAAATCAGGTTTGTCTTCAAACTGACTCTTCAATATGGATTTGGTGATTAATAAAGAGAAAATGAAGAAGCGTGACCACCCTGGAAATATAGAAGACGACATGGATCACTCTCCCAGCAAGAAACCCAAAACAAAGCTCAAGCCTAATGTGAGCATAATTCAGGATGATTTGGTAGAGTCTGCTATGTAGCTCTACCAGCAGCAATGAATTGCTTAAGTTGGAACTGTCGAGGGCTTAGGAACCCTCAAACAGTTTGAGAACTTCACCACTTGGTGAGAACTAAGCGCCCATCTATAGTTTTCTTAATTGAAACAAAAAGTAGACTGATCGGACGAGAAACTCTTTGTACTCTTCTTCTTCCTTTGGGCGTTCCCACCCGGATCCCCTAATAAAGAAGAAGCGTCGAAACCACTCTTTCGGAGATGAGTACTTCTTCTCCAAGTAAGCAAAGCATCTGTCTGCGGAAGGAGACTGAAAGCTACAAAGGTTACCGTTGAGACGATTGATCCGGTAAACAGAAAAGAACTCCCGAGCCATAAGGTCGGGGTAGTCGTTTCAACCAGTTAAGGCGATACGAAATGCCACACAACTGGCCAGAACCAAACGCCAAGCGTTTGGGTGAAGTTGGGTCGATGCGAGTTGCAGAAAATCCAGAACATCGCGAACGGGGCGACATATGGGTAAGCGTAACCCAATGTCAAACATTTGGGGAAAGAGAGCCACCAGTGGAGCCAAACCATCTTCATCCACCAGTGTAGCACGGGGAGGAGGAACTTCGATGGTAGTCTCGTCGGGAAGGGGTAAGCTCTGCAAAAGCTTCGTAGGTCTGTCTTGGACATGCTCGACTTCCAACCCCTCCCGGCAAAGTAGTTGTATCGAGGATTAGTTTCGCCCGACAAAGCCATTGAAATGTTGTAAGGGGAGAAAAAAAAAGGGCAAGGGTTTTAGCTTGGGAACGGAAATGAAGACAAGGGCAAAGATGAAGACAAAGAAGAAAGAGAAGGCGGAAAGAAATAAATGAAAGAGGAAACGGGAATAAATACCGAATGACAGGAATGCAAAATACGAAGCGGCATCTGGAACTCTAAAAGGCGCAGCAACGTTTGATCTGCCCTCTTCCCGCGTACACGAAGTAAAATCAAATCCTCATTAATGGAAGCAGCACTAATCATTAACAGGATAAAATAAAATTTCTAACCCATACATGTGCTAAAAATTAGCGAGGTACTGTGAAGGGAGAAAAATACCATAAATAAGGGTCCAACAAGTAAAGCCCAATGCCAAACCGAATGTTAAAGTAGGCCTCAGCCCAGGAACAGTTATCAGTACCTAAGGAGGCCCAAGACCCTGACTAATTTGTTCATAGGGCAATATTGACAGCAGGACAGGGTAAAGTGTGACAAACATGATAACCCTGCGGTGATGGGAGGTTAAGCCACTTAAGTACGGTTAAGCCAAAATGGCCGCTGTATTTAATGTTTGCTTGGCGGAAAGAACGCCGCATTAAATACGACCCGAAAGGAGGGCGGCTAAACATTTAAAGCAATCCAAGAAAGACAGCCAATCACCTCTAAGGCATGTGATACCGAATGGCCCATGGGGACTACAAGTACGAGCTGGCCTGGTAAAAAGTGTCAGATTAATTGACTCGGTATCAGGGATATCTAAGAAGTCTGATCTCCTACGAATGTGGAGCATCATAATACGAAGGACCCGGCCAACCCCTATAAATAGAGAAGTCAACATCAAGAAACAGGCAATCTCTGATTTATCATACAGTAATCTTCTTCTTCTTACATTGAAATCCACTAACTTAAGCATCGGAGGATCAACGGACCCTGAGGTCCCCCCTTCCAGCGCTTCTCCTTTCATATTTCAGGGATTGTAAATGGTCATCTCGAGTGCAGACTGAAGGATGTGGACCAAGTATACAAAACACGACATTAACAGCATTTGAGATAATATGAGGTATATTCATGCAGTGCATTTGCATATTTTCATATCAATATTCACTTGTTAGATGGAGTTCAACATTATTACAAGTTGGTTGCCTTAATTTTAAGGATATGGTGACCTTTGATTAAAATTCATGCATAGTTGGTGTATTTGTTGAGTTTTCCCACTTATACTGTCTCTAGCAATATTTTGAATACTGTTTCGATAACTGTTTCAGTCAAAGTATTGATATAAGATATTTCGGTACCGGTACTATTTCGGAATAGTCTACATATGAATAAATTATATATAAATATATATATTATATATATTATAAATAGTAATTTGGGGTCCAAAAATGAAGAAGAAATGAAAAAAAAAAGGAAAAAAGAAAAGAAAAGAAAAGAAGAAGTAAAGGCCAAATAGATATCCGGATTTAATATTTGTACCTGTTATTGTTATATTGTTATTTATATTGTTATAAAGGTATCGTATAATCATTATAATTCATATATAATTATTCTAAGTATAGCTAAGTGAGTACATAATTGAGTATATGTAAGTAAATAATATTAATATATAAATAAAATAATAAATATAACAATTTTTAAAATTTATATTTATATTGGGAGCCCAAAATATCAGTCGAAATCCGAAATGTCGGCCGGTACATGTTGATACGTCCAAAATTCTAATCAGTACGAAACTTGGCCCTTCTCTATACCAACCGGTATGACATATTTCGACTGTACTAGCCAATACGAAACAAAATTAAAAACCTTGGTTTCTAGTATCTTTTATTTTAATGTAATACTTATCTTGCCAAATAAAAAAGACTGCGCTTTCAATGTAGCTTTTATAATGCATTATGGGTATATCTGTTCTTTGTGGTGAAATCTGCTCTGCTCAGAAAGGCATCAGTGGTTTTTCAGGGATCTTAAAACAGCTCCCCAGTTTGCCATTTATTTGTTCCCAGTGTTATTTTTGGTTAGTATCCTTCAGTTTCTTTCTCCCAGCACTGGAGTCTTCCCAAATGTTTGGAGGTACAGAAGAATGTAAGAGCATTCACATGTAAAATATATTTTTTTATAAAATATAAAGAAAGTTGATCAAATTATCCATGGATTTTGTATTTTGATCTTTATTTTATATTTTACTACAATAATCCTTTAGATGTAAAAAAATACTGTTCAAAACTCTAAAATATCTTTAATTATTTTCTCTCTTTGAATATTTTTTCTCTGCTACTTTTGTGTTTCCAGTCAAATACTCAGGAAAAAGAACAAGGACTTCGCCACTGTAGGTGAACCTGCCAATAAAACAAAAATAAAATAACATAAAATTTGTACATTTTTCAAACTTTTATAGATTGCTTTGTTGGGTAACTTTGATAAATTATAGAAAATATTTCAGAATTAAAAAGCTCATCTTCATCATACTTTCAGGCACCAAATAGTTGTTTGGACTTGGAAGAAAAGGTGGGTATGTCTGGTAAAACAAATATTCGAAATGAATAAAAAATATTAAAAAAATATTTAAATGATATAGAGAAAAAATAGATAAATTGATTTATAACCTATTGTAAAAATCAATATATAAAATAGAAAAAAAGAATTTTGATATTGTATTTTTAAGGATAGGATAAATGAACCATACATCATTCAAGTGGCGTGGCATAATTTAATTTGTAAGATTTAAATTTTAAAATCAATCTTTCAAATTATATTATGCCACGTAAGAATATGTGGTGTAAAGACTTTCAAATAGAATTATTCATAATATAACACTATCACCCTCTTTTATTCTCACCAAAATTTTGAAGGATGTCAATACATTGATCCAGAAATAAATCCACGAATGACAATCCAATACTAATATAATATAGTAAAAATAATAATAAAAGTAGCATATGAAGGAGATTCTCTTCCTTTCTTTCTTCTTTATCTTTTTCGAACTGATCGTTACATTCTACCATTAACATCTTTGGTAATTACAAAATATTACAATTTACAAGCTTACTAGTTTTGCAAGGTCCAGGGTGTCTAAATCACGTTCCTTTAATTAGTGTTTTTGTTGTCGCGGGCTCTCCTCGCATCGCATCCATCCGCAGCACCCAAAAATAGACTAATGAAATGTCCATGCACTGTCATCTCCAGCAGCTGAATCGTCCATGGCTGCATTTGTTGTGGTTATAGTAGTTCACCTTGCCGTAGCTGTGGAAGCTGCTTCAACAGCTTGATCATCTCATAAGTCTTTGTGTCTTGACCAGAACAAAGGCAGAGGTCAAGTGGGGTCAAACCATCCTGAGAAGAGGGAGCATAAATTGTTATTATCAAAATTTTAAATTTTAAATTTTAAATCAATCATAATGGAAACCAGGAGGTAAATTTACAGAGATGACACTCAAATACAGCACTTTAAAACAGCAAAAAGTTGTGTGATTATGTGATAAAAATATATACTCTGTCCAAGTCAATGGCATTTAACATCATGTCAGATATATTATTGATCAAGAATAATGTCAAGGAATGAACATTAACATCTAGAATTTTTTTCATGCTTTAGAAGAATAAAAGCAATTTCATATCTTGTGCATAACTGAACCCAGTCGAAAAATGGATCATCAGAGGTTTATACCTTTAAAACACTCCAAACACATCACTACTAATTTACCTTGTTTCTTAAGGTCTTGTCAGCTCCTTTGATCAATAGAAGTCTCACTACATCTGTTCTCTTGGCTTGAACGGCAAGATGTAACGGGGTCCAACCATCCTGAATTCGACGAATAAAAACACACTCAACAAAATGATTGGAATCCAATAAAAATACACGTAAGCAACAAAGGGATATTGTTGACCATACATTGTCCTGACGGTTGACATCAACATTATACAGAACAAGAATTTTAATTGCCTGACTGGAAGCTGTTTGGACTGCATAGTGCATCAAGGTGGCCCCATCCTGTTTTTGCACAAACATCATAAGAAGAGGCAGTCAAATCAGTTCATAGAAAAGGATACTCGTTATATTAATACATGCACGTCTCATGAAGAAACAGGACCACAGCCACCAGATACCAGCATCTCATTGGTGCCATTCAACTGGTCTATGCTTCATTAAAGTAATGTGTAGCACACCATAGAAACATACCATAGCCATCTAGAGTTTCAACAAACTCTTATTCACTAATTTTTTTGATAATTATTATTCACTAATAATAATGATAATGACAATAGAGATCCATTTATGTATTGAGAAGTATATAGCTAAAATATAACCAACTAGATTAATGAATAAATACATCTTTAAGTAAATTTCTTAAGAAGTGTGGAAACACGAGAGAAATGCCCATAATCAACAAAGGGCATGTTTCGACGTAAGGTAAGATCATCAATAGTAGAACTATGCTTGTGAATAGTTCTAAAATCTTTTTAAGATGAGTTTTGATACATTTGATGAATAGTGAAAAAATCTTTTATGTTTAATACAATAAACAAAATAAAAAACCAATTTATGAAAGAAAAAAAAAGTTCAGGCAAACGTGGTAGCAGGTTGACATCACCACGGTGGCCATCCGGGACTGCATAAAACCACCGGGTGGTCATCCTGGCCACCATGGGCAGCCAGACACTTTGGCTGCTACAGGACACGTCGCAGCCGCCTGTTGCAGCCAAAGTGTCTGCCTGTGAAGGATGACCCAGATTGGACCACTCATTGCAACCAGTGTATCTTGCTGCCACAAGGCAGCCAGAAAACCCTGGCCACCATGGTGGCGGGATCCCACTGTCTTTGGTGGTAAGAGGAGCCACCAACCCATAGGGCTGAATTTGTTTATATATAAATATGATTAAAAAATGATTTGTCGAGTTTTTTATGTTTCTAAGAATTTTAGTAAGACGAATTTTATGTTTGTAAGTTTGGGAATAAGATGAGATGAGAAAATATCTTTAGATTTTGTGTTACTCAGACATACCCAAAATCTTAACTGTAAATCTCCAAAGGTACAATGAGTTATTGGGCACTGCCACTGGGATACAGAGACTAGTTGTCCATGTTGTAGGCTCTATAGGCTTGCACTGTATGATAGAGTAAATGCTCTGGTGCAAATGAGATGGAGGTCATCAGGGGTCAAAGGTTAGGAAATGCAGATATGCAATGCGTGTGGCATAAAGAAGATTCAGAGATGGGAAGGCACGTCCAGAACAATGCCACACATAGGTTGGAATGAAATAAGACCCGTTGGGATGATAGATCAATAGGAGTAGAATGCAGTGTTGGGATGCTTGTGGCATTGTGGAGGCCCAATAGATCAGTCCACTCCTCTCACTTTATTACAGAGCTTAAATTAAAATCTATCAACAACAAAATTATTTTTCCAGAACCAGTTCGCATAAATATGCTCCACAAAAGAAATAATAGGTAATCTGCTCCACAAAACTTAGGGTGGCATCCATTCACATGTTTAGATTCCATTGGACTGAATATGTTTGATAGCAGAAAGAATTAGGGCCTGACATTGCTTTTTTCTGTAGTTAACAAATGTAACTGAAAATTACCAGATAAATTTCAACTCACTTTATCAAGAACGAATGGATTAGCTGACTCTCTCAAAAGATAGTTTGTAATGGCCTGCTTTTTTCCAATTATTGCTTTGTGAAGAGCTGTCCAGCCATCCTGGAAAGGATATAAAAATTCAGGGCTCAAATTGAGAGCAGAAGAGCAATATGTAGAACTTTTAGAACTTCCCAGCATTTCATATAATGACTGTTTTGTGTACCTTATCCACAGCATTAATATCGACATTATGTTTCAACAAAGCATCCATAAGGTAAAACTCTCCAGATGCAGCAAGAGTGTGCAAAGGTAGCCACTTGTCCTGAAAATGATCCCACCAGGACTCTAATTAGGGCAAAACGGAAGTTTGTTGAGAGAGCTATTTTTTTGGGCATCACTATCTTTAAACTTGCAACCGTTTTAACTTTCTCATTTTGACACCAAAATCCAGGAAGACTGAGCATCAGCAACTAGGTTTTAAAAATAAAAAATAAAAGCTATTCTAGGAATGATATACAAGAAAGTGAAAAAAAATTAAAAGAAAGTAGAAAGAAACAGAACAACTATCCAATGGTCATGGTCCTAGTGAAACTTACCGAGGTAGCACCTGCCACATCAGGTTTCTTCATCTTCAGCAGAAGCTTTTCCTCCTTGGTAAACAACTTGCGACGCCCTATTTATTCACGCATAGAACATAAGCAAGGGTGATTGCAACTAAGGACATAAGAATTATCTGTGTCAGATAGAAACCACAAACCGGTTTCTTCCAATCTTAACAAAACAGTGCATGTGAAAAGAAATTTGTGTACTGAACGATTAAATTACATACCAATGAACTACTAAGATACATAAGCACAGTAAGAAACTAAAGTAACATTCAAGAAATTAGCCACCCCAAATGCAAGCAACATTCTGGTGGATTAGGATCCTCAAATTTCTGGGATAAATCAACGGTAGAGGTTCATATTTTATTGCCTCAGCATTCTTTTGTAAGTATATTTTATTGTCTCGGCATTTAACATGTCTAAAACTACCTTTAGTTCATTGTATCTCATTAATTTTTAGCCTGATTAAGCTGAACTTACAAAATTCAAATCATTTAATTATTTTTAACGGTTATTGGTCAAGACTCAAGTTATACAAAATCAAAAGGATCGTGATCCAAGCTAATCTAATTTCACTTACTTTAGCAACAAAATGTTACATGCATACCTACACAATCCATTTCTTTGGAACAGAATCAGTAAATTTCAAATCTGCAATGCAATGCTAAATTTTAAGCCTAGGAAAAAAAAGCATAAAGTAAAGTAATAACCTTCGGAGGATTTATCTTCACCAGGCACATAATTCTCACTATTGAAGAACTCCGTCACATCCTCCAAGCCCCTACCGTAAACCGCCCACCTGGGATTCTTGGGCGCGACTCGCTCGCTTGATGACGCAGGCGCGTTCACTTCAGCTACTTCTTCCCCCTTCTCCTCCTCCACCACCGGGAACTGCGAAGGATTGTCGAGCACGAGTGGCTTCAGCTGCGCCAACTTGGCCTCCTTTAACTCCTGCAGGACGTTCACATTCCTGATGGGCTCATAACCCTTCTTCCTCTTCTCGACCCGGCTGCCGTACTGCAATTGCTGAGCAATCTTACGCCTCTCTTTCTTGGTGATATTAATCTCCGCTTGGACTTCCTTCCACTGGTCCGGGACGAGATTCTCGGTCTGGATCTCCGCGACTGGTTTCTTGTGCTTGTTCTTGTGCTTGGGAGGGGGAGGGGAAGCCTCGAAAGCGACGTCATCTTCGATGAAAGGGTCTTCGAACACGCCATCCTCGAAAACGACGCAGTCGCCAACGACATGGTCCTCGAGGAGGTCGTTATGGAGGGGAAGAAGAGAGGAGGTGGTAGGTAAGGAGTGGGGTTTTCTAGGGAGGTTTAGGGTGGCGGTAATGGGGTTGGGAGTGAGGAACATGGAAAGGGAGAGGGAGAATGGGCGGTGTGTGGGGAGGATAGCGAAGATTTTGGGAGGGGTTTGGGCCCCATGGGAGCTGAGCAGAAGAGCGGAGGAAGAGGAGACTGACATTGTTGGGAGGATTGAGCCCAGCAGCTAAAGCTTCTTCTTTCGATTGACCGAAGGAATTGGATTTGGTTCGTTTATCCTCGGCAGCACAAAAATAATACTTTTTAGATTCTTTTCAATTTAATGGTTGAAAATATAACTCTTTGTTTATGTGCAATTATATTTCTTATATTTTCTCTATACTATATTTTGAGATTTCAAGAAATATTTTTGTTATGAAGTGTTATTTTTTATCCATAGCTGATCTCCAAGCTTTTCATATCATTTATACTAAAAAATTATTGATATTTTAATTCTTTTACGATTATAATAGATCTCACTTTGTATGTTAACTCGTCGATTTATGTGTAGCAAAACTCGTTTGTTATTATTTTCTCGTAGATTAAATTATGTGTAATCAAAACAACACGAGTTAGCCTTAAATCGTGTTTATATAAGCATGGTGTTCTATAAAAAGCTTGATGAATGAGAGTAAATAGTTAAAAAAAATTCTATTTATCATCTTCTTAATCATCATTCTCTCGTTGTTCTCTTATGTGGCATCAAATTATTGAATTATAAATAATTTTCCAATAATTTAATTCCGCGTAAGATAATCTTGTCAAGACTGCATATCAAGTAATCTAGGGAAACTAGTATATCATAAATCCAAATAGGGAGCCTGTTACTATCTTGTTAACATGTATCATATTAAGATGAGTGTTAAAGATATAAAAGGATTTCACAAAAATAAACACATAAAGTGATGTGACTTCATGTGATTAGTTAGATCTACTTCATAATAAAAGTAACTTTATAATCTAACATACCATATCAAATCACGTCACTTTATAAGTTTATTTTTATATAATCACTTATAGTTAAAGTAATTCTTTAATTTTAAATTATTACTAACTCCTGAAGAGTATTATAAATTACTACATCACAAATCCGCATATCAACCTATTACCATGCTCCTTAACAGTATTTATATAGTGAAGAGATTGAGTTAGCAACTAACTAATGGGCCCAACCGAATGCAAAACTGACGGGCCTTGAACCAAGCCCACCAACTAGACCTCCAAATTACAACCCATTTACACAATAACAAGCCCTTTTGTATGTATATGTGTGATAAACCCTGAAAAGAGAGGGTTTGATAGGTTTTGCTACTCATCATCTCCACACACCACACAACACACTTTTTATTTAAAAAATAAATAAATTTATTTTGTTTTTATTCTTTCTAAACTAATTGAATTATTCTAGTTATCATCTATACACCACACATTTGGTAAGTGAAAAAAAATTAAAAATTAAAAAATTATGTGATATGTGGTGTAAGGATGATGAGTAGACTTTTTCTTTATAGTATATAACCTACCCACTTGATGCATCAAATATATATATATATTTATATAAATAGTACTTCATCTTTGTTATCTCATAATTTTCCTCTCTTGAGTCCTAAATGCTCATGCCCTTTACTCTCACCCCAAGTCTAGTCGCTTCTCCCTACTCCTCTTGTTCTAATTGCCAAGGCCATGGTCGTGGGTCTCTCTTGATGATGTTGAGATACTCTCTTGTTGAGACCAGCTCTTTGATCTCATGGCCTAAAAGTTTTCCAAATCTTTTGATTTTTTATTTTTTTGTCGATCTTGGGATTTTGCATATTTGTTGGTTGGGCTATTTGTAGATTTGATTTTTTTTATTTTTGTGTTGATTATGACTGATCTGAATGGTTTATAGGGAAAAATGAGGTATAAAGCTCACGTTCAATAGATATAAGAGGAGAGTGACTAGGAGGAGATTGGGCCAAGGAAGGGGAAGCATATGACCTCCTCGGCAGACAAGGACGAGGGTTGGGGAGGATAGCTGCCCACCAGCATATAGGGCACGTAGCAAACCTAGTTTGAGACTTTTCATGCCCTAAATTAGTATTTTAGAGAAAAAGTACTAAAACTATAAAGAGATGTTACAAAAATAAATTAACAAGCTAAAGTGGTTTAATGTCATACGTCGAATCTATTTTACAACAAAAAGTGATTTATAATTTAATATATCATTCCAAGCTGCATCAATTTGTAAGCTATTTTTCTTTTTAAGACTTAATTGTAACTAAAGCATTTCTCTATTTTGAAACCTTCACTATATTGAGGTTGTTGGCTTGATTACTGCTCTCTTACAACATGATTATAACATATAGATTGCATGCATCTAACTATTTTAGAAACCTATGACTAAGCCGAACCACCAACATTGCCACCGCCCAAGATTGAAAAAACATTGAAGACCTTAAAACCCTCGTATACTTTTTGTATTGAGGCTGTTGGCTCGATTGTTGCTCTCTTACTTAAGAATTTCAGTGAAAAACCTATCTCATGGAATGAGTGGATAGGAGCGTTTCCATTTAATATATATATTGTTACATAGTATATCTTTCCTTTCAAGAATTGATACAAGAATCACTAAACTAACATCAGCTACAAAAAATAATGTAACTAATTTAAGCATGTACAACCATACTTTCCAACCTAGGCAAAGCATCTATTGGTAAGGAGGAATATGTTACAGAATCTCATCCTTGATTGTTGCTGATTCTTCAAATGAATTATGATTGCATGATTCACGAGCTGGAATCATGGGGACATGGCTTTCACTCCCTCTCAAACGTGGCTGAGGATCAAGTAGAAGGCCAAGTTTGTGTCGAAGAACTTGAAATTGATCTTTGAGAAGAGGCTTTGTAAATATATCAACTATCATATTGGAGGATGAAATAAAGCGTGTTTCAAGGGAACCAAGTGTCATTCGTTCATGCACATAGTGATAATCTAGCTCGATATGCTTAGTACGAGCATGGAAAACTGGATTCGTAGTCATGTATAAAGTACTAATGTTGTCACAGTGAAGGAAGCTAGCCTAGGCAAAAAAATCTCAAGGTCACGCAGCAAGTGTGAGAGCCAAGTAAGTTCAGCTGCAATTGAAGCCATGGATGCCATGGATTTGTATTCAACCTCAGCACTTAATCTAGCCATTGTGGTTTGCTTCTTAGCACTCCACGAGATGCAATTCCCCCCAAGGGTAGTGCAGAATCCAAAGGTGGATCGACGTGTGAGACGGCATCCTGCCCAGTTTGCATCAGAAAAACCATAAAGGTCCAGGTTGTTATTGGCATGAATGTGAAGCCCCATGTTGGTGGTACCCTTAAGGTACCTTAGGATGAGTTTGAGAAGCTAACAATGGGCCACAATATGTGATTGCATGAATTAGCAAGCATGATTCACAGTGTAAGAGAGGTCTGGTCTTATGAATGTGAGGTATTGCAGACCACCTACTATGCTTCGATACTTAGTAGGGTTAAGAAATGATTCAGTTGAGGAGCTTAGATGTTGACCTTTGGAGGGCATAGAAGTGAAATAGGTTTGCAATCAGCTATGTCAAATTGTGTCAGAAGATCAAGTGCATACCTGTGTTGAGTGAGAAACATGTTGTGACCAAATTGGTGTACCTCAATACCAAGAAAATAATACAAATGATCAATTTCCTTAATGGAGAATTGATTTCCTAGCTGCTGAATTAGCCATTCTATTTGAGTTGAACTAGAACCAGTGACCACCCATATCATCAATAGAGTAAAAGAATGAGAATATCTTGGCTAGAATGACGAATGAAGAGACCGGGATCAATGGGACTGGAATAGAACTCAAGCTAAAGTAGGAAGTCATTTAGTCTATCCAACCAAGCTTTTGGAGCTTAAGTCCATAAAGTGCTTGATGAAGTTTGCACACATAAGATGGATGTTGAGGATTAACATATCCAAGGGGTTGTTGCATATAAACAGTGGTGTTGAGCATTTCATGTAGGAAAGCATTTTTAACATCAAGTTATCTAAGTTCCCACAGTTTGACAATTGCAATGGTAAGCACAACACGAATGCTAGTAGGTTTAATTACTGGCGAAAATGTCTTAGAAAAGTCTATACCATCAATTTGATTGAAGTCTTTTACAAAAAGTCTAGCTTTGAGACGTTTCAAGGAGCCATCAGGTTGTAATTTAGCCTTATAAACCCACTTGGAGCCTACAACATTCATGTTGGGTTGTTGAGATACAAGAGTCCAGGTATTGTTTGCAGCCAATGTAGTAAGTTCAAACCAGCCTGGATGTTTTTCGGCAGTAATAATGGACCTTGGAATAGAAGGTATAGGAGATAAATTGTTCAGGTTTACATATCTTGGATTAGGTTTTCGAATCCCTGCTTGTGACCTAGTGATCATTCTATGAAGAGGAGCTACCTGAGAAGTATTTGCAGGTTCAAAGGAAGGACTAACCAGAGGTGGGGTAGGACCAGGATTATGATCTGAATGGATTTCACTAGCTAAAGTGGATCCATTAGAGTTGACAATTGATACTGGCAGTGAAGGGGTTGCAAAGGCAGCAGCAAGAAGATAGTTGGATTTGTCACCAAACGTGGAGAACTCCCCTTCAACAGTAGTATGACCATAAAGTAGTGCTAGATTGAAGTAAGGGAAAACTGACTCATCGAATGCTACATGCCTTGAGATTAAGATCTGACATGTGGGAGGATAAAGACACTTGTATCCTTTATGTTTGGTGCTATAACCAATGAAGACACAAGGAAGAGATTTAGGTTCCAGCTTGTGTTTCCTATAATCACCAAGATAAGGGAAACATCTTGATCCTAAGACTCGAAGGACATCATAGTATGGCTGTGTTTGATAAAATCGAAAATAATGTGAGTCCATATCCAATTGCTGTGAAGGTAACCTGTTCAAGAGAAATACTGTTGTAGAAAAACAATCAAGCCAAAATCGAGGTTGTAAGTTGCCATGAAATAACATAGACAAACCATGTTCTGTGATGCTACAATGCCTCCTCTCAACTTTTCAATTTTGTTCAAGAGTTTTAGGACATGAAGATTGATGCTTAATGCTATTATCCAGTAGGTATGTGGTAAGTGCATGGTTTGAGAATTCCCACCTTCATCTGTTTGAAGAATACAGATCTTAGTATTGAATTCACATGCAGCATGTTTGTGAAAGAGAACAAAAATGTCAAACAGTTCTGATTTATGTTGAAGTGGAAACATCCATGTAAAGCTTGTGTATTCATCCACAAAAAGGGCATAGTATCAATATTTGTCTCTTGAAATAACAGGTGTAAGCCCCCAAATATCCAAATGAATTTTATAAAAATGGACATCAATGTTATTATCACGAGGCAAAAAAATGAAGTTTTGTAGCTTCTTCTATTTGACAACTAGGACATATCACTTTATTTTTTAAATGAAAACCAGAGATAATAAGTTTTTTATTATAAAGCTATTCCAATACTTTGGAATTGGGATGTCCAATCTCAAATGCTAGCATGCCTTATTTGTTTTTTGAAATCTTGAAGAAAATTAGACAAAGATGCAGTAGGATCTGGTGAAGCATCATCAAGGGTATACAAGCCTTTCTATTTCTTCCATGTTGCTATTATTCTCTGTGTGGTCCTATCCTTTATCACAAACCAGAGTCATCAAATTAAATGGTGAGTGGGAAATCAGATGTTAGTTTGCTAACAGATAACAAATCTTTCTTAATGTCAGGAACTATAAGGATATCATTTAGAATAAGTTTAGAATGATCTGTGCCAACATGTGCTTTTCCTACATAAGTAATAGGTAGAACTTCCCCACTCCCAACCATGACACCTTTAGAACCATGATAAGGTGTTATAGAATGGAGATTACTTGTTGTGTTGGTCATGTGCTTTGTTGCACCTATATCTGGATGCCAAGTTGTTTCTTGAGGTTCATCTAGCTTAATAGCTGCAAAGTTCTGGGGAATAATGTCAGTTGTATAAGAGTGATTGAAGCGATTAAACACTTGAAAGCTATGTGATTTTTTGTCACAGATTTGACAAATAACATGTTCATCTTTTAGTGCAGAAGGAGTAGGAGATTAGACAGAGTTGGAGAATTGACCACGAGGATGAGAGTTGGAAGGTTTAGAGCCAAAGTTGTTACCTTGAATAAAACCACGACTTTTTGAACTAAAAGATGCAGAGTTACCTTTCTTGTTTTTATTTCCCTTCTACCCATAAAAGACCATAGTTGAAGTTTCTAGTGCATCCAATTTGTATCTCTCTATATAGCTTTCTAGTAATGTAACAATTTCAGAGTAGAAAGGAATGGGAGGTTGAAGTATGGTGGCAGTAAATACTTCATAATCCTTGCCAAGGCCATTGAGAAGCTACCATGACTTCTTGTAATATGGGACAGGCTTCCCAATGGCAACCAATTCATCACAAATGGCTTTGAACTTTCAAAGGTACACACTAAGTGTATCAGTTCCACGATTAATGGAGGCTAGACTTTGTTTAAGAGCAAGGCTACGATCTGAAGAGATACATGCAAAAGCATGCACTAGCACACTTCAACAGCAGTGGTAAGCCTAACTATAATGCCAAGAAATTCTTCAGACAAGGGAGCTGTAAGCCACCCTTTGACCAAGCAATCTATTTTGTGCCATTTTAAAAAGGTTGGGTTTTGCTGGGGCTTAAAGTCACTAGTAGTAATGAATTGGGGTGGTTGTTGAGTTAACCTTGTCACAAATCCTTAAAGGTCATAGCTTTCAAGAATATTGATCATTTGTGTCTTCCAAAGAATGAAGTTTGTGGAGGAAAGTTTCAGTGACACAAAATTAGCTGTGTTTTGTGACACTGGATAGAGGTAGTCATTGATGGAGAGGGTGGAGGATGGGGTATTGGAGCTGGAAGACCTGCTTAATTAGCTGCAGAAAGAAGATCTCTCTATCTTCCCAACAAATCTGATACCATGAAGAATTTTAGTGAAAAACATATCTCACGGAATGAGTGGATACGAGCATTTCCATTCAATATATATATATATATATATACTATTACATGGTATATCTTTCCTTTCAAGAATTTATACAAGAATCACTAAACTAATGTTAGCTACAAAAAATAATGCAACTAATTTAAGATTGTACAACTAGACTTTCCAAACTAGGCAAAGCATCTATCGGTGAGGAAGGATATGTTGCAGAATCTCATCCTTGATTGTTGTTGATTCTTCAGTTGAATTGTGATTGCATGATTGACGAACTGGTATCATGGGAGCATGGCTATCACTTACAACATGATTATACCATATTGATTGCATGCATCTGACTGTTTTAAAAACCTATGGCTAGGTTGAAGCACCATCATTGATGCCACGCAAGACTAGAAAATATTTGAAGACCACCAAACCTTTGTGTGTGTGTGTGTGTGTGTGTGTGTGTGTTCCTTTAATCTTTTAACAATGGAACTAGGTCAAAATGAGCCACAACCAATTCACAAAAATGATATGAATATTTAGAGCAATCACATTGACTAAGCCTAATGGCATTAAAAATTAAAATCTGCCTCATTTTACTCTAAAAGTGCCGCATTGGATTAACTAAAAGGCAATCACTCAAATTTTGAGCTACACTAAATTAGAGGAATCGGTCATATTTGGGGTCACACTGTTCACAGACCAAATATGTATTTTATTCCTGGATAATCTTGTCTAACTGACTCTTTTCCTTTCCCTCTAGACTTTGCGCCCGCTTTCTCTCTCTTTTTGTCACTTTCTATCCCTTTGTCTCCATTTTCTCTCTTCCCTCTCGACCAATTGCCTCTCTTTTTCATTCCACAAAAATTTTTTTCTTCCGTTTCCTCGAGCTATTTTCTCCCTATCTCTCACTTTCTCTCCATTTTTGTGTTTTTTAGCATATATTTCATTTTTATTTCGGATGTGATTCATTGGATTGTTGGTTCTTCTTCTTCTTTTGTGGTGTGAGAAGTTCTGATCTTGGATCTGTAAATTAAGACCGATGAAATGGTTGAGATGTATTTTTCAGCACTATGTTTGTAATTGGTATGATTAGTTAATATGGGTCAAAGATGTTCTCATGTGAGGGCTGATTATTTTTTCGTTGAACTTGGGCCAACCGTTGATTTGTCGCCAAGCAAATCCATGCGATGAATTTGATTGGTTGATGAATCATGAGTTGGTCTCAGTTTGGATTTCTTTTTTAATTTTTCATATTTGTTTTAATTTATTTGTTTGAGTGCAAGCTATATACTAATGGTTTGTCTCATACTTGGGTTTGATTTTCGTCTAGAATTTTAGTATAACACTTAATTCATAATGTTTTCTGCTTTAATTTTAGTTTTCATGCATTATCATTTTGAGCCTCATTTTATTCTTCTATTCACATCTGTGTGGTTTTGAGTTTAGATTTCTTGTTTGGTTCTCCCATTTCTTTTATTCAAGATTGATTTCTATGTTGTCCCATGAGATTTCAAAATAAATTATTTGTTTTTAACGTGGGGGATTGTTTAAGGGCATGTTTGATTTGGATTTGGTTTGTGTCATTGTGGTGTGGCACTCTTTGTGTTTGTTCAGCTTCTCTATATAATGAATAATGTACTGAGCGTTTGCATTGTCTTTTGATTTATTTATCTTTGTCATGCACACATTGTGTATATTTTAACTTCTTCCATAATTATATTCTCACCATGCATTGTCGTGTATGTAAGGGACTAGATAAATGCTATTTGTTTAATTTCCATTGTACGCAAATTTTCTTCTATGAATAAAATGTTGGATTGTTGATTAGCTTCTTTTCAGCAGGCACATGGTTTGCGACTTTTGTGATCTTTACTATTCTACAACACAAAAGATTTTATTGAATATATTCCAACCATTCTTGGAAAGGGGTTTCTATACCTAGCAGGGCTAGGCCCAGGCAACTTCATAGAAACTTGTGACCCATGACTTGGTGGGCTAAGGAACGAAAGAGGGAAGCCCAGGTCAACCACCATATTCCCCTCTTTCCCAGGCACTTGGCACGGTTTGGAGCTGGTGGTTACAAAACACGCCTTAACAGTTGGCGCCGTCTGTGGAATTCGAATTGTTTTGATCCAACAATATCGGCATGCCTTTGGAATGTCGAACACGACTAGCTCCTGAGCAAGCCTTGAGCAGGAAGCTACATCGGTAAACATAGAGGGGAGAGTGGTGGAAATGGAAGAACTCATAAAGAAAATGACCTCGAATTTGAAGGCCCTTCGACTGGAGAACGAGGCACTAAAGTAGAGGAACACTAAGCTTGGAGAAGGCGTCGATCCAAGCAGATGGAGGAGAGGTCACAAAACATTGACAGGGTACCACCCGAAGTCACAAAAAGGATGAGCGACGAGTTGCAAAGCCTTCTAGGAAAGTACGAGGAAATTGGTCAAAAGAATAGGGGGATCGTCCTCTGTGGACATCCCACTTTTGCCCAAGTTTTGAGCTCCTCAAATATAGATGTACGACAGGTCTAAAGACCCCACCAAACATATGGAAACACTCAAGACCCACATGACGCTGCAAGGCTTCCTCGAGGAGATCGTGTGTCGGGCATTCCCCCTAATGCTGAAAGGCTCTATCCAAGCATGGTTTAGAGCCCTGCAATCGGGTTTGCATCCATAGCTTTAAGGAGTTAAGCCAACATTTTTTAAAACAATTCATGGCCAGCAGAAAGAGAAGGCGACCTGTTACATACCTCCTCACTGTAAAACAGTGGGAAGAGGAAAGTTTAAAGGAGTAGTTATACCAGTTCAATAAAGAGTGAATGACCATAGATGACCAAGACGAGAAGATCACACTAACAACACTTTTAGGTTGCATTTGGCCCCTAAGCTCCTTCATGGAAAAAATAGTGCGAAAGACAACTCTGCGGGATTTCATGGACAGGGCCAATGACTTCTTTAGTGTCGAAGTTACCCTCATAGCCTTGACTACCTTGAGACATACATGCATGGATCAACTGGCAAGCAAATCCAAGTGAAGTGACGACGCAAAGATACATGAGAAGGAAGCCAGGACAAAAAAGGACAACACGAGAGGAGAGGCGACGACGACACCACCCCCAAAAAGCACACACGAACATGTAAGTGCAAACGCAGGACGAGGTACTACACCTACCACAATATGGAGGGCTACTGAACCAAAGATTGCCACTTCCTGAGGAGGAAGATAATGGAGGAGATCCATGAAAAGGTCTGAGTAAAGGTTTAAGGAGAAGTTCTTGGACGTCTGGGCGCCCGTCACCTGTCGCCCCCTAGGTGAGCAGTTGGGAAAAGGTTGTAGCAAAGATGAAAATATCGTCGAAGTGAAAGCCTGAGTAGGAGAAGGAAAACCCCCCGTGACAGAACCAGAACAACATCTCATTGGGGAGATTCACACCATAGCTGTGGGGCTCACCAGTGGAGGCACGTCCACATCCGGCCAAAAAGCAAGCTCAAACCCAAAAGACCCCAGCAATTTGCTTCGACAACGCGGATTGTGAAGGAGTGATCTACTCGCATGATGACACCTTGGTAGTGACGATGCTGGTGGCTAACTACACAACTAGGAGGATACTGGTAGACAATGGCAGTTCAGTCGACATCCTCTTTTGGGAAGCCTTCGTCAAAATGGGGATTGGCCAAGACAGATTGCGACCACCTCCCATGCCACTGAGGGGGTTTTCTGGAGAAACAGTGCAACTAGTGGGTTCCATCACCTTGCTGGTGAATGTCTGAATGGGAAGACACACGGCGACCACCATGACGAACTTCCTCGTGGTCAAGGCTCACTCCTTGTACAACACCATAATCGAGTAGCAATTGCTAAATTGCTTAATTATGGTGACCTCGACATACCATTTGAAGATGAAGTTTCCAACAGAACAGGGCGTAGAAGTGATATGTGGTGAACAAGTGGTGGCAATGGAATGTTATGTGCAAGAGTAGCAAAGAGACTGGAAACCAACTCTTCCACCTAACGTTTCCCCAAAGCTCACCCAAACAAGAGCCCAACGGAGCAGCAATCTGAGATGCAACGAGGCATGATATGGTTTTCCTTTTCTTTTCTTCTTATTCGATAGTTCACCATGTAAAGAACTTAAATTTAATAAAAGGAAGAATGTGCATGTATGTGTATGTGAGTATACGATTGAATGTTACTGCAAAGCTCCGCGCACTCTCCTCGCCAACCAGCGCGGTCGAGTCTAACTCCCACCTGGTTCTCTAGGTTGATGTTCTGCGCTCACAGTTCGGCTATCAAAGGAGGGAATACCTCTCCTAAGTGTCCTAGTCTCTTCACCACCCAACGCAGTAGAGTCCAGCTCCTGCTTGGTTCTCTAGGTCGATGTTCTGTGCTCGCACCTCGACGATCAAAGGAGGGAACACTGCACCTAAGTGTCTCAATCTCTCCTCGCCTCCCAACACTGCAAGGACCAACTCTCGCCTAGCTATCCAGCATGCATCTCACATTCATGATCTGCCTAGTCAAGGACCCCAACTCATCCCAATCTAACCTTAAGACAAATCAAAGTGAAGAACATGAAAATGGGAGAGACAATAACAAGTAAGGGGAATACGAATGCATAATTATAGGAGGGAAGAGCGTAAAAAATCTGATTCATTATATATTGGAATATTACAATGTACAAAATTTCCCACTCTCAGGTGGGGCAAAAGGCACAAACATGTATACAATCAAGGGCGGGGATCTAGGTCGAGGAAGGCATTAGGCATCAAGTCCTGGCCTAGGTAGTCAAGGGAATCACGATCCTCCCAAGTAGGCATGAGGGCAAAATCCAGGGTCCCAGGGTTGTAGTGAGGGTTTGGCACCATGTGCCCCCTCATTCTCTTTAATCCTTGGGAGTACCCGTGGCTTCAAGCTTGGTTACGAAGCCATTTGGTTGCCGCAAACTGGGCAGAGGGCCTGGCTAGTTTTTCATTGGCGATAACTAACTCAGCCTCCAGCTTCTTCACCCTTCCCTCACAAGACCTCATCGCATCCTTGAGTGGCATATGGGACTGACCCAGTACTTACAGGCCCTATTGCCTTCTTCTTGTCTCTCTGGAGCGCAACGTTCTTCACTGCCATTGTGTCCTTCTACCATTAAAGTTCCCCAATGCGCATGTCTAAGCCACGACGGGCTTCCTCGACCTTCGCCAGCGAGGAGTCGAGGCAACATAGCTTAGGCAGCGCAATTAAACCTTAAGGCCTCAACTTCTTTTTTCACCTCGGCCCAGCCATCCACCACCTAGGATGCAAGGAATTTGAACCCCTGCCAAATACAATTGGTCGAATAGCCAGAACATTAAACCAATCAAGTAGGCAGGTCAATAAAGAGAAAGAAGACCTACTGTAGAAAGGATGCTCTCGAGTTGATTAGCCACCTTCCGTATTGCCTTAGCACTGGCCATGCAGCTCCCCACCCCAAAGAGACGAGATATGGAAGCCATCCCCACTCCGGCTGCCTAATGGCCCAAGAGCAAATGATCTGGGAACATCTAACGCATACAAAGTCGGAGGCTGCTCAAATCTAACATCGTGAAACCCCCCCCCCCTTTCGGCCATGGGAAAGACTGGCGCCCGCAAAACTGACTCTCTAGGAAAATTCCTTGGAGGCGGCAGTTGAGGAAGAATCCCAGTTGAAGGACATGCCAGTCAAAGATGAGGATGCTGAAGACCCGTCCTCGCTCAGCATCACTAGGTTTTCACGCGAGTACCCCCTTGATAACGATGGGCTCAGGGGGCACCTCAACAACGAAATCCGTGTCTTAGCCAGTACCTGAAGGATGCGGGTTGTCCTCGGTACCGCCCTGGATGACACCCTCCACTCGGTGGGGAACACCCCCTAGAGTCGATGTAGCCTCATGGTCGATAGCTCTTACGAATGTACGGGCGTGGCCGGATGCCTCAAGGTGCTCCCCGGCAACGATCTCCCTAGGCACACTGAATACCTAGTGTTGCAAGGCATCAAGGGATGCTGCCTCTAGCTCCTTGTTGTCTTAGCCAGGACCGGATGCCCTCTTTGGTTGTCCAGTAGGGTACAATGGACGTCCTGGCCAGACGGTGGCGTAGATGCAACCAGCAAGACATAAGATTCAGATTGCCCTGAACCAGATTCAAAGCCTTCCAACTAGAGGGTGACCATCTTGCCATCCGAACAGGGTCTCTTTGCTGCTCTCCTCGATGGGGCCTTGAATGGTCGCTTCACCCCCCGTGTTTCGGGGGCTTCTTCAAGAAGTCACGGCCCACCACGTGGGACCAATCTGGCGTTACTAGAAATTGGAAGACATTGTCCTCGATCAGGAAGGCACCGGTCCAAACCTCCTCCTGATGCTCTCGGAAGTATGAGTACACCAATTGAATGCGAGCCTGCTCGTGCTCGAATAAGTCGACCCTGAGCTTGGCGTTGGAGTGGCACCTCTCAAAGCAGGCAAGTTGAAACTTAGGGTGGAATATTTCCATCCAAAGCATGAACCACGTGGGTAAACAAATTCCCAAGCAGTCAAGTTTGTGTACTCCTCCGCAACGGGCTCCAGGACCATGTACCACACCACGCAGCATGACATCAACATCCTCCAGGCGTTGGGATGCACCGGAGCAGGGCCTAGGCCCAAGAAGTCCAAGACATCTTAGATTGGGTAGCAGAAAGGGAGCCTCAGACCATGCGAGAACACGCTAGCATACAGGGCAACCTTCTCAGCATTACTTTCAGAATCGACGGCCCCGCTATTAGGTTCTGGGGACCTCCAAGACGATAGAATCTGGGATTCCATGCAAGTTGCATAGCATGTCGAGGGCAGCAGGGTCAACAACAATGGACCACCCGTGCCCATCGTAGGTGGGAGATTCAAGATGGGAAGCATTCTTAAAAGCCATCGAAGGTATACCTCAAGAACAGCGAATGGGGAAAAATTGATGTCGAAGAAAAGGGTCTCAGGTGAGAGAAGTAGAAGCTGGGAAAGAGGTAGAAGTCTTTTTTTTTTTTTTTAAAAAGAAAAAGAGAAAAAGGGAGAACATAAATAGGGAGAGGCATCTATTCAGAATCCCCAACAGGAAGTTGAGTGGACGTGTAGACGTGACCATTACGCCAATTCTCGAGACTTGGGAATGTGTAGTGACAAAACAAATCAAAGGTGGGGAAGCTGAAGCGTGCGAAGAAATGAATATCCCGCCACGCTCACATGACAGAAATTTATAGGGTAACTGGAAGGGGGTTTCTGTACTCAGTCAGGCCGGGCCCAAGCAACTTCACCGAAGCTTGTGACCCATGACTTAGTAGGCTAGGGAATGAAAGAGGGAAGTCCAGGTTGGCCCAAGATGGGAGAAACAAGTAGCATTCTCTCAAGTTCGACGCATTAATGAGAGAAAAACCGGTTGAGATCCTGTCCTTAACAAAATTAGTTGCCTTAAATGTGACGTCGTACAGCCGGCACCAGGCGCAAGAAATAAACTTATGGTCTCTAGTCATTCAATTGGATTATAAAGCACATATTAGTCATTGTGAAGGTGTTGAAAGCAAATGATTTGAGAATACGTGCATAGTGTTATTTTTCCTGGCTTTGTTTCTAAAGCAAATGATTTGGGAATATGTTATTTTCTCTAATAACCATATGGCTATAAACAAATTAATAGTTAAAAAACTAATGAAGTCTGTCTCATTTTGTTGATACATAACAGTTACTCCACTAACTATGAGATATATATATATATATATAGGTGCTTGGATTCATACAATTTACCAGGGATTTGAATTGTAAAGTATGAGAAAAATAAATTAGATAAAATAGTATTAAATTAATAATATTTTATTAGTACTTTAGCTAATAGATAGATAATCTAATATGAAAATTTCTTTTGAATGGAATAGGTAAAAATGCAAAATATGTGATTTTAGCTCAATTTTAACTTTGCTTTTGCCTATTTTAATGCTAATGCTCTTAACAATTTATGCAGTAAGCTAATTTGAACATCATATGTTTTGTGCGGTTTGGATTGGAAAGAGTTGAGATAAGTTGAGATGGTTTGTGAATAGTAGAATAAGATATTTTATGAATATTAGTTTTTAATATTATTATTATTTTAAGATTTAAAAAAGTTAAAATATTTATTATATTTTGTGTAGGAATTTAAGAATGTTATTTTGGGATTTGAAAAAGTAAGAATATTTGGTGTAAAAATTTGAAAAAATTGTTTTGGAATTTGAAAAAGTAAGGATGTTTATGATATTTTAGTGTGGGAATTTGGGAAGATTTTTTTGAAATTTTAAAAAAGAAAATATTATTATATTTTGTATAAGAATTTAAAAAAATTATAATGATGAAAATGAGATGAGTTGAGATGGATTAAGATAGATTTTGAAAGCAAACAACGTGTCACCTCACGTTCATGTACCCCATTTTCTGCAGAAGGTTTATCCACCTTCCCACCATTTTGGTCCTCGCTAGAATTCGCATGTTCTGACCTAAGGGTGTGAATGTGTAGAATTCGAGTGAATAGTTGATAATCATTTTTAGAGTTAGGCGCAAAGTCATTACTGTTTACAAATTGAGACGAGTTTTCAATTTTTGCAATATTGATATTTGAGAATAAAAAAATACTGTTATCAATCTTTCGTTAAAAAACAAATAGAATAATGTCACGTGACATACTAATGCCACATGTCAATTTTCAATTAATTAACACATGGTATCAATACGTCGCATCAACTATTCAATTAACAAATTTTAAAAATGCCAATGTCACATGGCACGTTAATTTTCTAACAATAGATTGGTGGAGATAATTTTATTTAATTTTCCTCTTTAAAAGGGTTGGCCAAAAAAAATATTTTCCCTAACTAATGATCTTGAAAAAAAATATACGGATCTTTCCAAGAAATATCTCAAGATAAAAAAAATGCAATGCACCCACAACTTCCACCGCTGAAGTTCCACAATTCGCTTGGCTATGTGAATTGTTAAAAACCATCTTTTAAGACGATGCCTTCTTTGTAGGACATGAGTGAAGATCAAGAATTTGGTATCAAAACGTTTTTTTTTTTTTTTTTTTCTTTTTCCCTCCACATTTGCACTATGATTATTGTATTTGAGTGTTTGTTGGAAACCCCACCCCTCCACATGTATCATCTTTTTCTTATGGGCACAGCTACTTTGCCGCCCCAAAGTGACCGTTGGGCGTTACCGCCCAGTGCAAAAAGTTTTTTTTTGTTCATTTTACTTTTCACATTTTTTTACATATTTAAATATATTTAAAAAATAAAAAAAATACATCAATATATTTAAAATCACTCCTTAATCACTAAGTAAAAAAAATTTTTTGATCGAGCGGTCAAAAGGAGGTGTCAAACTCATAGGGCAAAGTAGTATTTTCCTTTTCTTATTTGAATGAAAACTTGTTTGCTTTGGGACTAAAAAAAGAAAAAGTGCGAGCCATTCATAATTAACCAACCGACCCTTTAATTATAGGTATAAATGTTGCAAAAAGTTAAAAATTGGGATCTAATTTTAAAAATCGTAAAAGCTCAGGTGTTGAATGGTGTTTAACTTTAACCCTAAATTTTATTCGAATAAAAGTCAAATTCAAAATATTCAAATTTAACATCAAACGACATTTTAAATTCCCCAACTCATTATTCAAGAGAGCTCGAACTTGTTCACTAAGCTATTAATTTTGACAAAATAGAATTTTTATATTATATATTATTAATTTATCTATATATATTGTAATAAATAATTTTTGAATTTTTTAAATATATCAATAATTATAATAAAAAAAAAAAATTCCAACACGTATAGCATGAGGAACATAATTTCAACATATTTAATTAGAGTTATATCGTTTAACAACCGATAGTTCATGAATGACTCATTTAATAAACAGATCAAGTCAAACTTGAGTTTAATCAGACCGATCTTGACAAACTTGTCGAGTAGTTACTCATTTACAACCCTACCAAAATTATAGCATGAATGGATGGTGGATATTGAAATGAAATAACACAGAGGTCTCACCAACCAGAAGACAAAAATCCTATTAATTAAGAGGCAACGCTTAAAACAAAAGGTCCGGGAGCCACAATCAATACACATAATATTAAACAACAAAAACATCCAATGTCTTCTAACCAAACATGAACATCTGTTTAGCTCCAGTACAAACTAAAGCATTACATTACCAGAATTGGGTTCCCATACTTCCCAAGTCTTCCCTCCACCCAGGATGCCAAAAACTGAAAAGTATCATCTGGAACCACGAACATACCTCCTTTCTGGGCTAGGAGAGTAAGGAAGTGACCTGGACCTCTCCCTCCTTGACCTTCCACCATGGGGCGAGTGTCTTGGAGAATAATCGCGACCCCCTCGAAATGGTGAGCGCCTTGGAGATCTTCGATACTCATCACGTCCACGATATCTACCACGATCACCACCACGATCACCACCACGATGACCTGTTGCCAATGCAATAATCGAATTGAAGTGAATAAGCAAATCCATCTTTATGCTTCACACAGAGAGAGAGAGAGAGAGAGAGAGAGAGAGAGTAAATTCATGTTCTCAAATCAAATACATTCAAACAACTTACCAAAGTCTCTAGTACTTTTGAGCCCAAGATAATGTCCTGGTGTAGGAGTTCTTGCTCGTTTTCTCCGAGACTGAAAGGCAAATAGATATCCTCAATTCCTTTGAAGTTTCATCTTACAAATTAGCCTTCACCAAATCATGCAGGCATCATTCACATAAAATAGAAATTACACCAGGAGACATTTCTACATATTGTTGCCACTTGAAAAAAGATTTTTTTTAACTGTTTAAAATATTTAAAAACTGGCTAAGAAAGAAAGAAAGAACAGGACATCCAGGTATACATGACTAGTCTCCATGAAGTGAATGCCAGGTATGAAATACCATAAAAGCCTGATTAGAAAGATGTTGATAATGTCCGTTGATTAGTTGAGAGTTGAAATTGAATGCTGAGGTTGTATAGTTGTTGGGCAATATAGTTGCTATGTTAAGTTGATCAGACGCATTTGATAAGCTGTTTAAGCTTGCCACTGATTAAGCTAAAGTTGACATGGATGAACTCATCCTCTTTGATTGATTGCTGCCAACATAGCTGACGCAATTTGTTCTGAATATAGCCAGAAAACCTCCAGGTCAAGAAAGAAAACTAATCAAATTGTTAGTGTTCTACCACTAAACGAACAATCAAATTACCTTCTCAACAGTAATATATCGACCTTCAAGAACTGATTGGTTAAGATATTTCACACAACGGTTGGCATCCTCAACAGTTTCCATTGTAACAAAAGCAAAACCCCGAGAGACACGTGTCCGAGGCTCCATCACAAGAAAACAGGATGCTACCTGAAGAAGATTGGAGGAAAAGTAAGTATCAACAGAATGAATGGAAGATTACTTTAGGGCCATGACTGGTACCATAACAAGCGGATGTAGAAAATAGATTGAGAAATCAACTACTCAAGAAAAGAAAAAAGCATAAGATAAAAATGATGGGAACTGCAATAAACTTTATTACAATTTAGGAACTAACCTTTCCCTCCTTAGAGAAGTGCTCTTCAAGATCCCTTTCTGAGACCCTTTGGCTGAGGCCGGTTACATAAAGCGTATCTCCAGGGTTTACAGGCTCAGCCCTGCCACATATTTCAAAAGATTAGACCATAGACTTTAAAACAATAGCCTTCTGTGCAACTAGAATTGAACACAAATATCAGGACTTCTGGACCAACCTGCCACGACTTCTAGACCTTGATCTAAACCAGAAACACCAGCCAACCATCAAGAAAGAACACAAACAAAAGTATCAGAGTCAGAGATAGGAGAAAGTATACATACAAGTGTCATTGATACAAGCCTGACATACTAATGAAAGTATAGCTGGAGCGAAAACAAACCTGCCACGACTTCTGGACCGGGATCTGGGCCTTGGCCTAGACCAGGATCTAGATCTGGACCTAGACCTAGGTCTAGACCAGGACCTGGACCTTGATCTGGGTCTAGATCTAGATTGGGACCTGGATCGAGCTCTCGAAGGGGAAGGGGACCGTGAATACCTGATGTATTTAGTTCATAAAATATCGAAACATGAAAAATGGAATTCAGCAGCTTAAAAAATGTAGGTTTAGCGTAAAAAGGGTGTCTGTTGGAAAAGAAAAATGCACTTATTTCCATGATGCCAGTTCTCATGATGTTATGCATTGCCCCTATGCCATACAAACTTCTTGGTATCTGAAACTTATATCAGATATTTCAATTTCCAAGTTCTTCAAATAAAACGTCCTCTGAGCATCCACATCCGGTTGAGCATACCATCTCATTCCCTAAATTTTAGTAAAAATTTTTAAATTTTTTACAAAAACCCCTCTCCATCTGGCTGACTATTTTAGGGGAAAGTTTTAGGATTTGAACAGTGGCTCCCTAAATACGGGAAGTCACTGTTCCTCCCTAAATCATTTTTTTATAAATATTTTATTCTAACCAATAAAACAAAATCTTCTTCCAATCATCTACACTTTCTCTCCTGCTCTTTGTTATAGTCAAATTTGAAAAAAAATGTCACCATTGAGATTATCCAATTTCTTTTTTAAAAAAACAAAAACATTAACCATTTGTGAAAATATAATTTTTTTTAAATATTTTTGTTAAGAAAGCACTGATTTTGAAAATATTATTGTTTAGAGAGACAAGTATTTTAAAAAAAAAAATTGTTACAGATGAAAAATCGAAAGCATGGGTACAACAAATAATTAAATAATTGCAAAAATGTGAAAAATAATAAGTTCACTCTTTTCCCGAAAGACAAAAAATGAGTAGTTAAAGATGTACAAAGAAATGAGTTGAAAAAATAATAAAGAAAGAATAGAGAGATTATTTTAATAGAATAGAGAAAGAATAGAGAGTGAGATGTAGGGGGTTTTGGAAAGATGAGTAAAATTTAGGGAAAATTTTGGGGAAAGATGATTTTTAGCTAAAATTTAGGAAGAACTTTGCTCATCCGAATGTGAATGCTCAATGACTTCTATTTCAACTCCAAATTGTGTATTTTTCCCATCATTTGACCCATCGCTATATATTTTAGCCAAACATGTGGAAAGGGGAAGTAAAGGACTAAATAGAAGAATCATCTCAAGAAATCTTATATACTTGATTTCCTTGGTCAATACCGACTATGTGAGCAAACAACATAAACAGACAGTTCATTCGGGCTTCTCAATTTCTTGGAATTTCACGTCACCTTCCAACATCATAAATAAATGTCTTTGTAAAAGCAATTTAATCTCATTAGAAGAGAACCTCCTATAAGGAGAAAAAAAATTATAAGAAAACACTCCTTACAAGGACAACATACAAGGACACCATGTACAAGAAATGCAAATTCGGGTAAAAGTTCTCTTAGGGCTTACCTTCGCATGCGAGGTGAATCGGCCTGCAACACCAATAAAAAACCGGATATGCTTTAGATACTGTGGCCGATCAAATAACACCGAAAATTAAATACTCACACATACACACACACAACGAGAGGGAGAGAGAGCTTGCCATTTTCGCGTAACGATGGCGAAGCCTAGACAGGAAGATCGAAGAAACTAGGGTTTTGAGCGACTCGGCTTTCACCCACCACCGATGAGATGCAAAGTTACAATCTTTCGGTCTTACGAAGGGATGAAAAATATATAAATTGGAGGAATGATTCCATACAGTCGAGAACATAATATATACAGTGAGCAATTATTTTAGGGTAGTACTTTCGTGCCGCCCTTAATGCAAATTGTATTTTTTTTATTATTATTTTTATTTCTAATATTTTAAAATATTTTAAAAAAATAAAAAAATATTAATACATTAATACTCATTTTCTTAATTATTAAATAAAAGTCTATTTAAAAAAAATATTAAGTAAAAAATCTAATAAATAAAATAAAATATATAAACAATCAAATTAAGAAGAAAACTCAAGCAGCTTAATATCATTTTTCGTTATTTTAAGGATTTTACTTGGCCCTAGGCCTATTGATTCGGGGTTTGATTTTTTTTTCCGGATCATTGTCCCTATTACGGGTTCAGGCCTGGAACAAATTTGAACCGATATTTACATAGAAAAATCTGAATACACCCGGCTTGGATTTTTTCGGATGGAATGTTTTGATTTTTTATTTTTTTTAATATCTTTTAATATTTTTAAAAAAATTCATTAATTCATTTAAAACACTTCTTTAACAATTAAGTAAAAAAATATAAAAATAAATAAATAAATTAAGCTTTTCTTGTGCTGCATCCTATGTGGATGTAGCATTTTTATTATTTTAATGGAAGAAGTTGATCATTCTAATAAACTAAGTAAACCCAAAATCATCTATTAATATTAATTAAAAAGAACTACTCCAACTGCAAAGAAATTTCATAAAATTAAATTTACAAATTAATATGAATTCATGTGATACGTTAAATTTACCTTTTTGTCAGTTTGTAGGTGTACTTTTGTAGAATCTCTTTATGACTAAAGTATTTTTTTGTTAATTTAAAAAAAAAAAAATATTTGCAATTATAGAATTCGCAAACAACACGTACTCATTTTGAAAAAAGTGAGTAAATATATAATACACATGAAAAAGTTAATCTTTTAATAGTGGATCTACTTTTTTTCAAAAAGAGTGCACGGCACTTACACAACCTATATTGTATCTAACATTACTCATTTTAATAAGTCACGGGCCCCCACATTGTGATGCCACGTCAAAAAAGTAAAGTGAATAGTAAAAATTAAAAGACAAAATAACATTACTCAAATATCAAATCAAATTATAACAAAAGAAAAATCAAATCAAATCAAATCATATTTATTACTCAGGCAATAATATAATTATCGTGATTAAAGTGAAAATTGTAGTTTGAATTTTGAATGAACCCTTATTTACAAATATGGATTAGACATGGATCTAGTTTTTATTGAAATTAGACTCGTTATAAGTGAAGTGAGGTACATGTTTCTTGAATCCTATTATCAGTTTTGAATTCTATTTTAGTGATCATTTCGATTAAGGAATTGAAATGAAATATTTAGATGCCGGCACATTTTCAAATAGTCATTATATAAATAAATTAATTATATATAAAAACAATTATATATATATTTTGATAGACACCTAGTCATTTTTATACTACTATGTAATGATAGAAAAAACATCGGACTATTAGCTCAAAAGGTATCAATTAAAAAACTTACCTAAATAACAAAAAATCAGAAATAAAACCCTGCAAGAAATAGAAACCATCTTTCTCTTCGTCATGATACAAAATTTATCAATTTCAAATTTCAAATACTGACCGAAATGACAAGAACTTGATTTTTTACTATTGAACTTCAATAGGAATTAACAATCATAATATCAATATATATATATATATACATACATACATATACACACAATACCCTTAAATTCTTAAAAGTTCTCGAACGTATTCCTCTCTTACTCCTTTGTTTGCTATTAACTATCATTCCAATTACACATATGCTTTGTAAAAAGAAAAATTCTATTCATCATCTATTTTTTCATCATCTTATGATGTGGTGTTAGATGATACGTTCACAAGTGAAAAATAATAAGAGTGGTACTACTTTGCCGCTCAAAGTGCACCGCTCAACCTTACTGCTAGTTCAAAATTTTCATTTTATTTTTCTTTAATTTGTTTATTTATATTTTTTTATCATTTGAAAACATTTTTAAAAAATATAAAAATATATCAATACACTAATAATCACTTTCTTAACTATTAAGTAAAGAAAAAAATAAAAATAAAAAATACATAATGTGTCAAAATGAGGAGGGCAAATGGACTAGGCATAGTAGTATTTTTCAAATAATAAATAGTCTCCAATCATTTAATATCATATTATGGGATGATAAAAGGATGATGAGAATTAAAATGAAGAGTAACATTTTGTGGAATTACATAGTTAGCATCACTCAATATTACATATGGAATTAAAACTCTAAACAAAATCTAGAATGCTAATATTTTTCCTGATTACGCCTCTCTCTCTTTGACAACATTCATCACAAATTTTGTTTTGCTTTCCAAATTGTAAGATTTATTTTTTTAAAAATTACCAAAACCAACAATTTAGTATACCAAATTATCAATTGCTTTCAAGAGAGAACTATAAGATCACGTAGTGACTCTAAAATACTCTTAACTATAAAATTTAATATTACCTAAATACATTTAACTAAAAAAAATGTTACTAGAAAATGTCATTTGGATCAGACGACATAAGACATGGTCTCCAAATGGGAGAATCGGGTTCGAACTCCTCACCCCCTAAACCAAAAAAAAGAAGAAGAAAGAACTCATAAGGGTGACCCAATACCACCTAAAGATTGACCAGTAAGGACAATGTGGAAATGGAGAATCAATGAAAATATGACAAGACAAATGGATCTCAAAACCTTCAACTTTCAGAATTCAAATACCAGTGATCATATCAAATGAAGATGCAAAGGTGAAAGAGCTGATTGATAGTGATACTAAGCATTGGAATATATCTTTGATGAAGGACATTTTCTCTAACTCTGAGGTTGAGATTATTTGGTTGCTTACCATAAGTCCTTGCAATAGTTTAGACAAGTTAACCTGAGGTGTACATCAGATGGTAAATTCTCAGTTAAAAGTGCATATCATCTTTAAGGAGAAATAACAGATAGAAGGAAGGGGCAGTCATCGAGTAATAGTTTCAACTCAGAGATTTGGAAGCTCATGCTGACTAATGCTATTTAAGTGTTTTTGTGGAGAGCTAGTCATGAGGCTCTTCCAACTAAGCTCAATTTGTTCAAAAGAAAGGTGGTGGACTCTACAAATTGTCCAATATGTATGGAAAGTCTTGAAAATATGTCACATGATGTTTAGAATTGCAGATAAGCACAAGATGTTTGGGGGCTTTGCTCAAAAAATTATAGAAGTGCATCATTGAGGAGAAACCTTTTAGGGAAGTTCTTGCTCATCTTTGCTCATACATGAATGAAGAGAAACTTGGAGAGATAGCAGTAATAGCTCAAAAGATATGGAAAAGACGAAATACCTAGGTCTTTGAAAGAAAATTTACACCTCCTTGTACACTCGTGAACCAATCATCCAAGCAATAGGTGACTACAGAAGATACTCACAACAGATTCTTAAGAACGAAGGAAAAATCATTATGGCGGATCTCCAATGGACAAGACCTCCCTCAAACTACTACAAAATAAATTGGGATGTAGCTATTAACAAAGTTTAGTGCAAAGTGGGAATAGGGGTTATAGTAAGGAACTAGGAAGGAAGGGTCATAGCAACATTGAGATCCACTCGGGAGATATATCCTGATGCTCTTTTGGGTGAAGCCATTGCAATTCTTAAAGCCAGTATTTTCTATATTGAGAAGGGCTTGCAATATGATGAAAAACAAGATCGCTAGCCACATTGTGCTACAAAATTCTCTTGTGCCTTCATACTTTAACCCTTCTTCCACCGATAAAAATCCAAGATTCAACCATTTTGGAGCCAAACTTTGTGTTTCAAAACTCTTTGTTTACAGGCAAACAAAAGATATATTACAAATTTTCTAGCAAATCTTATATTTGACATACAAGGAAACAGGTAGCATTGTTTGCCCCCATTGAGGATAGTTTGTTTCCCTTCGATAATTCTCAAGATTTAACCACGCAATTGTGCATGAAAAAATATTCACAACACTTCAAAACTTCTCATGACGTTTGAAGTTATATACAAGACTCACATTTTTACTTTTATCCCATTAGACTGATGTCACACTATTCATAACATTTAAATATCGATTAATGTTTAATGTCACATCGACATAATAGGATAGATCGATATAAGATATGAGTGTAGTATATAACATATCTCGTCAATTTTACAACCTAAACATCCTTGTAACATGTCAAACCGTTATTCCTTATCAATCATGGATGAATACAACAATGACAGGAGATTATGTTGTGAGAGTATCAGGAAGGGTGTTGGAACAAGATCCAAGTACCTTTCCTCCGACATCCGGGAAATTCTCATGTCCAGGCAGGGGGCCAACATTCCCATCAACATCTACCTGCACCGGATACTTGAGAAGGTGGCCTTGCAATGGTGTGAATTCTGCAGTTGTGTATCTCCGCCAATTATCTTCGGCAATCTCATTCACTATCTTGACACATTTCAAACGATTTGGCTCCTTGAAGCATCTATCAACACTTGCGAGATGCTCAAACCACAATGACATTCTATATCCATAGACCTGCATGCACATATATCTCTTAAACCACATTCACTTTTCGGAAAAAAACGTAGTGGGTCTCACTTTTTTTCAAAAGGCTTGCATATCTAAAACTTGCACGCTAGGAACTTGTACCTAATATTATTCTTATGTTTAACTTTCACTCACTGTGCCAAATTCCACAATTTTCTGTCATTCTCACTACAACAACTCCAAGTTTTATCATTTTAGATTTTGAACATAAAAGGCAATGGCTAGTGCTAATGGAGTAAGAGGTCATGCATATTCTCACTGTCACCAAGTCATTAGCTGAACCAACTAGTAGTTGGCCACCCAAAGAAAGAGACACATCTAATGTGAAATACATCATTTCACTGTCATCCATGTTTTCAATAACATTCTAAACTCCAAAATGAAAAAATCATGGAGAAATGAGAATCTCGAGTAAGAAACTGTACAGACCTGACCTTGTGGATGCTTCTTCCTTCCAGCCCAAGTGTGATATGGTTGATATGCACCCATAGCCAATTCTGTGTCCTTTGAACCAGCCATGGATCTTTGGTTAATATTTGCAGATCCCACAATTTCATATTCGTCATCTACTATCATTCCCTTACCATGTACATAAATCATAAACCGCTTAAACTTGAGTGCATCCGAGACCTGATACGACATTTTGATTATGGCCAATCCCAAAATAATTTGTTGCAAAATATAAAAGGAAATTATATTTCAACAAGTTAAAAAACATTGACTCGAGAATTTGCAGGGCCTTGAGCGTGGCCAAAATGAACAACATAAGCAAAGCTCTTTGTTAACCATCCCCATGGATAACAAAGAGAAGTTTTATGCTAGCAGCATCCAACCGAGAATAGAATTCCAGAGATGCAAAACTAGTACCATAAGCTATAAAGTGAATCTAATATCTCAAGTAGGCTGGGGATTCCTTATGTTAGATATTAGTAGGGACGGTTTGAGTTTGGCGCTTCTTGTCACCACGGTATTCCTCCGGCGCCATAAGTGAGGGTTCTTTTAATAAAATTGAGAGAGGGTCACTCATGAACAGGTGGCTTCCATCTCTTTAAAAAAAAAAAAATTCTAATATCTCAAGTTAAAATCAGGAATGAAAGAATTTCTCAATAGAAGTTAGGGACTAACTATTTACAATAATCATGACAATTTAGAATAGCATAAGATAAATATCCTAAAAACAATATTACCTTTTGATCACCATTATCACTCAAGATTTCCTCAGGAATATCTTCTCGTTTACCAAGGCAATAGAAATTAAGATAATCTTGAGGATGCGAGTCCACAAGCTGCATCGCTTTTAGTTCCCTTGCAATTATATCATACATCATTTGCATTGTTTGGCTCTGCAATGAACAAATGTACAAAAGCTAGGTAAAAAAATGTGTTGATTCTGTTGTTACTATCTATAATTAATAATATGTAGCTTATCTAGGAAAATCTAATATCTTCTGGCCGGAATTGTTATCAGCATATCAATCCAAACCAATGATTTCCAAAGATACAGTTATGAGCGGTGCTACCCTACCGCTCAGAGTGCACCGTTCTATCATACCGCTAGTGCAAAATTTTTTTTTTTTTAATTTTTCTTCAATTTTTTTATTCATATTTTTTTATCATTTTAAAACATTTTTAAAAAATATAAAAAATATATTAATACACTAATAGTCACTTCCTTAACTATTAAGTAAAGAAAAAAAAAAAAAAAAAATTAAAATACATGAGGTATCAAAATGAGAGGAAAAATAGAGTGGGCAAAGTAACATTTTTCTACCGTTATTGGTCAGTAGCAATATAATAGAGAGTATTCATCAAGTAACACTTCATTGGCTGTCAATTTTTATTGTCAAAAAGTATGACAATCTGTTCTGACCCCAAACAAGTGGCAGTATCTCTAGTATATACAGGTTAGAAATATATAACCATATTACCTGCCAAAAGAGAATTTCTTGCACAGATGCAGACGTTGGATCACCCTCAGGCCACATTGGCATGACAATACACACTGCAAATCTCTCCCCTGCTCTAATTTTATTGGCAATCTTTAATGCCAACTCCATTGGGATTAGATTATCAGCTCCTGCTCATACCATGAAAGTCAAAAAATTTAGAAAATCTTCTATCCAGCAAATAAGGAAGATATTTGGTGTGCAGGAAATATAAGGATGGAAAATACAAATCATAGAATGTAAAGCCACAAAGGGAGAATTAGGACTGTTGATATTTGACACAACCTGTGAACTCGATATGAACACGACAAGAAATAATAGGGGTAGAGTCAAGCTTTATTAGACCCGAATTAATTTGACACAAACTGATTATTTTAATCAGGTCATTTCTAAATCCCCTTTTGGATCCATGGCACCTTCATCAATGAGGACCTCAAGAGCTATGTTTTGTGTTTCCTTCATAAGGATTTGTAAATAATTTCTATTTTTAAATTTATAAAGTATATATCTGGCTTATTGTAAATGCTTAATCTACATTTGAATTTCAAAAAATTTAAATACTTTGGATTTATGATAATTCTTAATCTTATGGATGATATTAATACATTAGTGCATACATATGAGTGACGAAGAAAATAATGAAGTGTTTGGTGAAAAAACATATACTAATAATGAAATTGAAGTGGATCAAGAAAAATGTCTATGGTTCTAAAAAAATGACAAAAAGAATGTTGACTTAACACGAAACCCAGTAAATTGAACTTGGCTGGAACATCAGTTATTCAGGTTGGGTTATGGTTGACTCATTGATGATCTGGAGCACTCAATTGACCCAACATGAACCTAACTGATATGACATGAATTGCCACCTTTAGGAAGCATAGAGAAAGAACGATCAAGTCTATCCTCGTGTTGGTGAAAATTAAGTGAAAATGTAGCAATCATTACATAAGTTTCAGATCTAGAAATCCTGAGAGGTAGCTCAACTGGTTTGGCCTTGGGTTTGCTCCCCAATGGTCATCAATTCAAGTCTCTGTAAGGCCACTGGAGGTTTACTTGGTCGTTAACTTCAGGGCCCCATGAGATTAGTAGAGGTGCACACAAGCTGGCCCGGACACCCACGGTTATAAAAAAAAAGAAAAGAAAAAAGTTTCAGATCTGGACAAGAAGTCATCACTTTTTTTGTGGATGAAGTAGCATATGGAGTATTTAATATAGATAAATTGTATGTGTAATCTGGACCAGAAACAATACAGGATTACAGAAGCACTTTCTCAAATATAAAATGCTAGGATGCAGAGATCTCAAGAACAATGATTTATAATTAATAACCCATAATGTCATTTTAAAAAACTCCATAATGTGGATCTTCTGTAAAAAGAAAAAAAATTGGTCCAAGAAATGGAAACAATATTGCATAGACAACTAACTAAAAGACTGAGGTGTAGCAAAAGATTGTAAACCTGACCTGCATTTCTATACGATGGCCACGCATATGATGATCCAAGAAAATACTGATTTTCGATATATATGAAATGTTGAGCAGATCTGATTGCCTGGATGTATCCTGTTTGAATGCTTCTATCTATAACCAAGTTTTTCGAACACATAAGGTTCTGCAGTAAAAGAATGTCACCTTGAAATCAGGGGATATTGAAAATGATGTGCATCTGATGCTTAGAAAAACAAAAGGAATGGAAGAGAAAAAAGAAAAGAAAAAAAGATCATATATATAAACCTGAGCCTCAGCAATGTCAACAATTCTTGGAAATCCTTTAACTGATCCCGAATCAATGGATCGAAGAATCTGTAGCAAGGGCAAAAGAAACACACTATGATTGAATGGAACAATTGAAAAAGGGTGAATGTTTTTGTTCAGCTTGAACCTTGTAAATCAAACCTGAACATGCCAATTTTCAGGATCATCTTCACTGGAAACCCACAACATGGGATCATCTTCTGGAACAGATGTGGTGCCATTCTTAGAAACAGATACATGAGGACTTAATATCCAGGAGATGCGTTCGATTTTTATTAAGGCATCATCATGCCAATGGGATACCCTTTTGAGACGCAATCCAAACTCTCTCCATTTTGTTGCTTTCTTCCAACGCTGCTCAAAGTGTATAAGAACATCATATGCAGCAGGCCCATCAATTTTGCTGTGCAAGTCATGCCATGGTTGCCTTGGAGCCTTAGTTCCAGCCTATTTATACAGAAAACATGGGGGAGAATAGAAGGACAATAAGAAAGAAACTTCTAAAGTATTAGTACTGCCAATTGAGCAAGAGATCCATAAAAGGAAATCAAGCAATAAATGCAGCCTATGAAATCACATGAATCAAGGGAAAAATTGATTTTACACGTAATGATCAAGTGTATATACTACAAAAAAACTGTTTATTTGTGGCCAGTTATTTCCCGTGAAAATGTCTATTTCCTGTTGAAATGAGTTTATTTTCGTTGTAAATAGCCATTCTCATCGTAGATAATCCGTCACAAATGCTCGTATCTACATAAATTATATGCAAATAAAAATTGTACCGTTAGAATGAGGCCTACAACATTGTTGAAAGTCACTAGATAATTGACCACACTCTGAGACATGAATTGGAAGAACAAGGTGAATATAACACGGGGCAACATAAGTGATGCAGGGGGATCTACATCAGCAAGGAGAGTAGTACATTCATAACTCCAGCAAAAACTACTAGCCAGATCCCCCAAATTCCAAAGAAATGCCATGTCCATTAATGTATTATAGCCAGGAATTTCCCAGGCCTTAAGTTCATAGGATCGCATGGGTTATATATGATTGCTACCATGAATCAGGGCAATTATTCAGGCAAAGATATTTGGTAGAATGATCAGTCAAAAAGAGGAAAGGACAGGGGAAGGGGGTGATAGAAACGTTATATTTAAGAAGATAAAAGCTATTTTGCAGCCCTAATTGTACCGCTTGATAATTTTTTTTTTACTTAGTGATTAAGAAAGTGATTTTAAGTATATTGATGTATTTTTTTAAAAATATTAAAAAAATGTAAGTAGAAAAACGAAAGAAAAAAAAGTTGCAAAAGCAACTAGCTGTAAGTCTGAGCAATACTACTCAGGCGGCAGAATAGAAACGTTATATATAAGAATTGTTGCCAAGAAACTATAGGGTCCCGTTTGGATACAAAAACATTCTCAAACCCATCTTATCTCATCTCATCTCATCTCATTTCATCATTACAATTTTTTCAAAATCTCATACAAAATATAATAAACAATTCAACTTTTTCAAATCCCCAAACAAAAATAATATTCTAACAATATTTTATTCAACTCATATAAAACCATCTCATCTCATTCGGCTATCCAAACGAGCCCTATTGCCCTAAAGAAATTATGACAAATATATATATATATATATGCAAACATTGGAAATGGTACACAAGCCTCAAGTAGCAAACGTTGGAAAACATTCAAGTAATTTCTAGATGGAAAAATGAAATGGCACAATGCGCATGCTAATAACAGGTCATGATTTGGCTAGCAACTTACAGGGAATGTAGGATTGTGAAAATCACGACGAAAAACAGTGTCGAGATCACGAAATAGTCTATGCTCAGGTGTATCATAGCGACCATCACAAAGATCAAGCCCTCCTAAAAATGCAGTTATCTTACGATGATTACCATGTGCTTGTGTGTCAACAAGAACACATTTTTCATGGTGTGTAAAAAGCGTTCCAACGACCTGTAAAAGGCAGTTTCAGCAAGTTGCACATATTAAAAGAGGGCAAATGGTATTACAAACATCAATTAAATGAAAAAAAAAAAAATTATTAGGTATGTAAAACGGGGAAAATTTGACTAGATTATAATGAGATAATTAAGCTCGCCTGCTGTTTGATAATTCCCATCTTAGTGCTAGCGTTGCGAGGTGACAGCACACAAATGACAGATGAACGCTTGAAAAACTTCTTGGTCTCCTCATCGTGTGTCCCCATCATTCCCTCCTGCAACCAATGCCATCTCTCACATTATAACTCTGATCAGAATTACCTAAATTGCTACATGCAGATAAAAAACATCAATATTGGCCCGCATTATCATCCCATACAGCACCCCATATATATATATATATATACACACTAGTAAGGGTGGTACGTACTGCAAGGAACGAATGCCCCTTGCACGTAGATTACAGTACTAATAAGCAGATTATTGTAATAATTCATCTAAATTGTGTGAAATATTAAAAAGTCGGCAAAATTTAGGGACAAAAATGTAAAAACACGAATAAACAAAAGGGAACCGAGGGACAAAATTGGGAAACAAAAAAAAAAAAAGAGGGGCATGCAGCAACATAAACACGCGAATAAAACAGAGGGAAAAAAAAAGGAAAAGAGAAAGTGATCGAAAAATTACTGATCATGATCATGGGACTGAGGGACACAACCGTAAAATCCGAATAAAACAAAAGCAAACTGAGGGACGAAAAGGTAAACAAACAAAAAAGAGGATCATAAACATAAATATGTGAACAGATCAAAGCAAAGCAGAGGGATAAAAAAGGAAAACCACTGAAACAAGGGACAAAAAGGATAAAAAATGTAGTCGAAAATCAACTATTTATTCATGGATGAACTCTTTTATTCATAGAATAGAATAGATAAAAGTTGCAGTAATATCATCTACTGCAGAATCCCCATCACCATGAATTGGGCGATTCATGCGCCACTTGTTTGCACATCTCTATAGCTAGGTGACAATATATTTATCCAAAATATTATTTTCCGTTTTAGATTTTAACTTTAAGAGTAACCGTTAATGTTGTAAAAAATCTGCCTTAAAACTACCTAAAAACGATCAAAGGATGCTATATATCAGAGCGAAATTAAGCAATGCAGGTTAATTATATAATATAATGATGCACCGTTCGGATGCAGAGACTGTCGTGGGAGGTCTTATCGTCCCAAATCAACAACAATACCCGCACGCCCTCTTCAGACTTGAGCAACTCACCCAGTGTCAAATCCCCCCCGCGCGGCAACGCCCTGCTCGGCTCCCGTATCGGCTTCACCTTGTGGTAAACCGACCATCCCATTATGTATATCAAATGGTGTGCCTCCGCAATCGCATGGCAAAGGTCCTCCCAGCACTTCTCCTGCTTGAAAATCCTCCCCTCCTCCAACTCTATCTCCGGCAACAACCCCTCCGGTACGTGCGCGTCTTGGTACAGCGTCGCCGAGCATCCTTTCCTCAGCGGGAAGTAAGTGTGCCGAACGCCCTTGTGTTTGGGATCGCCAGCGATGCCATGCCAGTACAACGGGTTTTCCTCGAACGGCGTGAGCTTCATTTCGAGGTGGAGAGCAGTGTCTGGCTTCGGTGGCTTTCCGGAGAGAGGGTCGATTATTGGGAACCAGCCGGCGATGAGTTTACCGGAACCGATCGTCTGAGCTGGGATTTGGAAGGTGCCAATGAGTTCGGCGCCGAATATGTCGTCGTCCTTGACCTGGAACTCGAGATGGACGGCCGGGTTCGCCAGTGGGATGTAGAAGCGCTCGTTCCACACAGGGTTCTTGGAGTTATTAAGGACGCGGGTGCGGGCCAAGGTGGCATGCGGAACCAAGACCTTGACGTAAGGGTCGCTGGTGATGATCTTCCGGCGGTGGCGGATCTTGCGGTCACCACCGCTACTGTCGGATTCTTCGGCGGTGCTGCGAGAGACTTTGATAGTGTCACAGAGGATAAGGCAGCGGCAGAGATGCTGCGTCTCGATGTCCCTGTTGGGCAAGTTTCGGGCCTCGATAATTTTAAGGTCGAGGTCACCGTNGGGGGGGGGGGGGGGGGGGGGGGGGGGGGGAAGTAGTTGCATGGCGACAACAGGTGTGTGTACGTGGGCTTCTTGCTTGTCGCGGTGAGTTTCGGCCTCGTGGTTCGATCCCATGAGTATCTGCTGTCTTGTTTTATCTTGTTTTAACCATAATTTTTACTCTTATGTTATTAATTAAATTAGAGTTATCAATCTATGATATTAGAAATAATCTTGGAGAAGTCATTGCATACCTGACGTGTCCCCACTAGTTTTAAAGCCAAGTTCTCTTTTAGAGAGAGAGACGGACGATGAGAGAGAGAAGGCAAGAGAGACACGATGAGAGAGTGATGAGAGAGAGAGCGAAGATAAGAGAGAGACTTGATGAGAGAGATGAGAGAGAGAGCGAAGATGAAAAGAGAGCTGGAGAGAGAGTGATGAGAGAGATGAGAGAGAGAGCAAAGATGAGAGAGTTAAGAGAGAAGATAGAGAGCGAAGATGAGAGAGCCATGCATAAAAATAGTCTGCATGACACTTGCAGACTATTACTAATATCATTTCTCTATTAATTGTTATTTTCTTCCTATTAATACACTGATGCACATTTCCAATTACTCTTGATTAAAATTAAAATCATAATCATAATAAAAAATCAACAAATAAAATTAAATAAAAAATAAAACCTGATTTGCGCCAGGGCGGCTAGTCATAGCAGCTTTGCATTTACGTTATGAGTAATGTTTGGTAAAAGCTCTAAATGTACAAGTCTTGTACAAACCTTTTGTAAAAATATGGGTCACAGAAAAAAAGTAAGATTTTCACACTTTTTCATGGTGGGATCTATTTTTTTATAAAAAACTTATGCAAAACTTGTATATTTGGGACTCGTATATATCATTTCTTTTTAGGTTATTGATAGAAAAAGATGCTTAAAATGTGATAAGCCACCACGTGTAATTTGAGGTTATAAAATTTAGATGAATACTAGAATTGTTTTTGTATTGATTTTTATTAAATTTAAGAAATTCTAGACCATTAACTAAAAATCTTAGAATTTTGTCATATTTAAGGGACTAGTGGAAACCACACCGAATTCTAGATTGGGTCGATGCGTGCCCGCTCTAACCATCTCGGCAATCAATGTAAGATATAAGTGAAGTGGAAACAACATGACACTTTCCTCATATAATGATGAATAATATTTTTCTTTTATCATTCTTTTAACCATACTATTTTCTATTGTGAAAAACACCACGCCCACATACAATAACAATGAGATAGAGAGTGAAATAGTACAGAAACACAAAAATCAAGCACACACACTACACACAATATTTAGTTTGGTTCGGCAACATATCTATGTTCATAGAGTTGCAAGGAATTTTATTCCAGAGTATTCTCTCTCTATAGAGCTTTTTCTCTCTCACAATATGCTCTACACCATTTGCTTCTCTCTATTTTTCAATCTGATACTCACTGACTCAGAACATCTGAAATAAAGTTCATATATATAACAAACGGCGCAGGAAACCCTAATCTGGCAAAACAAGGTTCTTCGCACAAGCGGGTGTCAAGCATAATAGCCAATCCAACATTCGCTTGAGCGTACTATCGAGCGAGACTCGAGCGAACTCACTGCCTGAACTTCGCTCGAGTGCCAGGTCGAGCAACAGTCAAGCGAACAATCTGTCTGCACCTTTTCCATCTCACAAAACCAATCTCCCACTTGGAGATTGATTCTTCACATGCCAACCACTATCTCCAGCATTAGCCTTGCCCTATCACCTATGCAACTCACAGCTCTCGTCTTCAAGCCAGAAGATGCATTGAAGTTGAGCTTGACTTCAATTTCTCACATACATCGCCCTTAGTCAGCACATCTACTAGGTGACTCACAACTCCCTCTGCATTGGGAATATCCAGTCTCGAACTGACCCTGGCAGACATCAGAGAATTTGTTGTTGACATCACCTTCTCTAATTTGGGCGACTAATCCCACCTCCTGCTCCTAACATTTTCTATCTTTAGTCAACGTGCTCATCTTCTGTGCAGTTTTCGCTTCCTCCCTGGAAGTCTAGTCAACTGTGTCTCAGCTAACTCCCACTTGCTCGATCTCCCATCTCACAAGATTTCACCTTTGTACCGTGGCTCACTACCTTTTGTCAGCATGATATTGTTCAAGGTAGGTGACCACCATGGAGGTCTGGTTGTCCTAGCAGTTTTGCGAGTAGCAACTGTAGGTGTAGGAGTCCCTGGAACACTAGAGGTTCTATCCCCGTCTCTCACACCTCTGCTCCACACCGTGGTTTCTGGAGATTTCTCCAGGCTTACCTAAGGAACTTCAAAGCTAACTTCCTGTTGCTTCCTCATCTTGTTCACGCGACCAAGTCTGCTCTACTACAACTTTGCACTTGCCTACAAATCACTGGACCCTGATGTCAAATACAAAGTGTTAGTCTTCTTACCATGGGCCAAGACCAGTGCACCCTTCGTGACCTTCCTTGCTCCTCTAGAAAACGCTGATGTATGACTGCTGTCATCAAGCTATCCCACAGAGATCAAATTTTTCTTTAGATCTGCAATGTGTCTGACTTATTGCAAAGTCCACACGCTCCTGTTTGGAAATGCGATGCGCGTATCACCCACTCCCAATATATCCAATGCCTCTCTATCAGTCGTGTGCATCTTCCCAAAATCACTAGCAACATATATAGTTCTGCATAATTTCTCAATGTGAGGTGCTATAGAATGAAGCCACTGAATCCATCACCCAATCATCAACCGAAGTGTGCACTGCAAGAAATAAAGCATCTGTTATTTTTTCAACACCTCGTCCACAACTTCATCCTCAGCCTGTTTCTTATTTTGGTAGTCTCTTTTGATGTGGCCCGACTTGCCACAATTTTAGCAAGTATCTGCTGCCCAGATCTCGACTTGCTCCTGCCCCTGTTTTTGGACATGACAGGTCTCCGACCCCAATCATCAATACTCAAGGCCAAACTGGTACTATAAAACTCCCCAGAGTCTTTCTTGCGTACCTCTTCTGTAAGAATCATGTCATATACATCATCATATTTCAGTTTCATCTTGCCGGTTGAATTACTCACCACCATCCTCATGGCCTTCAAACTATTTGGAAACGATGTCAACAAAATCAATGCTCTAATCTCATCATCAAACTCAATCTCTAAAGAAAACAATTGATTTGTGTTCATATTGAAGTCATTCAAGTGTTGGGCAACAGACATACCTTCAAACATTCTCAGATTGAACAGTTTCTTCATCAGATGCACCTCGTCAATGGTTTTTCATATATACCTGACAAAACCGCAATGAGGTCATCGTGGCTCTCTCCTTAATAATGTTGTGCACCATTGATCTGGACAGGGTGAACCAAATAACCCACAGAACCTGTCAATCCAACATATTCCACTCAGCATTGTCCATGCTCTCCGGCTTCTGTCCCAGTAGAGGAAGGTGGAGCTTCTTCCTGTAAAGATAATTCTTGATCTGCATTCTCCAATACCCGAAGTCTGTGTCATCAAACTTCTAGATTCCAACCTTCACTATGTCTCTTTCCATCATTCTTCCTTCATAACTGAACTTTGGCTCTTGATACCAGTTGTTGTGAAAAATACCACACTTATACACAACGATAATGAGATAGACAGTTAAATAATTACAAAAAATACAAGAATCAAGCGGCACACACACACAGACACAACACACAGTATTTAACGTGGTTCAGCAACGTGTCTATGTCCACAAAGTTACAGAAAATTTTATTCCATAGGAGATTACAATCACACAATGAGTTACAAGAGTACCACTTTACTCACACAATCCCTCTCTCTCTCTAGGGCTTTTTCTCTCACACAATATACTCTACACCGTTTGCCTCTCTTTGTTCATCAATCTGATACTCATTGAATCGAAACATATGAAATAACATTCATATATATAGCAAACGACGCTGGAAGTCCTAATATGGCAAAACAGGATTCTTCACATGAACGGGTGTCGAACGCACTGCAAGCAAACAACCAATCCAACATTGGCTCGAGTAGACTATCGAGCGAGATTCGAGTGAAGTTTTTGTTCAAGTTTCGCTTGAGCCAACTGTCGAGCATGCCTTGAGTGAACTCACTGCCTGAGTTTCGCTTGAGTGCTAGGTCGAGTGATAGTCGAGCGAACAATCTGTCTGCACCTTTTCCAGCTCACAAAACCTATTAGGCTCCATAACCTAACATTTCATAGTCTCTTAATGTAGAACCTAATTATTGAAAAACTATTTATTATTTTCTACTCATTTATCAAATATTTAATATTAAATTTAGAAATGGTGAATAAACTGACGATGAAGAATATTTTCCTTTTCCCCAAGGTTGGACTTGACAGCTACCGTGACCGTTGAGTCATCCTTGAAAATCCACACAATTGCGGAGCTCAGATGCTTGTTCCTGGTGGTAACCCACTGGCAGTGATTGTAGCACTTGTGTCAACACTCGACATTTGCAAGAGAAGACGCTGCAGTGATGTTGATATATGGGTACGAGTGTGAGAACACTCGGCTTTGATGCGAGGCGAGAGATGTGCTCAACCATGCTAGGTGACGAGGAGGAAAATGCCTAACGAAGCTGTTTCCTCCTTTGTTCACCAGGAGTGAATGGAGGCATTCGACTTTAGGTTTGGGTAGGAGATGGTCTCGACTGCGTTGTCATTTTGAAAAATTCTCCAAAAACCAAATTGTTTGGTGTAATCCAAATCACAAGAGTTTGAGACTTGCAAACCTAAGCCAAGCGGCGAGACTTCTGGTAAGCATTCAATTTTTGTAATGCTCAAGCAAGGCCTAAGGTGTCAAGGCAGGGCTCGAGGGTGAAGTGGTCCTTTTGTTATTTGCTTTTTGTTGCTCGCAACACTCTTTGTCACTAGTCTACATGGCACTAAGGCCACATCGGGTAAATGTCAACTGGGAGCACTCGACTGGAGTCAATGGTAGCCGTACTCGACCATTGCCTAGCATTAAGCTGCATGGTGCTAAGGCTACATTGGGCAAATGTTAGCTGGGAACATTCGTTCAAGATCAACACCAATTTGCTCCTGCGGGAGGCTGAGCTTGACCAATCTACTGCGGGGTAAGACGTGCTTGACCGCCTTGAGTGGTCTTTGCCAAAAACCAAATAGCTTAGTTTTGATAATTCAAATCACAAGTTTGAGATTTGCAAACTTAAGCCAAATGGTGCGATGTGTGGTTATCATCTGATCCTTGTAGTGCTCAAGCAAAGCCTGAGGCATTTCGATAAGGCTTGAGGGCTATATGATCCTTTAGTTTCTTCGGGCGAGCTTTGTTGTTGCTAGGCAGAGTGTTGTTTTCTGTGAAACTTTGCTGCTCGAAGGGAGCACTAGGCAAAGTACATGGTGATGGTTTGGTTTGGCAGTAGTGAGGCATTCAAGGAACTCGATAGATTTTCCCTTACTGGAGGACAATTTCTTTGCCATAATAGAGCTTCTGAAAATCCACGATACTCTTTCCATGTCGAATGAACGAATTCCAGTTTTTTATTCTCTAGTGACTATCTTTGTTCTTGCCCGTTTTGAAATGGTATCAAGTTGGAAGCTTTCTCCATTGGTGCTTCATGACCTTGTTTCTGTTGATCATTTTACTATTTGATGAACTGTGGTATGAGAAACTTTTTGTGGGTGAGCAAACGAAAGGGCGATGGCGAGTTATATTCGGGTTCTATACTGGGAGACCATTGTTTGGCCGTTGCAGGTACGATGGCTGTTTCTTCTCCGTTGTTGGCCAATGACTTACAGGCTGGCCTTGTATGGCGGCTCTCAGCTGGTAAGCTATCATTTGGCCACTGCACTACCATGTGTAGCGTCTCTTGTTTCCTTTACGTGGGCTTGGGCGGAGCTAGGTGCAAACCTAGGCGGATCGACTAGACATTCACGATGGTAAGTGGTATGTATTTGGTGTTGCTTCTTCCACTAGAACCATGGCACGAGCAATGTTGTTCAGTGTTTTCTGTTGGGTTGGAGGTGTAGTGACCAGCGCTGGCTAAATGGCTGGATCCCGACTATGAAGTGAAAGTTGTCAGTCGTTCATGGATTGAGCTATAGTGCAAGTACAGCTAGTAGCCATGGATTGGGTCTTCCATGCACATATGGTTCACATGTGGTTCTACTTCTGTTGTGTGTTTTGTTACCGCCCCATGGTTTTCTACCTGCCGTTTCCTTCCGGGTGACCGCCACCATGAGTTGCTTGAGGTTGTCTCCGTGGGCGAGGAAAATTACAGGATGTACAAGGTTGGTGAGGGTGGCGAGGAGCTTTCGTGGCATGCAACATTGGTCGCCATGGGGGTGGCGAGATGCTGCACCAGGTGAGGCTTGTTGCTACGTGCTCGTTGCCCACTAGAGGTGTTGCTTGCTTTTTGTCTGCCACAAGGTTGGCAAGCTCAGTAGGGTGTCGCCGACTGTCATGCCTAGCTTTTTTGGCATTATTCCTCACCTCTGTGGAAGTATGTCAATGACAAAAATGATTGTCATCAGTCTCAATGGCTTCTCATAGCGAGCGTGTGGGTGCCATTGTCGCCATGTAGTCGTTTGCAAGAATATAGCTAACGGGTGGTTTACTCGCTAGCTTCCAACTCCTATGGTGTGCCTGCAACGACGCGTCAACATAATCCATGCTCACCGGTGCTTTTTGCCGAGGGTGCACCGGTTGGTAGCAGTAACTTCCAGCTAGCCACCAGATGCCATCAACAACGACCCCATTTCTCCGTGGGCAATGGGTGTTCTCGTATGTGAGGAGACTGGTGGATTTCTGGTGAGGAGATTTGGCGAGGAGCTAGCGGGAAAATCCCAGGTGGCTTTTTTGGATGTTCGACTGTAGCAGTTGGAGTTCTCTGTTGTAGTGCGGAAGAGGTGACACTGATTGCCAACGTGAGCTTCACAGTTGTCATGGGATGTGCCCACTATGCATGCATGGCATGCATAGTGCGTGCATGAGTCTTCCTCTCACTTGCATCATGTGTCATGTGTCCCAATTTTTTTTTGGTGTAACAGTATTGTAAAAAATAGTAATAAAAAATTATGTTTGATGAAAAGCCAGAGAAATCTTATTTGCTCCTTCGAAGATGACTTCATAAGTCAGGAAATCATCATTCTCCCACTTTCGGTGTAGAGAATAAGTCAATCTCATAGACGACGTCAACTGTTATTGTGTAAATTTGCACAATAAGCCAGAATGGAGGAGAGAGTCATCTTCGATCCACGATGATGATGCAGACGTCGATACAGTGCTCTTCGCGTTCATCCATGTCATAAATAATAAATAATCAAATAAAAGATAAATAGAGAGATCAAGATTTATGTGATTTGGTGTAATGCCTACATCCACGAATTGTTTGAGGGTAAATTCCACTATGATAAGTGATTTTACATATCTCTTATGACCTTACATATCTCTCAATACAATAAAGAAATTTAAGATTTCAGGAGGTTGAAGTTAATGCCTCCCTTAAGAGAATATCTTTTGGAGTTATTGTGCATGGTGGAGTTTGTGCGTAGAGAAGTTGTAGAGAGCCTCCCTTGATTTGTGGAGATATCCTATTTTTATAGAGGTCATTTTCCTTCTTTAGAGTGATTGAGTCCTATTTGTCTTATGAAGCCATTTCCTTTTAGGAGTCTAACTTGTCTTATCTATTATTGGTCTTATCTATTAGCTTTATCTCTTCATTTATTATTAGTGATAGGTTTTCAATGGGTTGGATCCAATCAACTTTATCCCTAACATTGTAGTTTGAATTTCCTTTTGTTGACACATTGTGACTAATTTTAAGTAAATAAATTCTACTTTTGTATTTGTTTGGATGCAGTTATTTTTAATGATAAGAATTTTAAAAAGAATTCTTATAATTGAATCAATTTTTTCAGGTAGAATTATATATATATAAAAAAAAGTTTCTCATAATTGATTTCACAATTTATTTTAGTAGGTTCCAATAGGGGTGGCAATTTGTAGGTGAAAGGGTAGAGGGAATCTAGTATTTTATTCTTCCTATTTTGGTATTCTGTTGCGCTTGTTTTAAATATATATTTTTAAAATTTTTTTAATAAATCACGTGTCACCACATTGTGATGCCACGTTAAGGGGACAAAATGAGTGGTATAAATTAGGGGCATAACAACATTACTCATATTACAAACCCCAATAATAACAAATATGAGCACATATCCAGAATTATAATTTTAACAATTAAAACATAAGCATATTAAAAAATACCAATATTACAATCCAATAATAAATAAAATTTTAATTTGAAATAAAATTTAAAAGTATTATTGCAAGTTGATTTTGGGTTAAGCGAGTTAATCCGTTATTGACTTGAATATATTTCTATCTTCAAACCCACTCATTTCTTGTCGTGTTTGTGCTAAGTTTACGGGTTATGTTATTGTTACATATTACCACCCGTAGGTGCAAAGAGAAAAAATCTCAAAATTTTACGAAATTATATAAAATCTTTGTTGCTTGAACTTGGTTTGTTAGTTGTTTGAATCTTCAATTAGGGAAAGCAACAACACAAACCAATAGCTAAGATCCATTAGATCTAAACTTTTTGTTAGAGACTGGGTCAAACCCTTTGGAAACATATCACTAAAGGAAGAGATAAAGGAAAGAGATAAGGCAGAAGAAATAAGATAAAGAAGTTAGTTCAGACTCTTAAAAGGAAAATACTTTACCAAGGAAATTGGACTCTATCTTTCCAAGGAAATAACCTTTATAAATAACCTACAAGAGGTAACAAATGGGGGGATTAATTGGCTATTTTATACATTTACTCTTATACTATTACTGACTTAGACATTGGATACGTTCCCTCGAACCCCCAAGTCGCTTTATTCTTTGGTTGCAAGCGACCGTTCGGTGGTGGCGGTGAAATACGTCTTCAACAGTTAGTGCCGTCTGTGGGATCTTTTAGTCTCACACTTAACGTGCTTTTCATATGCCCATCACCACACGGTCTTAGGCAACTAGAAATCAAGGAGAAACTTCACAAAATATGGAGGAAAGACTTGCGGAAATGGAGACGGTAATAAAGAAACTTACCACAGAGGTTGACTCACCGCGAAAGGAGAATGAGGCTCTCAAGTCATGAAACGAGCCGTCGAGAGAGGACGCGACACCCAGTTAGGTTGATAGGGTAGAGATGGAGACAAATAGTGAGGGTATTGGCAAAGGCCACCAGGAGGACGAGGAAACGAAGAAGCTGCACCATGATGTGCGCAGCCTAATGGATAAAGATGAGGAGATGGCCAAGAAGATAGGAACGTCTTCTGTCAATCATTTGCTGTCTAGCACAAATCTACAATTCTCTGAGGAAATTATGGCAATGTCGCTGCCTCTAAAGTTCAAAGCCTATATGGCGCTTCAAGGGTTCTCGGAAGAAATTGCGTGTAGGGCTTTTCCTTTGACTCTAAAGGGATCAGCGAGAAGATGGTTCGGTACACTACAACCAAATTCTATAGAAAGTTTCGAAGAGCTGGGCCGGCAGTTCTTGACCCAGTTCATGGCGAGTAAAAGACGTAAGAGGCCAATCGCGTACTTATTAACTGTCAAATAGAGACAGGATGAAAGTTTGAAAGTGTATTTAACATGCTTCAATAAAGAGAAGATGACAGTCGACGATCAAGGTGATAAAATCATGCTAGTAGCGTTGCTGGGAGATATTTTGTCAAGGAGCCCTTTCATGGCTGAGCTGGCCAGGAAAATCCCTTACACTTTACGAGAGTTCACGGACAAGGTTGATGATTTTGTTAATGCTGAAGACACCTTTATTGCCTTAACCACCCAACTAGAAGGAAGGAAGGAATGAGCGGGAACTGAAAGGAGGACAGAGGAAAGACCGAGATGGGGGTCAGAAGGCGAAGACAGACCAACAAGAGTTATGGCGAGATAGTAATTTAAGAAGACATAATGGTAGTTATATGCACTTTCGTAAGTAAATCAATAGGTATCACAGGCAAGCAACGATCTGCCATTAGTACCTGTGGCGGCCAACGAGCATGCAACAACAAGCCTAGCCGTCCCATGGAGACCCAAGCTTTCACGCACCAGAAACTCCTCGCCAGTCCCTGTGTACTCACCCACTGTAAGTTTCTCGCCCAAATTATTTTGCGTGCCTACTATAAGTCCCTCTCGCCACACTCAGCTACTAGCTAAAAAAAAAAAAGAAAAAAAAAAGAAAAAGAAGACGAAGAAGAAGAAAAAGCATGCATGTGCGTTGTCCAGTTGAGCATCTGCACACAACTAACCCGAACTGCCATTCACGATTGTACCGTTGCACCATCTAAGTTGCTCCACCGCGTTGCTCATAACAAATTAGTCACCCACAATTTTCTCGCCATGGAGTTTGGAGTTTGTCATTGTGCTCTCGCCACGATCTGTGGATGTTTGCTCGACCTCGAGTGTGCCAGTGTTCTTCCTCGCCACAATTTGTGAACATTTGCTGTCATGGAGTTTGGAGTTTTTCAGTGTGCTCTTGCCACAATCTGTGGATGATTGCTCAATCAGGAATTTGCCAGTAAAACTCCTGCCACAATCTATGGATGTTTGCTCTACCTCGAGTTTGCCAATGTGCTTCCTCGCCACAATCTGTGAACATTTGCTCGCCATGGAGTTTGGAGTTTGTTAGTGTGCTCTTGCCACAATCTTTGGATGATTGCTCGACCCTGAATTTGCCAGTAAAACTCCTCACCACAATCTATGGACGTTTGCCCGACCTTGAGTTTGCCAGTATGCTTCCTCACCACAATCTGTGAACATTTGCTCGCCACGGGGACTTCAGCCCATGGTTTGCTCGTCATATTTGAGTTCCACTTCACTCATTGCTCACCCAGAGGAGCTGCTTGCCAATTGCTTGACCACGGGATACTCCTCGCCAGTTATGCACTACATAGAGCCTTCCTCACCAGTTACACAACACACAAAGTGTCTCTTGCCATACACAGTATTTTCCACGCCATATACACATAAATTTTATTCGGTATCACGGGCATCCGATGTCCTCATCGTTGCCAAAGCAGGGTAGCCAACAGATATCACCCATATGTCACCAGCCTTCACCAACCAAGCAAGATGGACCAAGTTTTCAAACTTCAAACTTGTGGGTTGGATTATTTAACCTAACATGTTTGTTTTTGTTGGTACGATCGATCTCTAGCTCCTGCCACAGACTGCGGTCGCGCTTTGTCTCCCACCTCAAAGGGTTACGTGGTCGAGGCATTCTCCCACTACACCCATCGCCAGAGTTACGCGGTCAAGGGCATCACTCACATCGCCAGGGTTATGTGGTCGAGACACTCTTCCCCTAGCACATTCTCGCCAAAAGGTGACGTGGTCAAGGGATCTCCCACTAGCCTAATACTTAAAGGTTAAAATGATCAAGGGATCTCCCATTAACACTTTCTCACTAAAAGGTGATGTGGTCAAGGGATCTTCTCCTAGCCTAATACTTAAAGGTTAAAACGGTCGAGGGATCTCTTGTTAACACCTTCTCGCCAAAAGGCGACTTGGTCGAGGGATCTCCCACTAGCCTAATACTTAAAACGGTTGAGGGATCTTCCGTTAACACCTTCTCGCCAAAAAGGGATGTGGTCGAGAGATCTCCCACTAGCCTGCTACTTAAAGGTTAAAACGGTCGATGGATCTCCTGTTAATACCTTTTCTCCAAAAGGCGACGTGGTCAATAGATCTCCCACTAGCCTAATACTTAAAGGTTAAAACGGTCGAGGGATCTCTCGTTAACACATTCCCTTGCTACACTCACATTCGAGTGTCTCCACTAGCTACAACCGCCGCTAGCGGGTTACCTTCGGGAACGAGCCTTTGAGCTCTGCAATTGCCTTACGCGGGTATCCTTGGGGAACGAGTTGACGGACTCAGCAACCGTCTAAAATGGATCCAGGGGGGTTAACGGGCACCCTGACCACTTAAGTGCAGGTTGCTTCAAACAAACTCTTACATCCACATCAAAATGGAAAAACACCAACAAAAAATACAGCATAGGGCAAAATCTACTGAGACCACCAAAAAGGATCACCGAGCACGAAAATATACGTAGTTTACTAACGATAGACATTCACATATAGTCACTATGCAAACGTTCTTACAAAAAAACTTCACAAAGGCCCATCCTCGAGGGCCTTTACTACAAATTTTACAATTTTTTTCTTGAGGACCACTCATGGAGATCTCTATTGCATAACAGTAAAAATCTACGAACCAGCTACCAGAATTTCTTTTTCTGCAGGTTGCCTTCACCACGGTTGACTTGAAGATTCTCAAGGTCTTCTTGATAAACAAGTTGACTTTAAGAATCGAGGGCATCTGTTAGGGACTGAGTCAAACCCTTTGGAAACCTATCATCTTGACCACTTAAGCGTGGGTTACTACAAACAAACTTTTACATCCACATCAAAATAGAAAAACACCAACAAAAAATACAGCATGGGGCAAAATCCACTGAGGCCACCAAAAAGGATCACCGAGCATGGAAATATACGCAGTTTACTAACGATAGACATTCACATACAGTCACTACGCAAACGTTCTTACAAACAAACTTCACAAAGGCCCATCATCGAAGGCCTTTACTATAAATTTTACAAATTTCTTCTTGAGGACCACTCATGGAGATCTCCATTGCATAACAGTAAAAAACTACGAACCAGCTACTAGAATTTCTTTTTCTGCAGGTTACCTTCACCGCGGTTGGCTTGAAGATTCTCAAAGTCTTCTTGATAAACATGTTGGCCTTAAGAATCGAGGGCATATGTTAGGGACTGGGTCAAACCCTTTGGAAACCTATCACTAAGGGAAGAGATAACGCAAAGAGATAAAACAGAAGAGATAAGGCAAAGAAGTTAGCTCAAACTCCTAAAAGGAAAATGCTTCATAAGACAAATTTGACTTTATCGTTCTAAGGAAATAATCTCTATAAATAGCTTACAAGATGTAACAAATGGGGGGATTGATTGTCTACTTTATACATTTACTTTTATACTATTATTGACTTAGGCATTGGAGGCTTTCCTTCGAATCCCCAAGCTGCTTTATTCTTTGATTGTAGGCGACCGTTCGGTGATGGCGGAGAAACATGTCTTCAACACTTTTGTTACAAACAAGTGTTAGACACCGCTATACTGGTGTCATGTGGCTTACAAGAAAACCCACATTTCTCAGTGCCAATTTTCGTCGCAATTACCCCCTTAATTCGCCGCATATCTCTTTTCTCGGCTCTATTTGCATCATCGAACGTTGGTTGAAATAAAATGCATTTTTTTGCATAAAGTCAGCGAGATGTTAAAACCGCTGCAACTGACATTTTTTCTCGGCGACTTCAGCTCGCCGCAAATACGTGATTAATCACCAGAAATGCGTGTCCAACCATCACATTTAATCGACGGAAGAAGTCATTTGTGGCAACAAGACTCGACGCAAAAAAACCGAATGTTCGTTGCATTTAATGGATCCTTTTTTTCTACTAACAAAGGAATCGCTGCAATTGAGAAAAGAAGCCGCGATATAGAGTCGTCGTAAAAGCCACCTATCTCGCTGGAAATAGGTTATTGCGACGATTAGAGAAGTTTGCTGCTAATGCCTATGCCGACATTTATTCACTATTTACGGCGTTTTAGTATCGCCGCAATTGGTTTATGTCAACGAGTTATTTACTGACGCAAATTGACTCATGACACAATTCAGCCTATTGTAATGCCAATTAAATTAGCCACAATAGGTGTTTTCCCAGCGATTTTTGTGTTCGACGTAATTCAGTGGAAAATGTAGTCCATTCATTCCCGTCAGCTTATTATTTTGTCGCAATTTAATTTTTGTTGACACTGTTTTAGAGCATGCATGTGCACGTATTTGCATGTAAAGAAACCCATTAGAGATATCTAAATTGCTACCATCCTGCTGCACTATTATTGGCTCCACTTTAGGTACATATCCCAAGTATAAATATATTGCAAATAACATACATATGTTATTTGCATTAAAATCTGTGGCAACCATCAATCATGTGGATGCAAAGCCATCTATACTAAAGGACATACACCCCATACATTTAAAATGATCATCCAGTAGACATATATATATCATCAAGTTTTGAATGACGATCCTGAACACCCAGCAACATACATATATAGAAACACACATTCCTCTCATCTATATTAAATAAGCCATCATCAAGAAACAGTAACATAGATTCCATCATGATTCATTCATCATATATCTAAAGCAATTCATATCACTTGGGTGCCCCCCAAGACAGTAATTATATCTTGTCATTTTAAATTCCTTATAAGCTACTATATACATGTACCGGTGCATATTGGCTATAGACATGTAGAAAGATGTTTGGCTTGAGCAGTTAGGAGTGATACCCTATTTCACAAACAACTTGGACTCAATGAACTGCAGCTTTTGAGGAAAATGCATATGCCCTTCGTAGCAACTCAAGTTATATTCTCTTTGTTAGGGCATGCATGAATGGATCTCCACCAAGAAAAGTACTACATCTACTGTCCCATCTACAACAAGCAGCATCTTTGCTCACATTAATCAGCCTTTGCATCTGGGTTACAACCCTGCAACCAGATTGATGCATATTTAACATATATTGTTAGGCATGAAACCACTTGAATATAATGTTATAACATTACATATTAATCCTTTCTATATATATATATCTATATATATATATACGACGTCACTTGCAGTAACATGAATTTGTTTGAAGAAACATAGTATCATTAGCATGAATCACACTGATTTGTCCAATTAAACGTATTCAAACATCTAACAATCATATATGGCACGAATTACAATACAGAGATTTTATTGAATTTAGAGATCTATGGTAGGCTGATAGAACTAAGATATGGAAATAAAAGACTCAAAAAGACTCGAATTCCTTCAGGGAAAGAGGGGCGTTGAAAGGAATACTAATTACAATAAAGTGGTTATATATTAGATCAAGAATATGCAGAGATCTTCTTTTTAATTTACACAATTAATACTTTGTATGGTTGTAGATTCTTGATCAAACTATAAATATAATCACCTACTGAAAGATAACCATAGACAATGCTTCAACCATGCGTGGAGAAATAAGGGGATGGATGGGGTCTGGAGTTGGGGGTAGGGTTGGGAGATCAGAGGGGTCCATCACAGAAGTTTGTGGAATATTGAGATATCAGTAGTAGAAGTCTAGAACATAAATAACATTCTTAAATTGTCCTGTCTCAAAGGGCCCTAGCTCGTCATGAGTTTGTGAGTTTATATATTCAGGTTTATATGTTTAGGAAGTATGTCCTGATTGAAGCCATATATATGTGGCTTTCTCATGTGTCATGTTGATATATTTAATTAACTCCCTTATCTCCCTACTGGCCTTCTCCTACCTTTTCCCTGCTCTTTGTTTGTATCTTAGTAATTGTATTTTTAAATAATGGACAAATATCATGAACCCTCTCCATCTCTCTCTCTCTCTTGTCAATAACCCCTCAACATATCAATGTCTTTGAACAGATAATATTATATATTGCACGTACACGAGAAGTAATACAAGTCGAGGCTCATTATTATAGCGAACAACCTATGACAGTGGCTATAGGAAATGAGGTGTCATTTGTTGGGTATTGCCATCATGTACTTGACCATGATGACAATATATATGATAACATAAATTAATCTAACCACATAATGCCAGTAGCTGCGTTCGGTAGATCAATAGAATAGTACTTATTCCACAATATTATAACCATGCTGTCTACTGGTGATGGAAAGCATGACAAAAGCTAACCAATTAAGCTAAGCTAGCTTCAAGTCTTAATTCCCAAAAGCCAATTGAGAGTTGTTACCCAACAGCAAAACAGATCACGAGTAGGGTTTGTTTTCCTTCAATTATAATTAGCTACCCACCTTTCTTATACCTTTTTATTGTAATTATTTTTTGTGGGCTATTTTTTGTACATTACCCAATAATTGTACATATAATATTTAATGATATTTCTAGAAGTATTTCTTTATTGAGTGAAGATATATATATATATATATTTATATATCTTTCTATATGATCACCCCTAGATACTAGTTGGAAGTTGGAACATATGCTATAATTCCTTGTGTTGCACTCAACATAGAGGAATGAGAGGTTCGAGGAACTTTCATTATTTTCCCCAATGTGTGGAAACTAGTTGGCTAGTTTCATTCAATTTTTATTTTATTTTTTAGTCTCTTTCAAATGGATAAATTAACAACCATAGCATTAATTAATTTCTTTGGAATTTGCTGAAGTTGACTTTAGACTGATATCTGCTGATAAAGGTGGGCTATAAAGGTGGACTGACTGATATCAGCATATATGCTGATATCTGCTGGCACCCTGCAGAAAGCAGACTATAAACTGATATGCATGCTGCAGTCACATTGCATTATTCCTTAGAGGAAAAATTGTCCTCCAACATCATGTGAATCCTGTTATCCCATCTCATGACAACAATGTTGAACCTATGATATCTTATGGCGGAGTATCTACCACTTCTATCTAACTTTCAGATGATGCAGGATGTTTCCTACAATCTACTGCACCTACATGCAAAAATACCCCCACAACTGCTGAACCTCCCAGTAATGGTCCAATTGTAGACAAGTTCCATGATAACTATCATATATGTTATGTTCAAATATGACAACAGTCTTAATTGATTAGAGGTACTTAGTTGAATGTAGTGTGGAAGATGTGGAAGATATTTGTGTTTTTTTTTGCAAGTGAAACAAGAAAACATGCTCAATGTGAACAAAAAAATGTTGTCTTATAATATCATTAAAATCTATATTGTGAAAAACAACCGCACCTGAAAGAACAGTGCCCCAAAGCTGATGGGCAAAGACTGAATTGAGAGACTTTAACCATCTGCAATGAGACAGTTTGCAGATAGTCTCTCCCACCTCATTTGTTTTCTACAACTTGGGTTTCCCAGTTTAACAGATTGTCTGCCCGTTGTTATGTGCCTGTATAACAACATTGTCTAAGTTAGCTAGCATGCCCATAGTCACAATAAATTTAAGTGTAGGAAAATATGATTGAGGAACTCTTTGGTGAGTATTTACCTCATTTCCATTATAAACCAGCAAGTTGTCTCCCCCCTAACCCAGATTGCCAAATAAACCAACATTGAAATTACTAGTCCATATCTTGTTCTCCTATAAAAAAAGACGTCATGATTAATATCAAATGACATCTAAAAACACGTTGGCAAATCTAGTTACCACAAAACACTATATATTTAACCTCCCATGCATATATACTGCCCAGCCACCATCTTTCTACCAAAATGCACCCAAACTACTCAAAAAGACCACTGCCATCTAATAATTAGAAAATTGTTCACTAAGACCTCCGAAGAGAGTAAGTATACTGATGAGGGAATTCGGCAAAGAACATCGTCGTCATCCTTTCCATCTCATTTTGTCTCTCCAAAAGTCTGTTCATGTTTGCCTTCATCTTGTCTAGTTCAGCTTTGTGCATCTCTGCATCCCTATTATGTTTGGCCACTAAATCTAAGTATCGTTGATCCCGCTCTCGGTCACGAACTCCGGTGGTCTCTGGTATCACCATCTCGCCTAACCCTCATGTATATCCTGGTCGACTTCCAAGTATCTCCCTGAAAACTGTCGCCGCTACCTCCTCATTAGGTTTGGGCAGGTTCTAACTCATCCATCTTGGAGTCCATGGCTTTCTACACATAGAGAGAAGATTTATTGTAAGTGCTAATATTAAGTTTATTTGGTTATCACTTTACATTCAAAATAATTGAACCATCACCAATAAGATGGTTTAGTGGTTGAATGTAATTTATCAACACTCACATGGATGTCTTCTGTGGCAGGCGTCACAAATTTGTCCATCTTCTTAGACCAATGAACTTCCTTGTAGAAGTCCACCAAGTTGGCCCATTCAGCCCTCTACAATGTGCTTATGACATGTATCAATCAAACATACATATGTTGTCTAGGAAATGCCTCCTAACTGAAAAATGATTCAAAGTGACCCAACCACAAATTATTAATACTACCTATAGCTTTAATTAGGAAATATGACTTTTTGGGTGGCATAATAACATGTCCCACCCAAACTAGAATATTACCTTCCCCTCTAGGATCCGGACAAATGATTTACACCCTGCAATGTGATTGGTATTGAGCCTCTTCCGGTTTTCCTGATTTTGGGTTGACATTTTCTGTCAATAACAACCATTCTTAGTTGGGTGAACCCGTGAACAAGCTGCCGAACTCCAAGAACAAAGTGTTAATTGTATTACTTATCTAACTAATACAATAAACAACCACATCATACCTTGAACGCATCAAATCCCCATCGACCACATAGCTTTACCCATATGAGATTATCGACCAAAGTAGTCCCAGACACCAACGCCTCTTCATGGTATCATAAGCCAAGTACTTCTTATGCAACTCATGGTGGAAGGCATTAAATCTCTTTCGCATCTGTTTTATAACTGCTAGTCGATGATTATCCAGCTCCCAATCTAATCGAAGTCACCTTACATATGCATAACCAAAAATATTATGTGGCTGTCAATATACCAAGTTATTTATAGTTTGGTCAGCGAAGTTTTGAGATAATTAACAGGACCCGTTCAATCAGCTCGTCCTTCTCCGGCTTGGGTACGTCACTCCATCTAGCATATGACATGTCCAAATGATGTTTTAATATCCATGTTATACGTGTCATAAACATTGACGCTTTCTCACAACAAGGTGCAGTTTCTCTATCATTAATCTTTAAGTGAATTTTCCTATGCTTTCGCAATTTTTCAAACTCTGTGCACTTCGCAGGCCCACGGTGGCGTTTATTCTGAACCTGGTTTACAATAGGTACCGTTGTCGCATCCATGTTTGTATGCAATAGTATAAAATAATATGTCAATCTCAACATGTTGTATGGTGATCTTTGCCTATTGTACTATTATATGATTATGCCCCGTAAATAGTGGTGATCATATATAACCCGTAATTAATCTTACCAATTTCATCCCTAGTAAGTTGCAGTTGTAGGATTGGATTGGATTGGCAGGTGGAGTCTCCCAAACTTGTGACGCAAGTGACTCAACAAGGCTGTGGTATGACGTGATGTGAACTCCGCGTGGTCAGTGGGATCGACTTGACCATGGTGGCAATCGTCGTCTAGGACTGTTTACTGGTCCTCTTCCTCTGGCATGACCACCTTGTTCCATGAGGTCATATGAAAATATTACTCATTAAATTTGGAAAAATAGTTAGTAAACAACTTGCTACAAATAATATATGCTCCATGGAATATTGCAGTACATTTAGTGAGCTATAACATAAATGGTTCGTCTATTGAACTGTGGATGAATCACATTCCAACGTCACTTATTTTTCTGATCAAAACTATCAACGGGCAAAACAATATGTGAAACCATCTAATGCTGAAATCTAAAAACAAATATTGCGTGGCAACCCTCTAACTATTGGCCAGATTCAAATGTCGCATGTCTTGGAATAGGCATAATACACTCAATTGTATTTAGTCTCAATCCAACAAAACAGAAAGTATGACATGGTTTGGATAACTACACTTTAGTCAGAAGGTGTCTAATATATATTTAAAGTCTTTTATCGGATTTAAAACTCCTTTGTGATTTCCTTGTAGCTTACCTGTTATGTACCATATTTAGTGTTCGATATTACAGCAGTGGATATAGCTGGACTCAGGTTGTATTTTTCTGACATAAAACACTTTCTGTCCTTTATTGAAAATTAACTTCCATGGGTCAGCGGACAATAACATTAACTGTTACTATAATGTAAAGATGCAATGGCTGCAAACAGCAAGCACCATATACAAACATCGGTTAAAGACAACATCTCTTAGTCCTCCAATTAACTAGCGGCCTACTGGAGTCCCCACATTAAATGACCAAATGAAAGAACATAGACCACATGTACTTGTCATCAACCTATTATAACATTCAGCTAGGAGAAGGATACTTTATTTGTAGCCAAACAACTTCTCAACCATATATGCATGTATTTTTAATTATTCAAAATGATAACTAGTTATTATACAATATGTCATTAATCTTCAACCTACTCTATGAACCTTCTTTTTTGGAGATTTGGCCAGAGGGTGCAATACTAGATTACACCTATGAAAAAATCCCAGCCACATATTCCATGACAAGTAAACCTGCCACACATTGTTTTTTACATCAACTCCAGTTATTTATTGGATATAATTGGAGTTGTAAATAGCTACCCCCTCCCTACATGTCATTTTAACCCAACAAAACCCCCCAAACTGTTATACCTCAGCAAAACACCTAGCTAAGCAAATGAAAAAATGCCCAGTCTTGGGAAACATCCCACTTTCATGGACAAAGAGTGCATAAGCGTCTTTAACAATATGTAACTCTGCTTTTTTGAGAGAAGCCTACCACACACAACCTCAGACTCCAACCTTATGCTTGAAAAGCTTACCAAAACCGAGAACACCAGGTATGGCCAGGAAAATGCATCAACTTTGGGTTTGGTTTTTGGAGCAGAAAGGTACTAGTCTAGTGAACACCAGGTATGGCCGTGTATCAAGGATGCTTAGCTCCCAACTTGTCTTTAGTTTGCAGTAAGGCAGCTAAAGGCAAGATGGAGGAACATCTTTTTCTTTAAGTGCTTTCTGGTTCTGCCGTGTGAAACTCTGATATGTCGCATGACTAAGCTGTGTTAGCTCTCAATCTCATGTCAGCCACCATGAAGATTACTATTTTTCCCCTGCTCTTTCCCAGGTGTTTTGTAACTCTCCCGCCCATCTTTTTCTTGGATTTTAGCGCCACTTTTTGAGTTTCTCCTGAGATCACAAATTTCGATCAGTATACCAAGTTATAATAACATTAATTGTCATATTTAACACCATCTTTATAGACCTAGTAAATCACTTGGTATACTCACAACACATTGGGTATGTGATTTAACCTTTAGCTTAAACTTGATGAGTCCATATAATTTAACAAGTTCCCAGTATTGAAATATTCCTTGCAACCGCTATAGTTGGCCAGATCCAGAGTTATTATCCCCAAATCACAGTATATATACTTTATCATACATATTGTCAAATTTAGCATCATCTTTATAGAACTAGTAAATCCCTATTTATGCACAGCACATTGGGTATGTGATTTAACCTTTAACTTAAATTATATTCGTCCATATAATTTAACAAGTTCCAAGTTGGGTAAAGTGACATGTAATTTTTCTTAGTGAACTCTATATTATTCAATCACTCATGGAACACTTCTCTTTAGGCCTTGAAGTAATGCCCCCTATTGTGGGCAGACTTATTTATTGTCAACTTGCTTATTATGCCAACATGTAGCAAGCATCAATCCAAAAACCAAAAGCCAATGCTCATATACGTTTTACAACCAGTTTTTCCATTCCAATTTCGATATTACACCTGAATTGACCATGGCATTATCTAACATTGCTACATAACATAGTCTATTAACAATCCCATCACCATCTTAACTTTGTTTTGCAAATCTTGCACCCAAGGGTGCTGTCATTTTTACCACTGTATTCCATTTGACAAAGTTGGCTAGATTTTCAAAAAATATACATGATAAGACAGTAGACAATACAAAAATGGAAGTTTAAGCTTAATCTCCCATTAATGGTTCATTTTAGGTTAATTCTTCATATAAATTTAGGGCGTAGGAGATCCCATTTCCAAATGCTGCGGGTGCTATATATTGCCTAGCTTCTATTAAATCTGCTAAACAATTAATGGTTTACTTTGTTTAAATTTATGTTGCCACTAATGACCATGCATATTGCTGGATTTTGGGAATTAGTTTATACACTACAGCACATCGTCTATTAATATTCATTGGTGAAGATGATCTCCCTTCTTCTATTCCGTACCACGTCTCTCCAGCATGTACGCCAACCTCACACCTGCATTAACATCACATACATTGAAGCCCAAGGTAAGTGATGTGTCCCATGTTCTATACTTTAATGTGTGAACAAACTGTTTTGGAAAAAATGAATGGTAAATATATGAAAAGTTAACTTTATTGATGAGGACATGTGCTGCATTGGCCATCTCACACCCCTTGGAGCATGGACTTGTTAAAAAAACCACAACAGTTGGGTTAGCTCAATAAGAACATGTGTTTATTGACCATATTCACAACACACGATAAGTATATGTGCATCTACATTTGTGGTTGACATGGAGAAGGGTGTGTGGTTTAGGACCAAGTACCCTTTTAGGGGGTTTTAAAAAAACAAGTTTACCTTCGAAGAAATATTCCAAGTGATTGTCTATTCTTACATGGACTCGTCATCTGTGGATAGGTCTTCCTCATCAGAATATTCTCCATCCCCATTGCCATTTGCTGAACCTGACATAACGAGGGAATCTTCCATTGTTGCTCCTGCAATTGAATTTATGCCTGCTGAACCTATCATCGCCACTTCGCGTGCATCAATTTCCCTAGGTTCTATATTAATCCTACTTAGTGGAGTTGCGATGGGAACTTCATCAAATTGCATGGGTACGTAATCATGTGTAAATTCATTTTCTTGATAAGCATCATTGTCACTATATTGACCATCTAAGTCTTCTAACACATTTCTGATTGGTGGAATGTCAAACACATTCCTATTTGTGAACTTCTGCACAACATATCAATTTCCTCTCATTCTTAGATCTCTAATGTAAAAACACTGAGAAGCCTGGCATGCCAGGACAAATGGGTCATCCTTATACCAAGTCCTATCCATGTTGACACTAGTCAATGGTCGTCTACTTGTACCCCCTGTTTCTTATCACTATCATCAAATCAATCACAACTGAACAAGTACACTCGACGACCTCCCATGTAGTGTAACTCAACAACATCATTGATAACACCATAAAAGTCTACATTATTAGACTGTTGGTCCCCAGTTAACACCACACCCGAATTCTATGTTCGTCGTCGAATTTCACGCTGCTTTGTATGGAACATTTTTTCATTTATTATGCAAGCAGCAAACGATGCCACCCAATTATCAAGACCACAAGCTAAAGCATATAGATCGATGGAGACCTCAAGTGGGTTGCTGGCTGGCTGGTCTTGCACCTACAATAGATGGATACGTTAATTGCCCACATATAGCCAAGCGAGACCGTATAGAATGGTCTTATTGATCATTATACTAAGTAGACAGACAACAGTCCAACTTACACGTTTCTTGAACCACGTTGGGAACTCATGTTGATGTGTTCGATCAATAGAATGATGGTTGTTCACTTGACATTTCTTGTAGTGCTCCCTGCACACAGAACATAGAGGAAATCTACATCCAGTTAGTACTACTCAATATGAGACATGCAACCAATTTTAGCAAGCCGAGGGAAAAAAAGGAAATCCGTTGGTTTGATTTTTAATGATGGCCATGGTATATCAAGGATGCTTACTCCAAGTAGGGTCCAATCTCGGAGCAATTGTTAAGCATGTACCAACGGGCAATCATAAAGAGTTTATCTTCTAATCGCACATCATAAGTAGTACCCAACAGATGAACTTTTTGGTTAAAGATTGAAAATCCATCTATACTCGACTCTTCTTGCACATCAACATTGCGATCCAGTCGGTTAAACCTCATCTCAACATCATTAAGATATATTGAGCAAAATGTCAGGCATTTGGTGTGAATGTATGCTTCCACTATTGAATCTTCTGTGCATGCTTTATTTTTTACATACGACTTAAATTTGCCCAAATACCTCTCAAATGGGTACATCTACCTGTACTGAGCTGGACCCCCAAGTATGGCCTCACAAGGTAAATGGACAGCTAGATGAACCGTGACATCAAAAAAAGATGGAGGGAATATCATCTCCAATTTGCAAAGAATGCTTACAACATTAGTCTCAGGCTAGGATAGGTGATTGATATCACGTGTTCTTGCACAGAACTCTTTGAAGAAAGTGCTTAATTCAGTCAACGCTAAGGCAATATCACTCCTTAAGTACTCGCCAACAATAATAGGCATTAAGCGTTGCAAGAAAATATGACAGTCATAACTTTTCAAGCCTGCGATTTTGCAATCACGTATAGAAACACAACGAGAGATATTGGCTGCGAACCCATCTGGAAATTTATCATTGGCCATCCAAGAACAAAAAGTCTTCCTCTCATCTCCGTGTAACGTGTACAATGCATGAGGCATAGTAATTTTCTAGCCTTTAAGCTTCAAATGCAATTCCTTTCTGAACCCCAATAACTCCATGGCACGTCTAGAGTTTATATTATCTTTTATTTTCCCAGGCATATTCAATAATGTGCCAAAGATGTTATCGCACATATTCTTCTCAATATGCATGACATCTAGATTATGTCGAAGATGAAATGTTGACCAATAAGGTAAATTGAACAATATGCTGTGCTTCATCCAGTTCAATTCCTCAGCAGTGCATTTCCTCTTCTTAAGAGATTTGCCAAATGATACATCCCCAACCATCTGTAGCTGACTTAAAATAGCTGCTCCTTCTAACACCTTTGGTGGGATGCATTGATCTTTTATATCATTAAACAACAACATTTTCTTCCTCCAAATGTGGTTTAAGTCAGCTACATTTTAAGTCACCTTAAAATATCTTTTAAGTCACCTTTGGTGGGAGGAAACGCCGATGTCCCATATAACAGTGTTTCCGACCATACTTCAACCAATTACAATCTGTATTCGCATTGCAGCATGGACATGCAAATTTTCCTTTAGTCGACCAGTCAAAAAGATTCCCATAAGCAGAAAAGTTATTGATTGTCCACAATAAAGTGGCATGCAGCATGAACGTTTCCTTGGTGGATGCATCATACGTAGACACCCCATATTCCCAAAGTTCAAGCAATTCATCGAGCAACGGCTGCAAATAAACATCAATGTCATTACCCGATGATTTTGGGCCAAGAATAATGAGCGATGTCATAAAGAATTGGTCTTTCATGCATAACCACGGTGGTAAGTTATATGGTACAAGGATCACTGGCCATATGTTGTAAGGCTTAGCCATATTGTTGAAGGGATTGAAATCATTACTTGCCAAACCAAGCCTAATATTGTGAGCATTGATCGCGAACCAACTATGGGCTTCATCAAATGACTACCAAGACTCAGAGTCAGCACAATGACGAATCTTATTCTCATCTGTCACTCGCTTCTCTTTATGCCATCTCATTTCAGCTGCTATCTTTGTAGACAGGAAAAGCCGTTGTAATCTTGGCTTTAAAGGAAAATGCCGCAGCACCTTTTGAGCTACCACCCGTGTCCCATTTGTAGTTGACATCCACCTCGAGGCCTTACATATAGGACATGAATTCAGTTCAATATTCCTTCCAAAATAAGATGCAGTCGTTGGGGCATGCATAAATTTTGTTATACTTGAAGCCCAAACCTCGCTCCAATGAACGCTCATCTTCATATGCGTGCGGCAATTCAGCATCCGGAAAAGCAAACTTCAACAAGGTAAGAGCATATCAAATGACTTTATTGACCAACCACCAATAGTTTTTATGTGTAACAACTTCACAATGAACGACAGTTTAGAGAATTTTGTACAACCGTCGAAAAGTGGACATCGGGCATCCTCTAATAGCTAGTCAAACAATGACACTGGTAATGATTCAGGAACTGAATCCCAGCTTGGCAATGGAATGCTGCTTTGGGGAACATCGAATTTTGTCCTGGCCCATATGTCATCTAACATAATATCATCGATGAATTCGTCTTCATCACTAATACCGAAATCTTCATCATCCACATTGAAATTTTGGGTTTCCTCCTCACCATGGAAAATCCATTGAGTGTAGTCCAGCTTGATCTCATTTATGAACAAGTGACTCTCGATGGTAAATATAGGCAAGAAGAGATTATTACAATATATTCGGCATGGACACCGAATGCGATCACTTCCCCTAGCATGGTTTCGAGCCATCTCCAAGAAATTGTTAACGCCTAAGGCGTAAGCAGGTGATCGAAGTCTATTGGGCTCAGTCATCCAGCTTTTGTCCATCTCACTACAATAATGAGACAACATTATTAGTGGTATTAATCAAATATCGTCGTTTGGTAGGGCTTCAAAATGAGAATATATATAATGAAGCCTCTGTTCTGAGCAAATTTAGCTCAGAACAGAGAGCTAATAAGGGTGGAAGCAAAATTATTTCTTCCAAATAATTAGGAAGATGAATCCTAATTATTACGACATCTATATAATTATTACATCCCTCAGTGGGATCGTTGAATTAATTTGGTCTGCCAACCAGTGCAGACAGGCAAATGGATATATTTCTAGTCATATATATGGTGATAGAGCGGATGTTGGCGGTGACAGTTGGTTGATTGTTATTTATGGGTTGAGGGCGAAGACACGTTTAGAAGACTCAACGTCGAGAGTAACAGTTCGGGGTATTTCTACCATTCTTTGACCTCGTCATCACCAATTTATTGATGGCTACATGCGCTTTAAATTGGTATTCTCCATAGTCCAAGTGGCCTTCAAATGGGCCAATCAATAGTTCATAAGAAGAGCATAAGTTCTGTCTCTAGATAGCACTAGTCTGTCTATTCTCTTGTCAATAAATTGATACTGGGAGCACACCTTCTCCTATGCTATCTAGAGAGAGAGAGAGAGAGTTTGATGTTCGAAGTTTCAATGGGTCAGAAGAAGTGCATTTAAATAAACTCAACATCTAGGATAAACAAGATGATCATATATGCACAATTAATAGAAGAAAACAGAGAGTAAAAACCACATTAGATATGCATTTGAGGAATATATAGGGGTTAAACATGAGGAAAATATATAAAAATGTCTGGTGGAATGATGTAGCTAGATGTAAAATATTTGATGGATTTTACAATCAAAATAATGTTACAATCTAAGCTAATGCATTCCATCAATTAGTTTGCACCATCTTACTTTTGTGACATCACATTTATGACAAACCTATTTCTCTTATATTCCAAGGAAGAAAAAGTGATTAGTTGAGTTAACTACAAGTTAGTGGCAAATATTGTAGTTTGACCGGGCAAATTTTACAAAGCCAATGGAGTCCCCCACAAACCACAATCATTTCCCAAGTATGCACAAAACCAGCGAAACTCCCAACGAGACACCTTAAATAGTGGTGTATCATAATCTATATTGCATTTTTTATTACCCTGATTTTTTATTATACGCGATTGGGTTAAGTACTGAAAATTACCCACACAAATGACACCCTTGGTTCCCAATTTCAGAGATTGGTTGCATGGTAGCCTTTTTACATCAACTCAAGTAAACACCATGAATTTTTGTGTTAGCATCACATACGTGATATTTGTACAAGCAGATCCAACCTAAGTCAGTAGACAATGAGGGCCAAGAGAGGACAGTTTGGTGAGTATTCCTTATGGCAACCATCATTCACGTTGGATAGTACTTGTTTCCATTATAAAGTGTCAATTTCTATCTTCAATTCCCTTTATGTGAACGCACTTATTAAGAGTGATGTGGTTGGTAATTATCCAGCATCAACCTATATATTTGTGGGCTTCGTAGGGGTAGCAAACAGATTGACCAATAGCTGTGAATCATGTGCACAGCTTGGACTCTGAACCTGTTGTCCTATTAGTAGTGTAAAATGGGACTAGGGGTTCTTCAAGTGCAATTGCAGTTGTAAAACCCCTGTACATTATTGTCGCAACTACACATTTTCTATTAAAACTTCGTTTTTGGCTTTGCTAGAAAGTCAAAATACCCCAACTGTTGTTAATTTCCACTCCCACTAATTTGAATTTATCTCCTAACAAGTCATGTCTATTCATTGCCGCACTTAAAAAATAGTCCCTATGCACTTGCTGAAAAAAACTAGAGGGCTAAAGGACAACCTAACATGAGGGCAATGAGAAGATTTATTCTCTTTATTGGTAAGTAGCAAATCAGAATTTTTTTATCCTAGCATCGCTGTCATCGATAATAGAGAAAGGGGAATAACTGTATTTTTGTCGATGGATATATACCATTCACACGTATAAAAAAATAGTAAAAAAAAAAACGATTTCGGTGGTATTAATTCTTATACCTAAACTAGCATGCACCTTACTAGTCGTTTTAAAATAAGCATAGAAGAAAAAACTCCTCTTCTTGATGACACTCGGACTTAAGACAGGCAAAGATGTTACGTACCACAACTGAAAATAATAATTAAGGCTTAGTAATTATTATCATATTAATCTGTGTACCATTGTCTACGTACACAGATTGTTTTATTTAGTGGGAGGTATATGATTAGCCTACACAGGTAGTGTGAGGCATTTAGTCAAGTAAGATCCATTCTCTAGATAGCATGAAGTGCTGGCAGCTCAAATTTTATGCAGTCTATAGGGAAAAAAAAATAAAAAAGCAATCAAGAATCCAAATATGCTTGTTGGGCAGTTGAATAGGGTTCTAAATCCTTAACCTATACAATTTAATATTATCATGTAGTCTATCAATTGGATGTCATGAGAAGCATGGTCTTAGATATATCGTTGGGATGCAGATCTGTGCTAAATGGCACGGGGAAACATCTCATGATAGTTCGGGATCCACTTACCATTACCCAATAAGACTCTATCCCAAGTTCTACATTAAGTGTCTCTATAAACCAAAGAATAGATAACATATATGCAAGATATTTATTGCCTTTAACCACCCATTTTTGTTTGTGTACATGAGAGATATTAGTAGACAAATATGAGCAACATGTAGCAAGCATCATTGTTATGTTTAATCCCAATCTCAATAGTCACTTTACAAGAAGGGGTGGGTTGGGTGAAGTCTGCAAGTTTTTTGTTAAGGTGATTGGTGACAACATTGTTAAATATTTAATCATCATTTTCATGGGATTAATAGTGCCATGAAAATGACGAGGTCTTATTGCAGTGAATGTAATGAAATAATTTTAAAATCAAGATTCAATACATATATATGGTCCTTAAGCCTATGGCAATTTCCTACAGGCTCATCACATCAAAATCTATTCCGAAGGAGTAGGGAAGGCTACTCTGTGAATTCGGAGTATGGTGGGGTTTTCTTGTAGTGTTTTAGTCTGCTGCATTCAATTTAAAATATTTATTTAAAAAATAGAATATGAATTTATGTTTTAAAATAATCTAAAAGAACACTGCAGAAATTCGATTATTTACATTTAAAAATCAACGGGGCAAAAAAAAAAATGACAAAAAAATATAACCACTTGAAGCCTGGGCTCTTTGTGAACATTTTTCAATTAATTAAACAGAAACACATGAAGATGATTAGTTTCTAAAATTAAAAAGACATTGGAGTTATGAGAATTAAAAAATACATGAGTAATTTAATTAATAAACATCCTACATCAAGATCGTCGAAAATTCATGAGCTTAATTTATAGGTAATATCCATGGAATTTAATTACCTACATTCTTTATCCAAAAGTCTTAACCTAATGGCCATTCAGGTGAGAGGTCTAAAGCAGTCACACTAGTTTGATTGGAGGTCTTCCAATTCAGGTGGGATTTGGTCCATTCACTATTTCGCACCTACACTTGGTCAACAATGTTGTTGATCACAATGGCTATACCACCCAATTAAATTAATAGCCAGTTTCCATGTTTATTTTGTTTATTATTTTTTTTTCTAAGCAAGCTTCATAGATTAGATTAATATTAAAATAGCAATACAGAGTTATGGTGGATCTTTTCCACTATTAAGAAACAACAGGCATCTAGATAATAGGTCAGTGGGTAGGTGACCAAAAACAAGATTGGTGGCTGCCCATTGCGCTACAGAATGCGCACATTGATTTGCAGATCGATGAATTTTGGAAAAATTCCAAAGACTATGAGAGGCTGAGATGTTCTTGATGTCTTCGATAATAGGTTCAACTTGCGAGTGAGCAGGTTCTTTGTTGATTATAGCTTCAATTACCAGCTGAGAATCCCCTTCCAAATTTGTCCTTTCTTGTTGCCTTTGGGATGCCATTTTTGTGGCTAGGAGAGCTGCTTTGGCTTCAGCTACCAAGGGGTTAGAAGTAAAGATTTTTTCAGTTTGAATTTCTAGAATTTCCCCATTCTTGTCTCTGCAAACTGAAGAAGCACTGAAAAACTTTCTCTAAATGCTGCGTCAAATGAGAAGCTATGAAATGTATCCGGAGGATTCTTCCAACTGTCAGCTTGGCTTTGTTTTTTTGTCTTCCATGCTTCCTTGTACTCTTGGTAGATTTTATGCAGCTGAGCTATTGCAAGTTCCAGAGAAAATGGTTTATGATTATGGATTATTTCATTTCTTTGCTTCCAAATAAGATCCAGCATTATCACAGCAAGTAGTTGAAAGTTAAGCTGTAATGAGCTTTGATACCACATGATTCTGGCAATTGGGCATTTTATAAAGAGATGAGTAAGCGTTTCTTCTTCTTGATTGCAAAGAGGACATACTTCCGAAGAGACTTCCTGGATAATGGCTTTGATTCGTGATTTGGTCGGCAGAATGTCCCATTGAAGTTTCCAAAGTAAAAGCTTATGTCTATCATGAATTTTTAGCTTCCATATGCTTTTGTATATGTTCATAGCTTCTGGGTTTTGGAATGACTCTGGGTTAGCAGTAATCATTTGGTAAGCTGACTTAACAGAGAAATCACCAGAGTTGCTTGGGATCCATATTGTTTTATCTTGATTTCAAGGAAATGAAGACAAAGGTATTTTCTGTATTTCAGTTATACTTTTCGTATCAAACAGCTCCTGCATTTTCTGAATATTCCATGATCTGGGTTCATCAATAAGTAGATCTGACACTTTTAAGTTGGGATGAGCTTCTTTCATTCCTTGTAATGGCTCAGGTTTGAAGCTCCTCATAGTAGGAATCCATGGTTGTGACCATATATTGATCGAATTACCATTACTAATCTGGTAGCACATTCCTTTTTTCAATATCTCTCTTGTTTGCAGTATTCCTTTCCATAGACTTGAGTCTGTCTATTTTGGAGTTGTTTGTCAGAATTCAGTATTGTTGAGATATTTTGTTGATAGAATTGTATGCCAAAGTTTGTCTTGTCCTTTGCTCATTTCCCATCCCGTTTTTGCTAACATCGCTTGGTTCATGTTTGCCATCTGTCGAATGCTTAGACCTCCAGGGAATTTTGGCTGACATATAGATTTCCAAGATTTGAGGGTTAGGTTTTTTTGTTTATCCTTTGGGAAACCCCACCAGAAATTCTTAAAGCTTGTATCCAGTGCCTTGCATACTGCTTTGGGAATTTTATGTGAAGCCATAAAGTATGTGGGAATGGTGCTTGCAACTGTTCTTATCAGCGTTGTTCTTCCTTCTTGAGAAAGTAGCTTTAGTTTCCATCCCTCCAATTTCTTGTTCACTTTGCTTAACATTTCTTTATAATCTTTTTTTTTCCCTTTTGCTGAAAGAAGTTGGAAGTCCCAAATATTTCATTTTTGCCGATGATGCTTTATATGGTAGCCATAGTTTGATCGAAGTCTTAATCTCTTGGCTTGTGTTTGTTTTAGTGAAAATGGAGGATTTTTGCATGTTGACCTTTTGACCTGACCACATCTGATATTTGTCAAGACATTCTGATATAGTCTTCGCATTCCTCTCTGTTGCTTTTGCAAAAATAATCGTGTCATCCGCAAAGAGAAGATGTGAAACTGGTGGACTATTCCTGCTGTTTTTTACTCCCTTTAATGCACCTTTTGCTTCTTCTTGTAACAGAATTCTTGATAAAGCCTCTGTCACTAGTATGAATAAAAAAGGGGATATGGGGTCCCCTTGTCTTAACCCTCTTTGCGCATTGAAAAACCCTTTGGGGGAACCATTGATTAATACAGAGAAAGTTGCTGTCATTATGCATTCTTTTACCAGGTTGATCCAGGCTACATCATATCCTAATTGCTTCATCACCATAAACAGAAAATTCCACTCTACTTGATCGAAAGCCTTTTCTATATCTAGCTTAATGGCCATCAGTCCTTTTTTCCCCTTCTTTTTTCTTGAGATGATGAAAAAGCTCGTAAGCAATTATTGTATTCTCTTTTATGAATCGCCCAGGAACAAGGCTGTTTGCAGTGGGGAAATGATATTGCTCAGAGTGATTTTGAAACGATTAGCCATAATTTTGGTAATGATTTTATATATGACATTTGTGAGGCTAATAGGACGATATTGGCTTGGATTATTGGGACTTTGAATTTTTGGGATGAGAGCAATATTTGTGTGGTTTATCTGTCTCAGCAATTTTCCATTCCTGAAGAAGGTTTGCACAGCGCTAATGACATCATTTCTGATGATATGCCAATAGTGCCTAAAAAGTAATGCCGTCATTCCATCTAGACCAGGTGCTTTATTATTTGGAATCTGCTTCAACGCCCCTAGTATTTCTTCTTCCGTTGGTATCATCAGAAGTAATTCATTTTCTCGGTCCGTTATTTGCCTCTCAAATAAGTTTTCTAAGTTGTTTGGGAAGCTTGGATTTGATGAAGAATATAATGATCTAAAATGAGCTAAGAAAGCATTTTCAATTGTATTGCTATCCGTAGACCAATTACCTGTGCTCATCTTGATGGAATCTATGGAATTTCGCCTTCTTCTGATTGTTGTTGATAGATAGAATAATCTTGTATTTAGATCTGTTGATGTGAGCCATGTGATTCTTGACTTTTGTTTCCAGAGAGTCTCTTCATTTTCCCTTTGTTGGTGGAGTTTTTGCTGAACTTGCTTCTCTCTCTCTTGATTGTATCTTGCTATGGGATTACTTTGAATTTCCACTAATTCTTCTTCCAATCTTTGGATATTGCTTTGAATTTTGCCAAAGTGTGTCTTGTTCCAAAGCTTGAAAGCGTCCTTTGTTGCTCTGATTTTTTTACAAAGGATATAAGCGGGATTACCATGAAATTGTTTATTCCAAGCCTCTCTGATGATGTTTTGGCTAAGTGGTTCACTAACCCAAAATGCCTCAAATTTAAAGGAAGATGGTTTACGAGTGGCTGTGACTGTATGTAGTAAGAGAGGGTGGTGATCCAATGCCGAAGAGGTCAGATGTTGCAGAAAGGCATCCGGGAAAAGAAGTCTCCATTGTCGATTAGTTATAGCCCTGTCCAGTCTTTCTCTGATTAAAGAGGCCCTTGTTTATTATTAGACCAAGTGAATTGAGGCCCTGTAAAACCTATATCTATGAGCCCATGTCTATTCATTAGCGCATTCAAACCATTTCCTTGATTGTTGGAGATTGGGCGTCCACCATATTTCTCATGTTGATTAGTTATATCATTAAAATGTCCTATACATATCCAAGGGCCTTTGAAAGATTGATGCACCGACTCAAGGTGGCTCCAGAAGTGAGCTTTGTGATTCCAATGAGCAGGTGCATAGACAAATGTAATAAGCCAAGGATGATAAAAGGGATCCGAGTACACCAAAGCAGAAATAGCATTTATATTCACATTCACCGGTTCAATTTCTACACCCGGTCGCCACATAAGTAGAAGTCCCCCTTTTTTACAAGAAGCTGAAAAGTGCACAAAATGAAGGAAACCTAGACTATGTACAATAGATAAGGTGTGGTCTTCCGTCACCAAGGTTTCCGATAAGAACACTATATCCGGATTATATATTCTAATATTGGCCCTAAATGATCGAATTGCCTTGGGTCGGGCTAGGCCCCTGCAATTCCAAGCTATTATCCTCATTCTGATGGGGGAGGCTTCTTGAAGCTAGCCTCATAGCTTGTTTGGATTTCCTAGGGATGGAAGGTCTTGTGTAGGGGGTCATGCGGACCTTTTCTTTTGATTTCATTTTTCTTAAGTTGCCTGACTTCATTTTTATCAGAGTGTGTGCCAGAGTAGCTTCTTCCATGATATGGTCAGTCTCCTGTATTGAAATGCCCTTTTGTTTCTCAATCTGTACTGTGGCTTGAGCTTGCTTCTTACAAGGCTGATAGTTTTCCTCTATTAGAGATTCATAGAGTCTCTTTCTTGGTGATTTCCCTTCTTCTACCGATTTCTCTGTGAGTAAAGCTATTTCTTCCTCGTGTTGCTCATTCAAAGTCTCAAATGGTTGATCAAAGACAATCACAGGAGATTGTGTAGTTACAGTCTCAGTATAATTATGAGCTGGTATTACTTCAGACCGATTCAATGAGCATGATTGTATAATTGCATTCTCGGGCGCTGCAGACTCAGTGATGGGATCTGACACTTCCGAAAGATAGATAGTGCAAGGAAGTAAATGGTGCATGGGGAAACCAGTTACGGCTTCACTGGTTGTGTTTGCATATTCAACATGGTGGGCCTGAGTATTTGGACTTGGGAGAATGAAAGTTGGTGGGTTAAAGTTCACTATTGGGTCGGACGGTTTGCCATGTTGAGAGGAGAGTGGCCCAAAATTGAGATCTTGAATTTCACTAGCAGATGGGCTATGTTGAGAGTTTATAACCGGGCTAGAGGATGACTGGGCCCAGCACTTTTCATCCATATAAACCGACGGCTTCAATGAATTTAGAGAATAAATTCCCATAGAAAAATTCTCACCTGCAGGTTCTAGTTGAGCCGAGTGATGACCCATTGATTGTGCCGATTTTTGACACTCTGCATGTCCTTTCCTTCCCTTCTGTTCTTGCAAGTCTTTCATCACCGTGTCAATCTGTCGCCACTGTGCTTTCCAGGGAGTAAATTGCTTCGGTGCCGCGAATTTCCTTGATGTGAAGCTCGATTGCGAAGTAAATGCAGCCGTATTCCCAGGGATCTTGTTTCTGGTTGCAGAGATCGAATTAAATGAGTTTCTCCATTCTCTTTGTTGCGCCGGTTCTGCAGAGTGGTTGGGATGTACAGTGGTGGCAATTAATTTGGTTGGTTGGAAGAGTAAAGATGGTTGTGCACTGTAGCTGAACAGTGAGGGCGATCGGTTTGGTTGGGAATTCTGGGTTGGATTTGCCGCGTAGCTCTGGATCGACGATGATGGAGGAAAGAATTGGTGTAGTTCCTTCATTGGAGCCTTTATGAGTCCGCTGTTGTCGCTTGCTTCTTCACCAGGATTAGAGAAATGTAAGTTATAGCTCATTTTCCTTGTTTCATCGTAGATTAATATCTCCTTTCCTCTCGAATTTTGATCATCCGGTTGGCTTGGTGTTATGGATTCTGGGATGAGGCTTCTTGCTTGCTTTGGTCTATTAGGTGTTTGTAAGAATTCCTAAATTGGAGCCGGATTGATGTACTTGGATCTCAACCAAGGTCCGAAAGCCATTTTAGTTGAGGACTACTCTTGTTGGCTACAAAATATTTGTGAGTGTCCCAGGCGTCCACAGGCATAACATAAATCTGATAGACGTTCATATTTCAGAGCTATCCATGTGTTTTTATTTCCACGTCTTGGCATCAGAAAGCCTTGTTTTAGGGGTTGAGTAGCATCTATTTCTACCCGTAGTCTGATATATTTGCGCCAAGCCACTCCAAAAATGGGGTCTTCTTCAACCATCACTAGATTTCCTAAGGCTTTCCCCACATTAGTTGCATTTCAAACTGTCATATGATCTAGGGGAAACCCATGAATCTGTATGGTGAAAGTGGTGAATTGGAAACTAATTTCCTCTAGTGTTGATCCCGGGGGCCATGGTTTCAAGAGTAAAAGGTAACCTCTAAAGTTCCAAGGTGCTTGATGAAGTAACCTGAGCTTGTCTTGGAGAGATTGAAAGGTGAAGAGGAATTTGTTTACTTCCATATCTTCAATCCTGAAATGTTGAGTAAAGCTCCATGCTGCTCTAATGCTGGAATAGATAGCTTGTTTGCTTATGGTTCAGTCAGCAATCAGTTTCCCAACTAAGATTAAATCTGATGATTTTTTTGCTATCTTAGGTGCAGGTTCCAGATCAAGGTCGAGCCATGACAGTGCTTCCGTCTGGGTGATTAAGGTTTCCATATCCATTCGAATTGAATCAGCAATCTTTCTCTATTCTGGTAATTTCTTGTAAGGGTCGAGACTATAGAAAGAGACCAAGTGATGATGATGAAAGGTGATGAACTGACACTATGAGAAGTGTGGGGAGACGGTATGAGGAACGGTAACAATGACCTTGTTTATTTTGTTACTTGTTAGTGTTGGCTCTGTTTTAGCTAATGGAGAGAAAGGTGGGACCCTATGGGTTGCTCGATGGAACTCAGAATCCTACTTACAAGTAACAAAAATCATAAGAGCAAGTGTCAATTGTATTGTGCATTGTGATTTCACCATCATCCTTTTCACCTTTCGTCAATAATACAAAGCATAACAAATCTTTCATGTAGCGAACCACGATGTGATCTAATTACACTTTATGAAGTCATGGGGCAGCTCTTAGCAGGCATGCAATAATTGAAACAACATATTATTGTTGGGACGCTCTCAACAACATTTAATTTTTGACCAAGATTGAATGGTGGGGAATAATGTTCCATGTTGGTCCATGCAGTAACCAACATGCAGGCCTGCTCATTTAAGTCAGATATAGACATACTATTATGACATGTATGTGAGTTGCTAACGATGCAAAAAAAAAAAAAAAAGTTAAAAATAATGGTCTCTAGAAGAGAACAATGTATGTAGATGTGGATTTTCTAAATTTACTCACAGCTTAAACACATGTCGAATGGGGTAACAGGTGGGATAGATGGTCATGCATGTTTGGCATACCAGTATTGTAATTTATGCATTTGTTCTGTGTCAACTGCAGAATACTACTCAAAAATTCGCCAGAAAGTAACCAACACATCATAAGAATGGCACAAGGCACATAAAAGGCAGATACCTCGACAAATTTGCAAGTATGTACTAATTACAGCGAGATTCCAGTCTCCAGCAAAGTAATCACTATGAATATGGCAATGCTCGACAAATTTTTTACTTGGTTTGAAACTCGCATAATTTTTATTTTTTATTTAAAATTTTGAAAAAGTTGTAAATTGTAATTATTAGTTTGAAAATTTTTTATTTGAATTATGTTTGAGAATAAGATGAGATGAGATAAAATGAAATTAAATTTATGCCCCAAACCTGTCCTTAGACACCCACCTAAATATGGATACATAATTAAAATTACAAATACCTAAAACTCATATCTAGATTATATATTTTTAAAATTTATTTATTTATTTAAAATGATGTTAATTTAATGAGATGAGATTTGATTTATTAGATTTAAATTTAAATTAAATTGCTCTTTCAAATTTCACAACAATGGTCAAATTCTTTGAACCGATTTTCAAAGAATTTTTTATGGTTCCGACTTTTCACATGAATCTTCCCTTCAAGGTTGAAGTTGGAGAGTCCGAACCTCCACGCACGCTCTCACGCCAACGCGTTTTGGAAAAGTCTTGCTTCTTCGTAAACAACGAACAGTACAAAAGACCGTCTCATCTGCCCGACAACTAACTAATCCAATAATCCATCAATGGCTTCCATCTACAGCTGCACGGAGTGCGGGACCAACCTCAACCTTCGCACAGTACATCTCTTCCCACCGGACTTCTACTTCGAGGCCGGCAACAAGGGTACGCTTTCCTTCTCGTCTGTCGACGACTCCAAATTCCGGTTCGAGAAGGAGGACAAGATCAGACCCTTCTTCGAGACCGTCAATTACTGGGGGATCCAGAGGAAGAGGACCAAGATCAAATGCAATAGCTGCGGCCGTCTCGTCGGCCACGTCTACGACGACGGTCCTCCTCTCACAGACAGCCCCGGTCAATTCCACATGGGTCCTAGCCAAGTCATACCCAGAGCTGCCAGGTATAGGTTCAAGCTCAAGGCGCTTCAGATCACAACGGAAACCTGAGAGTTCGTTTCTGGGTGGTTTATACTTCATGGGGTTTTGGGTTGATTTGAGCTTTCCAAGCCTAGGTTTTGTTTTGGTACAATTTACGGATTGAATTCTTTAATATACTTGTCAAAAATATCAGTACATATTTTCCAATAGATGTGTTTCACTAGATGTTTAAGAAACAATCATATATTGTTGACTCCATGGATCATATATTGTTGACTGTGTTTCTCTTTTCCTTTTTCCAGAAAAATAAAAGGATGTGGTTATGATATATGAACAGGTTGCTTTGTTTTCTGTAATTTCACTAGTAGACGCCATGGATCATATATTGTTGACTGACTCTTGGTTTTGATTCAAAGCTTAGTAACATAGTTTGTCTGATGATTGTTTCTTTCCAATGCCGCCACGACTCTTTTTGACTGGTTTCTCTAGAAACTTGGCCTTGAACTTCAAGTTCATCACCACCTTCATATTTGGTTTTGTTCTTGCAGCCATCCAAAATCTTTTTGAGTCTTTTTTTTGGGATTCTATGTTTTATATGCTTGCTTAACTTGTGATCTTCCTGCATGATTAAAAAAAGCAAGTAAAAAATGTAAAAGTTTGAATCAGTGCAAATGCTCTCATAAGCAATCAAACTTATTAGAAATAAGATGCCACATGAAACGCAAACAAAACACACACCCATGTATCAATCCATCCATGTGCTAATCCTTCGGGTTCTACTCTCGGTGAAGCAGATGGTTAAAATTGTTTAAAAAATTTACAAATTCTATGGCATGTACCTCATCTGAGAAGCAAATCAGGCGTAACGAAATGGGAAATCTCTTGGAATTCTTAGACTACTAAGGCAACCTAGAAAAGTAAACTTTCAATAGTTCCTGTTTGTTAATCGAGAATATTGAACCAATCGTACTCCATCATAATTCAAATGGTCTTACTTCCAGTGGCTACAATGAGCTGCATCGTTCATCCTACTTTACCACAGCAGGTGTTTTCATTTTCCATAATTTCTGAGCAACCAAACAGTAAAATCATCTAATAAACGGAGAATTACGGTCTCTTCGGGGCTGAGTATGCGAAACTGAATGTAACTGCGAAACTGAATGTAACACCCTTGTATTTGTAGTTAAGTTTTGTACTATAATCTGTAAAATGTCGTAAGGTAGAGAAAATGGATGTAGACAGGTGAATGGATCCAGGAAATGGCAATATGGCTCACTTCGAGGGTGAGGTCCTCCAATAGAGAAGAGAGAAGAAAAGGGAATATGTGATTTTTCTCAGGTTTTGCATAATCCCGTAAATGCTTACACAGAGTCCTCTTATGGGACTGACACTCAGTACATAACAAACTACGAGAATATTATTCCCCTTCTAGACACTTACTAGATGAGAATACTAAGAGTAAATGGAAATATAGACTCTTGGATTGGACTAGGCTGATAAGCCCTTGGGACTGACATTAGTAAATGAAATAACAGAAACAAACATAACAAACCCAACCCACATTAACAGCTGGGCCTAATGGCCTTATTATTCACTCGGCCCATGAGAGGCCCGAATCTCCCTACTAGCTTTCCTTCTCCTCTGCACGACACAATCCTTAATTCCCTTAATCCCGTTTTCCTCTTCTCTGCCCTTTGCCCTTCGATGTGTCACAAAGCCCCATTTCTCAAATCACCTTGCCCACAAGGTGAGGATACGATCCTTTCAACCATTCATAAGTCTCCCATGTTGCGTTGTCTCCCCCTTGTCCTTCCCACTGTACTAGAAGCTCGGTGATGGGTATGTTGTGGCGTGATTTTTGAAACTGGGGGTTGAGGATTTGTTCTGGTTCAGGCTTTAGCACTCCCTTGGCGTCCATAAGTGGCAGATCTACGAGAGGTACATTTTTCTGACCTAATTTCTTCTTGAGTTGAGATATGTGAAAAACTTGTACAGCAAAATGTCATCCCTCATTGTGTAGACAGCAAACAAATTCCCTTGCTTGAATTTAGTCAGCAAATCCTGCATTCCTAGATCTCGGGCATAAGAGTTTTTTATATCTCTCCACCACTCAAAAGTAGGTAGAGAAATAACTGTTAAAGCTGCATCATCATTAGACTCTTCCATCTCAATCCTCCTAGACAAGGCATCCGCCATCTTGTTGTCTTGTCCCTTTTTATACTCCACAACTAGATCATATCCTAGCAACTTAGTGATCCATTTATGTTGCATTGGGGTCCTAATCTTTTGTTCTGGCAAATGCTTCAAACTTTGATAATCTGTTCTCACAACAAAGGGATGGCCTAGTAAGTAAGGCCTCCATTTTTGAACTACCATCACTAAGGCATAAAGCTCCTTCTCATATATTGGCATAGATAAAATTCTCCCCTTTAAAAATTGACTGTAAAAAGTTATAGGCCTTTTTCTTTGCATAAGGACAGCTCCTATAGTAGTTCCTTATGCGTCATACTCCACTACAAATGGAAGTGTAAAATTTGGTAAGGCCAACACAGGGGGTTGAGTCATTGCCCATTTTAACTCCTTAAAGGCCTTCCTAGCTCCCTCATTCCAAAAAAACCGATTCTTCTTGAGTAACTGAGTTAGAGGAGCTGCAATGCTTCCATACCCCTTAATGAACCTCATATAATACCCCATTAATCCCAAAAAACCCCTAAGTGACTTAAGGGTGGTGGGAAAAGGCCAGCTCTTCATTGCTGTCAGTTTTTTTGGATCAGTTCTAACACCTTCAGCCAAAATCAAATGGCCCAAATATGACACTTCCTCAGTAGCAAATCTGCATTTAGAATGTTTGGCCAGCAAACAATGCTTTCTCAAAAGCTCCAAAGTCACCCTTAAGTGCTGCACATGTTCTTCCAAGGTTTTGCTATAGACCAAAATGTCATAAAAAAAGAAAACACTAGGATAAACTTTCTTAGGTATGGTTTGAATATATCATTTATTAAGCTTTGGAATGTCGAAAGGGTATTGGTTAACCCAAACGGCATTACCAAAAACTCATAATGCCCCTCTTGAGTCTAAAAGGTAGTTTTGTGAATATTTTCAGGTTTGACCCTTATTTGGTGATATCCCGACCTAAGATCCAGCTTAGAAAATAACATAAACCCACTGAGTTCATCCAATAACTCCTCTACCACGGGAATGGGGTATTTATCTTTCATCGTTACCTTGTTCAAAGCCCTATAGTCCACACACATTCGCCATGAATCATCGGCTTTTCTTACAAGTAAAACAGGGGAAGAGTAGGGATTGTGGCTTGGTCTTATCACTCCTGAGGTTAATAATTATCTCAGAATTTTTTCAATTTCGTTTTTTTGAAAATAAGGATAGCGGTATGGTCTTACTGAAATTTGGTTGGTGTTTAGGATTAGGGTGATAGAGTGATCATGATTTCTTTGTGGGGGTAAGGCTTTTGGATCACCAAACACATAAGCATATTGGTTCAACAATGCAAAAACAGGTGGGGGTAACTCACTGGCTGACTTCTCATTAGACACTTCTACTAACTGCAATAGTAATCCCCTTTTTTCTCGCATGATTCATATTCTAATTTCATTCCTCAATCAAATTGGGGGCACACAAACCCTGTAATGCAACTACCCTACTACCTTGTTGAAATTTCATGGATAATTCCTTAAAATTCCATAGAATAGGCCCCAAGTCTCGCAACAATTGAACTCCTAACACCATATCACAGCTTGCTAACACTAAAACAAAGGCATCAATGAGGAAAACAATGCCTTGTAACTTCACCCTTAGGTTAGAACACCCTCTTCACTACTAACTTTTTCCCCATTTGCTACTTTCACCCTCACTTTTTCAAGTAAATTAATAGGAATCTCCCCTTTCTTAATAACCGAGGGTCCACAAAGTTGTGGGTACTCCCTGAATCAATTAAGATCACCAACTCTTGATTTCCTATCTTCCCTTTAATTCTTATAGTCTTTGGGCTTATGGAACCAATGATTGCATGTAATGAAATTTCAGGTTGGTTAGGATTATCAACAAAATCCAAGACCTCTTCATTAACCAGCTCATCCTTCTCTTCTTCCACTACAACTTCCTCATCCTCTACCTCCTCTATTAAAAGCAATTTGGGTTGTTGGCATTTGTGGCCCTGATTCTACTTGGAATCGCAATAATAGCATAACCCCTTATCCCTCATTTCTTTCNCCCCCCCCCCCCCCCCCCCCACAAAAAAAAAACTGCTTCTTGTATACAAACACACTCTCCTCTTGTATTTCAGCAAGACTATAGGCAGTCAACAAGTCCTTGGGGTTAAACATACGCACATGTAGTCTAATATCGTCTTTTAAGCCTCTAAGAAAACAGCTTAACTTATACCCTTCTAACAATTCCCTCAATCTATTAGATAACCCTTCAAAGCTGGCTTTATATTCTTCCACAAAATCCAACTGTTTAAGCCTTGTCAAAGCTTTCATGGGGTCATCATATGATGATGGCCCAAACCTAGTCAACAAGGCCTTAGTGAAATCTTCCCACTCCCTGACTTCCCTTGACTCCTCTAAGTCTTGAAACCAAACTAAAACCTAACAATCCATGTGAAAGGATGCTAGTCTTACTCTAAGTTGAGGTAAGGTATTGTAATAAGTAAAATAGTGGTTTACCTTGTATAACCAACCACTTGGACCCTTACCATGAAAAAATAAAAAATCAATTCGTACATGTCTAGGATAATTTTCTCTGTTTTGTTCCACATGCTCCTCTCTAAACTCATGGTTGCCTGAAGATTCTCCTCTTCTATTATTGTTGTTTTTCTTTTGTAGTTCTACTGTCAATAGTGTCAACTGCTGCATTACAAAATCATATTGCTTCTTGAGGGCTAGCATTTCGTTCTCCGGTGCTTTCATATGTGAATTAGTGGATTTCTTCAAAGCCGTGAGGCCATCTTGGAGTTGATTCAGCCGTGTTCCTTCAGCCATGATTGGTCACTTGGGATCCAATCTCTAATACCAAGATTGTAACACCCTCGTATTTGTAGTTAAGTTTTATACTATAAATCTGTAAAATGGCCTAAGGCAGAGAAAAGGGATGTAGACAGGTAAATGGAAATGGCAATATGGCTCACTTCAAGGGTGAGGTCCTCCAGGAGAGAAGAGAGAAGAAAAGGGAATAAGTGATTTTACTCAGTATAACCCCGTAAATGCTTACACAGAGTCCTCTTATTGGACTGACACTCAGCACATAACAAACTACCAGAATATTATTCCCCTTCTAGACTCTTACTACACGAAAGTACTAAGAGTAAATAGAAATACAGACTCTTGGATTGGACTGGGCTGATAGGCCCTTGGGACTGACATGAGTAAATGAAATAACAAAAACAAACATAACAAACCCAACCCGCATTAACAACTGGGCCTAATGGCCTTATTATTAGCTCGGCCCATGAGAGGCCCGAATCACCCCACTAGCTTTCCTTCTCCTCTGCACGACACAATCCGTAATTCCCTTTATCCCGTTTTCCTCTTCTCTGCCCTCTGCCCTTCGATGTGTCACACTGAACCATACGTCGTTGGTGGGATTCGTTGCAACTGAAATTTCTGGATTTTCAACATGGTGTTTGTCGTTCCCTAGAATTTCTGGTGTCAACAACCAGTCAGTTTTTCTGTCTTCTGCCCTTCACATACGACTAAATCATATTTACTCGGTCAACCTTTATAAATTAATATACCAATCTATGAGGATACAACAATGGATTGTTAATTGAAAGAAACCAATCTACAAGTCATATTTTGAAGGGTAGGTTTGGATCAGTATCTCTGGTGCTGGGCTTGGTCCTGGAAGTGGATGTTCATGGTTTTGGACTCTATTTAGCCTGTTCTTTTGTGATCTTGTTATCTCTTACCCTGCTCCAAACTGAGAAAATTAGCAACTGCGAATTAGACAAAAAGTTTCCCAGGATGAAGCAAATAAAGGAAGAAACTCCAATTGGAGCTGCAAAGACAAAACAAGCTGTCGTGCCGCCACCTCCACCACTTCCACTTCCAAGGTTCTGGGTTAAGAAAACTGTTGTAGTGAGTGTTACAAATCTAGAGATTGCCAGATTCTGGAGGCAGAAGCGCATTGAGGAAGAAGATCACCTCCTTGCTGCAATCAAGGCTGCAGCACGTTTAAGGGCCCGCAATCTTTCAGTGAGATCTTTTAACATGCATTTTACCTATCTGATTCTGCACTCATTGACTAATCATAACCATATCTTGATATCTATAGAAGTAGTATCAGAATTCCAGCTCTTTTTTGTTTGTTTGTTTCCTTTCTCTTTTTCAACATTTGGTATAAAACCTGCAAACTACCAAGTTTGTTCCCCAAGTCTGCCTGCAGATATTGTAGTGGGTTTGGGTATTGTATGCCTTGCAAACATATATATGCATACATGGATCAGAACAACCTAGCTGCAACACCCAAACATTTTAATGTCTTACAGCTGCTTAACCTGTTGAAGGGTGTATGGTGTATAGGAGGAAGACTACAAGTGCTTTGAAGAGTCCTTGATGGATGCGGATGAAGATGCCAAGGATAACATTAACACCACTGCTGCTACCAATGACAGCAAGAAAGATGAAAAGAGTAATGAAATTCGAGTGGGAATAAAGGACTGGTCAGTTATCTTTCTTAGTTATGACTAACAAGTGATGTTTTATAACATTGAGACTTGATAAATGCTTACATATCTTGAAGTTCTTTTAAGAACAAAACAACTGACCTCCAAGATTAGAAGTTGTTTTGTACTAGTTTACAGTTCACAGAAATTTCTTTGATTGGTATTAGAGAGGAGGGAACAAAATGATGATCTCTGATTGGAAAAATACGTTCCATAGTCAATATACAAACTCTTCTTTCAGAAACGAATCTTATTATGGAAGTCTTTTAAAATGGGCAAACATGTGTAATGGAGAGTGAGATTTTCCTGCAGGCTGCAAAGATCCTTAGATTACCCATAAAGTGAAAGGAAACGACAATAACCAAGAAAAGCTCTCATAAGATCTGATCTCTAAATTGAAATTGCAGGTGGACAAAAAGTAAGTATGCATACTTGAACCAGCCAGCCATGGAGTCCCTTCAACCACCCAAAAGAAGAACTTCCGCCACTTACACTCCCAATTGTTTGTCTTACAAGCATACTCCCCTGCATGCTACCTCTCTTGGCGTGTTTTAGACCATTGGAGATGCTTCAATTGATTGTATTTTCTTTACATTTATGTCAATAATTGTCGGTTATACTTGAAAATCGTGTTCTTTTCAACAATCATGCTGTCGTATTGTTAGTACTTCTGGACAAATCCCAGAGAATTGAATTGAAATCAGTCACCATTTGCTGATTTTGTTGTGTAAAGTGTAATGCTGCAAGACATTTCCTGTCGCGTCTGCGCCACAACTTGGTGTCTCCTCATAAATTTAAGAATTGGTTGTGATGAAATTGGTATTTGTTTGAACAACTAATTCAATGCATACTTGTCACCTGCAACGTTAATATTTATATATCTTTCTTTTTTTTTTTTGAAATAGACTTCATTCATTCTTGAAAGTGAAGTTACAACTATGACTGATACATACAAGGAAAAAATCTAGATTACAAGCCAAGTACTCACGGTTGGGGCTCTACCAGTACACATTCTTTTGTAACTAGTATGATATTAACTTCTAGAAATTCTTTACAGACAAACCATCTGAGAGACCACATTCTGCCTAAAGTAGAGATTTCAAACCCCACCCTCTAGAGGAGAAGAGAACTTTCACTTTATGGACAAAATGTCCAAGAGATTTTTTTTTTTTTATTAACCTAAAACAAAGGAAATAACAGAAAAACGTAAATGATACATGAGAAAATAGTGAAATACTGCTTGGAAAACTGTAGATCCGCATTTTTCAGCCTTAGTGGAAATAAAAAAAGCAAACATAGGGACTGTGGTGGTGTGTGAGGGACATGCGCTACCCTGAAAGTACAATGGACAGTCGAGTCTGAAGAAACTGATGGCCTTGGTCCCAGAAAAGTTGCACGTGGCGGCGGTAGAGCTCCCCTTGCGGTGGCGCCTAGATGTCATGCGCTCACTTTGGATCGCGTGTATGGCTCACGCGGCACTCCGTTCGACGAGATTCTTCGCGCATTTAAAGGATTGGTGTCTTGGAAATCTTGTGGTTGGCTACGTGGTGGTCGCCTGGCTCTGGAGAATAACATATCGGTATTTTGCCATACTATGAAAAAAAACACACAAAACCAGAAAAATTAAAAGAAAAAAACTAGAGAGAAGAGGGAGGAGGGAGGAGCCAAAGCTCCAACCCCCCTCCTCTGGTCAAGATTTTTTGAGGGGGCTGCTCTATAAAGAAAGGAGAGAGATCAAGAGGATCGACTGTTTATTAACCAATATTTATATATCTAATTCCTAAATTTTCCATGTATCTGTCAATTCAAATTCAAAACCACTTCAGCACGGCGATCTCTACCTCCTAAACGTGCGAGTGAGAGCCCGATTGGGAGTATGTAGCTTCCCATTGCTCCTTCTCCTTCATTGCACTGAAACAGCTTGTTGGGCTCCCTCTCTGAAGGAACGAGAAGATTGGACTTGCTCCTCCAAACAAGACTAGCAGTTAGCAATCCATTGGGCTAAGGAATGTAAACCTCTGATGAACGATTGAAGTTAGTTAACAAAATGTGAAAGGACCAAAAATCTCAATGCAAGGACCAAGCTCCTGAAAAGCTACACTGGGTAAAGGATGACCCATCTATTCTTCTTATTTGAAAAATAATAAGGTCTCTTGACAACCACCTTGGATCAAGAATAAGGCCAATTGTTGTTGATTTTATCAATGAAGTTATATTTGTTTCATTATACAGTTTAGGCTACTACATTTATAGTATTTTAATTGTACACATTTATTGTTATTGTTAGTATATTTGTTGTTGGTATTAAGGTTTTATTCGTGATAGCATCGTAGAAACATATTGATCTATCAAGGATTGAGAAATTCAATGTAATAAATTGTTGAGCCTGGAAGGGACATAACTTTTCTTCTAAACTATGAAAAGACCTTATATACATTAAGGACCCCAAAACCATATGAAAATGTTGAAAATAACCAAAGTGGAAGTGGAAGTGTTATTAGAACCAAAGATAAATGGGAGGAAGATAATGCTTGGACAAGAGCTTTGATCTTACGTTGCATGAATGGTGAAATAATTTCTCTCTTTGAAGATTATGAAACAGCCAAGGAAGTTATGCATGCCGTTGAAAGTAAGTATGGGTTGAGATTTGATACTTACATACAATTGTTAATGGATTAGTATGACAAAACTGGCATGTAAGAGAATGAATGGGTAAGTGATCATGTACTTAAAATGGAATTGATCACAAATGAATTATTTGATGCTGGTCATACTCTTACAGATAAAAAGCAAGTTAAAGCTATACAGATAGCTTTCCTTTCTTGGGAGCTTCTTGTTACTTCCTTGACATAACCATTATTTCTTTTCCAATACTATTGGTATTTCTTTTCCAATACTATTGGTAAAAGAACCAAGTCCTCTCCTTCCAGGGTGAGGTGTTTCTCTCTAAAGAGAGTTAAGTCTCTTAGACAGTTTTGGCTGCTCTGAAGAGGTGACAATGGAAGATGATCTAACTAAGCAGTGGGAAGGATTCAGTCTTACTGAGAAGGAAAAATAGGAAGTTGTGTTGCCTTCAAACGTGAATGGAAAAACAGAACAATATGGTAAATTCTATCTGCTGGTCATGATCATTGCAGAAAGACCAGTCAACCGAGAAGCTTTCAAGTCTACAATGGCCAAGATATGGAGATGCGAGAGCTGGATCAAGTTCTCAGAAGTAGGTTTGAACAAGTTTCTAATCGAGTTTAATAAAGAGAAAGACCTGCAGAGAGTGATCAGGGGTAGGCCCTGGTCTTTTGACAGATGGCTACTGTGTTTGCAAGTCTTTGAAGGGAACAAGTCTATAAATGATGTTCCTTTCAATAAAGAGGAGTTTTGGGTGCAAGCATACAACATTCCATTAGCCAATATGACCTACGAGGTTGGAACTCAGATTGGAGGAAGCATTGGTAGAGTCATTACTGTCCAGGTGGACGATAGAGGGATTGGGTGGGGAAAATTCTTGAGAATGAGGGTAGAAGTTAATATATCAGAAGCTCTACGCAGGGGTGTGTTCTTGACATTAGCAGGCAAAAAATCTTAGGTTGCACTCAAGTACGAACGTCTTCCTACTTTCTGTTTCAAATGTGGGGCGATCAAGCATACCAAAAATGGCTGCTCAGCAGGTTCACTTGGAGATAGCAAGTTGCAATATGGAGCTTGGTTGAGAGCCCCAGCAACGAAGGACAATGACAGCATGAATAAAGTATATGGCAATGGAGATGCTCAGCATCAGGGAGAAGACCAACCATGGAGGAAAGGAGACGAGGACAGGGATGAAGGCCCAGAAATCAACACCAAGTCAACTGCCGAATTCCAAGGAACATGTCCGCTTGATGTTGACAGCACATGTATTGCAAAGGCTACTGAAAAGTGGGTCTTCCTTATGCTGTCTGCAAACACTGCTCAGATGTNATGGGAGACATGGTGCAGCCTTCACCAAAGAGAGATTAGATAGAGCCTTCTGTAACACTGCTTGGGCAAGGCTATTTAATGAATCGAGAGTCAATACCTTGCCAGCCATCAGTTCTGACCACAGTCCCTTATGGATAGAAATGGAACAGCTGAGACTTGGCTCCCATCGACATCAAAAGCCTTCAAATATGAGGCAAGCTGGACTCTAAAGGAGGAATGCTTTAAAACAGTGGAGGAAGCATGGAGTATGCCTCAAGTAGCAGCAAACAAAGCACAACATGTTGTTGAGGGCCTTGNATGGAGACCTGAGGGCCCAAGCCTCAGCTCTAGCTCACTTCGTTACAGACCAGGTCCAAGCTCTGGAGCAGATCAAAACACGAGCTAGCTGGAAAAGGCAAGCTCGCAACAAGAGACCTGTAAACCCCTTAACAGAGAATGAAGGGAGCAAAGAAAACTGCACAAAAGGGACTAAGAGAGCCATCACTAGATCAAGGGCTAGTGGGGTAACACAAGATCTAAAGAAAGCAAAACATGAGAGTTTCTCGGGCGAAAACTCTGATGGAATTGACATGGTGGAGGCTATGGCACAACCCCACCCTTTGCTATGAGTTGCCTAAGTTGGAACTGCCGAGGGCTTGGGAACCCTCGGACAGTGAATAATTTGCATCTCATGGTGCAAAATAAGGCCCCAAACTTTGTTTTCTTAATGGAAACAAAGTGCAACAGACTTAAGATAGAAACCATTAAAAGGAAGCTGAACTTTGGAAACAGTTTTGTGGTGAACTCGAAAGGATCAAGTGGAGGCTTGGCTTTTCTCTGGAAAGAAGAAACAAAAGCTGAAGTTTTGTCCTACACACAACATCACTTCTCATTGAGGGTTAAGGAAATGAGAGAAGGTGGTTCATGGATCCTCACTGGTTTTTATGGTAACCCAATCACAGCAAAGAGACATGAAAGTTGGCAACTCTTACAGGCTCTTACACCTACAGTCACAACGTGTTGGCTTTGTGTAGGTGATTTTAACGAAATCCTGAGGTATGATGAAAAATGTGGGGGTCCCTTAAGGCCTTACAACCAAATGGAAGCTTTTAGAGAGGCTGTGGACAGGTGTGGGCTCAATGATATGGGATACTATGGCAGGAAATTCACTTGGTCAAATGGGAGACATGGTGCAGCCTTCACCAAAGAGAGATTAGATAGAGCCTTTTGTAACACTGCTTGGGCAAGGCTATTTAATGAATCGAGAGTCAATACCTTGCCAGCCATCAGTTCTGATCACAGTCCCTTATGGATAGAAATGGAACAGCTGAGACTTGGCTCCCATCGACATCAAAAGCCTTTCAGATATGAGGCAAGCTGGACTCTAAAGGAGGAGTGCTTTAAAACAGTGGAGGAAGCATGGAGTATGCCTCGAGTAGCAGCAAACAAAGCACAACATGTTATTGAGGGCCTTAAGATATGCCAGCAGAAACTGACCCAGTGGAGTAAGCAGCAACAAGGCAATTTTAAAAGAGAGATCAATGAACAAATGGATCAACTCTCTAAACTCCAAGACAGGAACACGGGGCAGTTAAATGAGGCAATCAAACAAGCTCAGCAAAGGGTTGACAAAATACTGGAGGCTGAAAACATCAAGTGGAAACAGAGGGCTAAGCAGAAATGGCTGAGGGAAGGAGACAGGAACACAAAGTTCTTTCACCAGTGTGCAACACAAAGAAGGAAAACAAATGGGATCAAGAAGCTTGTGGACACTAATGAACAAGAAATTACCTCGAGGGAGGGTATCAACATGCTATTCCAGGAACATTTTACAGAACTCTTCACCTCTTCCAACCCCAGCTGCCCAACAACATGTACTGCAACACTAGAATCCCGAGTGAGTGAAGAACAGAACCAGATGCTAACCAAACCTTACTCAAATCAAGAGGTTGAAGATGCTCTCTTCCACATGAATGGATTAAGCTCCCCAGGACCAGATGGCTTTCCTGCAATTTTCTATCAAAAACATTGGGCAGTAGTGGGACCTCAAGTGTGTGAAGCAGTTTTGAACATCCTTAACTCTAATGGCAGCATGGGGAGCATCAACAGCACCTTCATAGCCCTCATTCCAAAGAAGAAAACTCCCTCAAAAGTAACAGATTTCAGGCCAATATCCCTCTGTAATGTACTCTATAAACTCATTTCTAAAGTCATAGCAAATCGACTAAAAAAGGTGCTGCATTGTATTATATCTCCTTCACAATCTGCATTCATTCCAAATAGATTAATTACTGATAATGTAATTGTTGCCTTTGAGGCTTTGCACACAATGAAATGCCGAATGACAGGGAAAGAAGAATATATGGCTCTAAAGTTAGACATGAGCAAGGCCTACGATAGGGTGGAGTGGTGTTTCCTAAGGGCTATCATGTACAGGCTGGGTTTTTGCAGCAAATGGGTGGAATTGGTGATGAAGTGTCTAGAAACTGTCTCCTATTCTCTTCTTGTGAATGGTGTACCTCAACCTGAGTTCTCTCCCACTAGAGGCCAAAGACAAGGTGACCCTTTATCACCCTATCTTTTCATTATATGTGCTGAAGCATTGAGCAATTTAATCCACAAAGCAGAGGAAAGTAGGATGCTGCATGGGGTTCTTGTTGCAAGAGGCCAGATTAGAATATCTCACCTCTTCTTTGCAGATGATAGCCTTCTGTTTTGCAAGGCAACTGCAATTGAATGGGGTAGGCTGTTCCACTTGCTCAAAACATATGAGATGGCATCGGGTCAAAGATTAAACCTAGAGAAAACCTCTATAATGTTCAGTCAAAACACAGCAAGGTCCACTCAAGAACATATTCTGTCTATTGCTGGAATGAGGTCAGCCATGACATATGAAAAGTATTTAGGTTTACCTTTGGTGGTGGGGAGAAATAGACTAAGCTCCTTCACAAGCATTTTGGATAACATCAGAACAAGACTCAGCAATCACAAAGTCAGAACACTATCACAGGCAGGGAAAGAAATCTTCATAAAAGCAGTTCTCCAATCTCTTCCTACCTATACTATGAGTGTTTTCAAGCTGCCAAAAACTCTACTTCAATCCATCAATAGTGTCATTCAAAACTTCTGGTGGGGCCAACAAGATAAGGAGCATAAAATTCACTGGATTTCTTGGAAGAGAATGGGACAAGCAAAAGCAGCAGGGGGTTTGGGATTTCGGGACCTGGAATGTTTTAACTATGCTATGCTCTCTAAGCAATGTTGGAGAGTAGTTCAAGATCCAAACTCACTAACAGCTAGAGTGTTAAAGGCCAAATATTTCCCCTCATTGACATTTCAGACAGCAAAGGTGGGATCTAAACCTTCATATATATGGAGAAGTCTGTTGGCTGCCAGGCATGTTCTAGAGGCTGGTTCCTTTTGGAGGGTGGGCACAGGGTCTGAAATCTTTGTTTGGAAAGATAAATGGCTAGACCAAACTAATCCAAGAAAAGTCACCAGTCCAGTTAAGAATCTAGAGGGAAGTGCAAAGGTGGCTGAATTGATAGATCCTGTAACTAAGGAGTGGAAAACAGATTTGATCCAAGATACTTTCGAGGAGAGGGAAGCTAAATTGATCTTAGAAACTCCTGTTAGTGCTATGCATACCAGGGACAGAATTATATGGCATGGAACTAAGGATGGCTCCTTCTCAGTAAGGAGTGCATACCATTTGGTAAAGGCTAGGGAGATGGCAAACCAAGGCCAAGCCTCAACCAGCAATGGCCTCACGGAAGTTTGGAACAAGATCTGGAAGTTGCAGGTCACACCTGGGGATAAAACCTTCCTATGGAGAGCATGCCAAGAGGCTCTCCCAACTCAATCCAATCTGTTTAAGAAGAAAATTATGAGTGACCCCCTATGCCTTATTTGCTGCAGAGAAAAGGAAACTGTCCAACATGCATTATGGGGTTGTGTAGCAGCCATGGATGTGTGGAGTCAGTGTTCCAAAAGGTTACAAAAATGTTCCATCCCTCGAACATCTATGATACAGCTATTTGATTCATTAACCATGGTACTGAGTACAGAGGAAATTCAAGAGTTTGTGGTGGTAGCAAGGAAGCTTTGGTGGAGGAGGAACTCTTTTATCCTTAAGCAGGAATTCTCCCACCCAAACCTCGTAGTAAGAGAGGCAAGATCAGTGTTAGACATGCTGGTAGAGCAGCCTATAGAATGGAGTAGCAGCATCAACCAAACTTCCTCCACAGGTGACTCCTGGCAAGCACCACCAGGGAACTGTTTCAAGGTTAATTGGGATGGGGCAATCGACAAGCTGAATGGCATGGTTGGTGTTGGAGTGACAATTAAGGACAGCTCAGGTCAGATTATAGCAACATTGAGGCATAGGAAGAAGCTATTCCCTGACCCCTTACTAGCAGAATCTTATGGGGCTCTACAAGCTGTAAAATTGGCAATGGAGATTGGTTTGCAACAGATCATACTCGAGGGTGACTCCTTGCAAGTCACAAAGGCATTGGTTGAAGATAGAGAAGTGTTGAGTAGCTCCAGCATGTTCTGGAGTGAAGCCAGGTTTTATTTAATGTCATTTGCTAAATGGGATGTTTCTCATGTTAGGAGAAATGGAAATCTTATAGCCCATTTACTTGCAAAGGATGCTCTTACCATTTCTGATCTTATTGTAACTATGGAGGATTCTCCTCCTTGTATCTCATCATTTTTATAATGGAATGGATTAAGGGTTTTATCTCAAAAAAAAAAAAAGAAAAAAGAAAAAAGATATGACGAAAAGGAGAAAGACAGAAAATTGACCATCTAATCTTCTAAGACACACGACAATCTTTCACCAAAATGAAACTGAAACAGTTCAATAAAAAGAAATGAATGAAGAAAGAGTGTGAAAACCCACAATATCATAAATATTGATATTAATAACAAAGTACATATTTCTGATTATTTGAATGAGTCTACTAATTATACATATTTATAGCATTTAAGATTGGGTCATATAAATAAAAGTAAAATGATCAGAATGTTTAAAAATGGATTAATACCACAAGTGAACTTAAATGACTTTGATATATGTAAACCATATATTAATGGTAAACTAAATAGTAAATCATTTTCTAAAAATTGGAAATCAACGGTTTAAGTTGAATGAATTTATTCTGATATTTATGGACACTTTAAAACAAAGACACATAGAGGAATAAAGTAATTTATTACTTTCACTGATAACCATTCAAGATATGGGTACATCTACTTACTCAGACATAAATTTGAGGCAATAGAAAATTCAAAAAATATAAAGTAGAAGTAGAATCCTAGCTATTAAACACATTAAGAGTTTGAATCGTGATAGAAGAGGTGAAATGAAGTTTTTTATATTTTTGCAAATCAAATGGAATAACACATATCTATACCATGCTAATAAATCTCAATAAAATGGAATTGCAGAAAGACTAAAGAACTCTATTAGATATGACAAGATCTATGATGGCATATGTTGATCTACAAACGTATTTTTGAGGTGAAGTAGTGTCAACTGCAGTATACATACTAAATAGAGTTAAAACCAAAATAAAACATCTTACACCTTACAAAGTATTGGGTAGTCGTAAGCTAGACTTAACTAAACTCAAAGTATGGAGCTACAAGGAACATGTGCTTATTCCAAACCCATTAGATAAGTTAAAAAGTAAAACCAAGAGTATTGTTAACTACGACATACATACTAAATAGAGTTAAAACCAAAAGAAAACTTTTTACACCTTACAAAATATAGACAGATCATAAGCTAGACCTAACCAAACTCAAAGTATGGAGCTGCAAGATATAATACTTATTCGAAAGCTACTATGGGATAAGTTAAAAAGTAAAACTTGGGAATGTAAATTTATAGAAAATGTGGTAAACGGGAGTGATTACTGATTTTATCACTCTAAAAGAGGATTAATAGAAAGCAGTGATATTGTTTTCCTCAAGAATACCGACTTAATTACTCCAACAGATTAGACAATCAACAAATTCCTATAGTTTCTGATAATTTAAATGCTAACATTACTCAAGTTCAGAGTAGTGGGAGTGAAAGAAAATTTGATGAAAGCCGATCTTACAATGTTAATATTTGAGATAGTGGGAGTAAGAGAACTAGACGACCATCAACATTACTTCGAGATCATTATGCTTTCAATACCAATATTAAAAATTTAGAAAATATTCCTGAAAATATTTCTCAAGGCAACCAATAATAATAATTCGTATAAATGGCTTCAGATCACAACAGATGGATTAGAACCAAATAATAAAAATGATGTTTGGGAGATAACAAAAGTTCCAAAGGATAGCAAAGCTAGTGGTTACAAGTGGGTTCTAAAAAAAAGTTTAATGCTAATGAAAGTTTAGAGAGATATAAGGCAAGGGCTAAAGGGTTCACTCAACCAACTGGTGTAGACTTCGCTTGCAGTGAGATTCACATTTGAAAGGATAGTCACGTCTATAGTTGCAAAAATGAATTTGAAATTACATTAGTTAGATGTATAAACAACTTTCTTAAATGGTGAATTAAAAGAATATATCTTTATGTTTTAACTTGAAAGATTCCAAATTGAAGGATATAAGGATAAAGTCTACAAGTTAAGAGATATGATCATTGTATGGACTTAAACAATCTTAAAGACCATGATACTTGAAACTCTACAAAACAATATTAGAAACTGGATATAAAATAAGTTTACTAGATCACTGCGTACATACATGAAGATGAAATAATAAAATAATAAAATTATCATTAAATGTAGATGACGTATCGTTAAAAGCAATTGTCTAGATATGATAAATAAAACAAAAGAATATATGGAATCTAAATTTGAAATGAAAGACATAGATGAAACCGCCTATATTCTTAGCTTAAGAATGTTAATAGATAGAAATTCAAAAATTCAATATTTAGATCAAGAAATATCTATAGACAAAGTATTTAAAAGATTTAGTACAGAAAATTATAAATATTTAAGCACACATGTTTGCAAAGAAAATACTTTATGTAACTGTATGCACCCGAAAAATGAGAAGAAATAACTAAGATGCTTAAAGTTCCTTGTGCTTAGGTTGTGAGTAGCCTCATGTATGCAATGACAAGTACAATATCTTATATTTGTCATGCAATATAACTGATAAGTAAATATCATTCTAATTCAGGCAAAAAACATTGGCAAGCAATAAAACGAATATTAAGATATCTAGAAGGTATTAAAAATATTAAATTGTGTTTTAGAATCGGTGATCTAGAATTAATTGGCTATAGTGGTGCTAATTTTAGAAATAAGATAGATGATAAAAAATCTACAAATGAATATGTATTTTTATTTGGAGGAACATCAGTTTCTTAATTGAGTAAGAAACAAGGTTGTGCTGCAAAGTCCATAATGGAAGCTAAATATATTGCATGTAGCACTGCGGTTAGTAATGCGGTCTAGATGAAACACTTTATTAAAAGCTTGAGATTAGATATATGTACTAGACTATTCAATGTGTTTTGTAAGGATAAGTTTGCTATCTTATTAATAAAAAGTGGAGCATAGAGCTCTATAGGAAAACATATTAATGTACATTATCATTATATTTTAGATATCGTTGAAAGATGAGAGATTAAGGTAAACTTTTTTCCCTCAACTGAGAGGGTAGCCGATCCCATCACCAAGTGACTGTCTTTGAAATAATTCAAAGACCATGTTGCTAATATGGGCTTAAACATGCCTAAGTAAAGTAGCTGTATGATTAAAAGACATAGCTCAAAAAATTCTATGGATGCCTAGATAAATGAGATACATAATGCATACATAATGATAATATGAGGAATGAAACATGATGAATGAAGTGCTTGCAAATATTATGACATGAGTGGTACATAACGTCGTAAACACTGTCTTCCAAAGAACTGGCTTTAATAATAATATATAATTAGCTAACGTATGCTAATCCTAATTTATGATCAAGCTACTTACCTCATAATTCTGCTTCTAAATCTTGCTTTGTAGTTCGCCATCTATGCGAAGTACTAACGTCACTAAATTTCTACGAAGGCATGCTATAATACTCTATCTAATTAAAAAGATACTATAAATTTGATAGCATAAGTAAACTTTATTAAATTATGAGATTTACAACTAAAGCCATATTAAACTAATCCCATAGTACGATAGATTCAATATAAATATTAAGTCTAGCCCAAAATCACAACAGTCTGAATTAACACTTGGCAATTTTTAAAAAAAACAAAATACTAGTTTATTATAAGAATAACCCAGCCCAAGTTTAAAATTAAGATTAAATCCAGTCCAACAGCAAAGCCCACGTAATAAGACACACTTAAACCCATTTTGTCATATAATCTCAAAAGGTTAAAAACGTAATTACACAAAATCTCTTCGAGAGGCTTTTACAGGAAGCTCGACAACAAGTGTTTAAGGGCAAATTGGTTATAACGAAAGATGTGCAGGGGCTTTATTGGGCAAAGTTGAAAAATATAGTAACAATAGTGAGAAACAACATAAGTTCAAGAGCGGTGCTACTATGCCGTCTAGGCATGACCGCTCTATGTGCTATGCAATTTGCATTTTGTTTTTTTTTTTTTTTTTTTTACTTTTTATTTCAAATATTTTTTAAATATATTTAAACATTTTTAAAAATAAAAAAATATATCAATATACTAATAGTCACTTTCTTAACCAATAATAAAAATTTTAAAAAAAAAAATTAAATATGTGAGTGGTCAAAATGAGTGGGCAAAATGAGGAAGCATGCTATATTTCTCTAAGTTCAAATGACAGTTTTGTAATTAACCAAAAATAGGACCACATGTTTGACTGATGGAATTTAAAACCCAACGCCCACTTTTTCTGATACAGAACTTCCTTTTAGAAAACAATAAAGGCTGGAACAGATGTGTGAGAGAGAAAAAGGCCATGTGACACCCACTATGAGAGAAGGGAGGTGCGATGGCAGATCTGATGAAGACCCACGGGGGTGCAACTGAAGATAATAGAGAGAGAGAGAGAGAGAGAGAGAGAGAGAGGGTGTGTGATCGGTGCCGTCAGTCCGAGAAGTAGAGGAGTAAATGTGTTATGGTCTATGTAATTTTTAAATTAAGGAAATATAAATCTGTAAATTACTAAGATAATCTTAACTAATTCAAAATAGACTCCCACGACGTAGCACATAACAGACTCTCCTTCCTCAAAAGATTTTGCCTTCAAGGTGTGGAAACTTCCTTCGATGCTCACCCAACTCTTCCAAGATAAAATCTTACCTTGTGAAATCTGATGGACAAAGTCCTTGTAGCTGAACTGATTTTCCGTACCATATAAATTTCATAGTAAGTTTAGTGAAATCCCAAAATATTGGTCCCAACTGATAGAGCCAATTCATGCCTAATACAAGGTTAAATCCTGCCAAGGGTAGTGAGTGTAAATGTGGAAAAAAAGATTGATCTTGTAGTTGAAAGGGGACTACCTCACAACATCCCAAACTTGGTACCTACTCTCCATTTGGCACTACTACTGTGAGGTTGCAACTCTTGTCAATATAAAAATTTTCTCTCCTTGCTACCTTCAAATTGATGAAGTTGTGTTTGCTTCCTGTATAAATTAGGGCCACCACTGATTGATCTCCTACTACAGCCCATAATCGCATAGTCTGCAGAAATGATGTGCCAGAAATAGCATGAAGGGAGATTCCTAGCAACTCTCCTTTTTCAGTGGACTCTTAAATGGTTCCTATTACCTGTTTATTGGAAATACCCTTGAATACTTCGTCTTATCCTTCTGGTTCTAATCCTTCCAATAAAAATAATTTAGGTACTCAACACCTATGCCCTGGCTGGAATTTTTCATCACAGTAGTAGTACATTCCTTTTTCTTACCTTTCTTGCATTTGGGCTGGGGAGATTCTCTTAATAGGCATAGTGGGTCTTATGTTGTGTATAGATGGTGGCTTGTTAGGCTGGGGATTTCTTACTTCAGGATGTGGTGGAGGTAGTGGTAGCCTTAGTATGGGTGCAGGTGCAGGTAGTCTAGGGGTATTGGGTTGGGGTAAATCAGGTGGTTTTTGGTATTTGAGCCTATGCCACACTTCTTCTTCTTGTAAGCTTGCAAGCCCAAAAGTAGTCGATAGCGTTGTAGGCTAAAACATGGTCACCATAGTCAGCAAGTCATCTCATAGCCCACTTAAAAATATATTGATACGAAACTCCTCAGTAAGTCCATTGATCTTATTGGATAGTATCTCAAACTGGGTTTGGTATTTCTCCATTGAGTCTATCTGACGGAGCTTTATGAAAGCCTCAATTGGATCCTCATAAGCCAAAGGCTCAAAACGGACCTTGAGAGCCCCCACAAATTCCTCTCAAGAATGAACTGGGCTAGAATCCATCAACCAACAATACCATCAAAGAGCCTTACCTTCCATATGGAAGGAGCAATTTGTAATTTGTGTTCTTCCAAAATATTACAGTAAGCGTAAAATTGTTGGGCCTTTAGAATCCATTACACAGGTTTTGAACCATCAAACCTTTGGAAAATCCTACCTAAGTGTCCGTGCTTGAATCCCTGTATTTCCATCAAACATAAGATTATCACTAATTTTCATCACCGGTCCAGAAGAGCCCTCAAACATAGAATTAGTAGCCATTGTTTTAACAGCTAGCTGCCAAATTACTAATATGCTTTAGCACCTTCTTCAGCAATTGCCATTGCCGCTCCTGTTGCTCTCTCAATTGAGTTGTCTCGCCCTTCAAAGTAGACACTTCATCAGCAAGCTGAGCGTGACGAGTACCCTTCGCCATTGCGCATGAACATGGCTCTGAGACCACTGTTATGGTCTATGTAATTTGTAAATTAAGGAAATATAAATCTGTAGGCTATTCAAGGTGCCTAAGGCCTTCACACGTACTCAGACATTGGATGCAAAAACTTGTCATTCCATTCAACATGCTTACAGGACTTAAATAGATGATTTACATAAAAAAAAACCCATTACCAACACGATGGTACGACTTTAATAACCCCAACGGTTACAACCCATGTGAGAACTCACTTACAACAACTAACCTACCAAATAATAACCGGCCCATTACTATGATTCGGTCAAAGCACTTAACAGAAAAAAATAAAAGTAAATTACTAAGATAATCCTAACTAATATAAAAAGACTCTCATGACGTAGCACATAACAAAATGGAAGAAAGTGAGTGCGACGGGGAAGGATTCAACTCACCAAGGAAGCATCATGCGGTGGAGGTGAGTCAAGTTTGACTGCGGCAACTGGAAGATCCCTTGGAATGGTGCAAGGTGGCAGTGGGTGCCTAGTTGCTGTGAGGAAGACTACGGGGCTTTTGTTTTCAATGTGTTGGGGGGGGGGGCTTGTTGTGAGAAAGGGTTTAGCCATGAGGCTTGGTTGCGTGAGGGAGGAAATTTTTTTTGGAAAATTTGTAAAGGATTAAGGATATATATAAAGATGGAGGAGAGTGTTGAACGTGTCCCACTTGAAATCACTCACTGACTATGATTCAGAATTTTTGTGTACTTAGGATTGCCAGAAGATAGGAATTTGAGGATGGAGAAGTGTTTGGTGTGTTTGATTTGGTTTGTGAGTTTGATGTTTAATCTGTAGAAGGAAGGGACTGACTTGTTGAGGTTGTAATCAGGATTGTGTGTATAATGGGTGTGCATAATGGGTACTGAATGATGATACGATGGTGGTGAGATTGGTATTGGGAATTTGAGGCTGAGATGAACATGTAAAATTGATCTGGTTAGTGGCTAAGATTTAAGAACTGTGAGATTTTTAGATAAAAGTTGGTTGTAAATTTTTAAGGAGAACTCGATTAATAGATTTGGATTTAAAACTTAGTAAAATTCAAAACTGATAATTTAACTACATTTATTCCCTATAATAATATGAATTAAAGTATTTATGACAAAAGCTAAATAAATAGACTAAAACTATTTTATGTCCTAATTTAAGAACCCGTATGTTACATTGGGTGACCATATAATAAGAGTGTACTGCTCCCGTGGTGACGGCTTCCCATGGAGGGTGATCCTTGGGGAAGTATGGAGAGATACAACTGGTCGGTTATATCCAACAATATGCCCCTTTTTAACCATTTCTATCGAGTCTATAAATAAGTCCCTTTGTGTAACTGTCAATATAAACAAGAATTCAACATTTCGATTCTTATTTTTCCAGGAGGGCTTTTCCTTGTGTGAGAGAGTAAGTTCTCTCTGCTGATCTAGATGTCTCTTGCAATATCTAATGTTGTATTGTTTTCTCTATAAATTTTTCTTGTAACACCTAATCCAAATTATTGATCTTTTTCTTCTTGTTATTCTCTGGTTCATATTCTTTCTTATTACATATGAAGTTTATCCCTTTCTTCTTGTAAATAATTAATGAACCAAACTTTCCCTTGAGTGATTTTCTCCTATTTCATTGTTTGGGTTATTTTGCGGCAAATATTTTAACTCTACAATTAGTGATGTTCTAAGTGCATTGTTCCAAGCCTACAAAGCATTTGGAATTGGTGTGAATATTGGATATTATTTTCTGTTTTCCTAAGCAAGCTTTATATATATAATATTTAGTAGATTGAAGAATGCATGAGTAAAGAAAATGGTATTGGTAAAACATTTCTCTAATAATTAAGTGTCCCTTACCCTCTCTGCCATAGGGGAGCCACATAAAGTGGCAACTTTTGTACAGTTTGCCAAGCAAAGTATAAACCTAAGGCCAGAAGTCACGGTAGTTGGTGTTTGTAAACTCTATTGTTCTAGAGTGTGTCATGTGCCGGGCCTAGGCTATAGGGCCTTATCTGGGCTGTAGGGCCTTATCTGGGGATCCATTATCTGTTAGATTATTATTTATCTGTTGAGTTTATGCTTTAATGTTGTTATTTAAGTCTATAGTTAGTGGAAGGTGCATGTTCTGTTGAGTCTTGCTGAAATTCAACCTTAAGAATTTGTCAAAGATCTTGTTGCTATTATTTTGTGATTTCCTTATTGTTAGTCGTGGTCCAGTAAGTTGTTACTATTATTGCTAAAATCGAGCATTTGTTGGTTAGTGGTTATTTCCTGAGTTGTATTTAATCTGCTGTTATGAATGAAGAAGTTAAGTTGAATTCTGGCAGAACTTGTGGAGGATTTTGGTTCCCTCGAAGCAACCAATTGCTCTATATTTTCTACTATTATTACAAAATACATAACAGTGGTATCCAGAGATAGGCGATCCACATGGCGAGCTGGTACACATTATTCACAACTTGTTGAATCTCTTGCTGGAGTGAGACAAGCACAAGAGATCCAGCAACAAAACCAAGTGTCATTGCAGCAACTGGTGGATGGATTGGCTCAGCAGCTTTAGGCAGTGGCTGGTAATGTTGAAGCCTTGATATGCAGCAGTGGGAGGAGACCTGAGAACAATGCAGATGGGCAAAGAATGGTCAATCCATTATTTGAAGAGCATAGGACAATTCAAACACGTTCTATCCGTTTGGATTTCCCTAAATTTCATGGTGAGGACCCTCAAGGGTGGATATATAGAGCAAATTAGTTTTTTGCTTATCACCAAACTAACCCACAACATCGAGTATTGTTGGTTTCCTTTCACATGGAAGGTAATGCCTTAATTTGGTTTCAAGATTTGGAAGCTTCAGGTGGAATCACGAGTTGGGAAGCATTTGTTAGGGGGCTGCAGACACAGTTTAGTCCTACAGCTGATGAAGATCCAATGGAGGCCCTTACGAAATTAAAGCAAACCACTACCGTGGAAGCTTATAAAACAGAATTTGAAGTCTTATCTAACCAGTTAAGGGGGCTAGCTAAACCATATAAACTCAGTTGTTTCCTTAGTGGACTTAAAGAAGACATCAGATTCATCGTACGTATGTTGAACCCACAAACTTTGAATATTGCTTTTGGTTTGGCTAAGACGTAGGAAGAAAATGTTTTGGCCTTAAGGAAGGCTGTCAGGGGGGGTGCTCCACCCCAAGGCTGACCTTTGGTTCTCCTTCTCCCAAGAAGAGGGCTATGGTTCTAGTGAAGCACTTATCTCCTATTCAAATGAAGGAAATGCGAGAGAAGAGTCTTTGCTACAATTGTGACGAGAAATGGGGACCAGGGCACAAATGCAAGGCAACTAAGTTATTCATTATGGAGTGCGAGGATTCTAGTGATGAAGAGAAGCCCAAAATAGCAAGGGATGGCAAGAGAAGGGAGATTGTAGTTCGCAGAGTGAACCAGAAAGTAGAGGTAGAGCCAATATTTCAATCCATGCAAAACCATAAGGTTAGTGGGCAAGGTGCAAGGGTATGTAGTGGTGGTCCTTATTGATACGGGTAGCACCCATAATTTTATGGATCCCTCTATTGCTGAGAAGGCTCGGCTCAAGATACATCCCATCCAAGGATTGATAGTGAAGGTAGCCAATGGAGTAGCTTTGAGCAGTGAAGGGAAGTGTACTGAGGTGAAACTCCACATTTAGGGTAATTTCTATCCTACTAAATTTTATTTGCTTGCATTGGGGGGATGTGATATTATTTTGGAAGTCTAATGGTTAAGGTCTCTAGGGCCAATTCTCTGGGATTTCTCTAGACTTCAAATGGAATTTTCCTACATGGGCACAAGTAGAACACTTCAAGGCATGTCACCCACTGGTTTATCATTGATAAAGGGTGAAAATTTTGGTAAGACATTAAAAATTACCAAAAGGGCTTAGTTATACAGCTTACAGAACCCACTGAAAATATTCTTTTCTCTACTGAACTTGACCCGACTTTGAGTGAACTTATTGACCAATACCAAACACTATTTGAAGAACCCAAAGGTTTACCTCCACCTAGAACACATGACCACCATATCTTACTCTATAAAGACACAAAACCAGTCTGTGTAGGTCCATATAGGTACCCGTACTTCCAAAAAACAAAAATAGAAAAGTTGGTTAATGAAATGTTGAATAATGATATAATCCGACCCAGTCAAAGCCCATTTTTCTCACCTGTCCTATTGGTAAGAAAGCAAGATGACAGTTGGAGGCTCTATGTTGAATATAGAGCTCTCAACAAAGAAAGCATCAAAATGAAATTTCCCATACCAATTGTAGATGAACTATTAGATGAGCTATATGGTGCTACCATTTTCAGCAAATTAGACTTTAGATTTGGCTACCATCAAATCCGAGTTCACCCTAATGATATCTAGAAGACTACCTTTAGGACTCACGAAGGTCATTATGAGTTTTTGGTAATGTCATTCTGGCTTACCAATGCACCCACTTCTTTCCAAGGCCTAATGAATGACATTTTGAAGCCTCATCTATGTAAATTTATTTTGATATTTTTTTATGACATACTTATCTATAGCAAAACATTTTCAGAACATTTGGTTCATTTACAAATTGTTCTAGACATTATGAAACGGCATCAATTGTTTGCAAAAATATCTAAATGTAGTTTTGGGTGTTTCAAAGTTAGCTACCTTGGCCACTTAATTTTCCAAAAAGGAGTTAAGGCTAACCTTGCTAAAATTGATGCTATCTTAGCTGGCCTTTCCCCACCAATTTAAAGTCCCTTAGAGGGTTCTTAGGACTCACAGGCTACTATAGGAAATTTATCAAAGGATATGGCCTAATTGCAACACCCTTAACCTCTCTCTTAAAAAAGAACTCCTTTCACTAGACTGAAACAGCCAAGGAAGCCTTCGAAAAACTCAAAAAAGCTGTTACTAACCCTCCGGTCTTAGCACTACCAGATTTTACTCATTCTTTTACTATTCAATGTGATGCTTGTGGGTATGGTGTTGGAGCTGTTTTACTGCAATAGGGAAGGCCAATTGCTCTTATGAGCCAGACAATTAGTGGGAAGGCTTTACAAATGTCAACTTATGAGAAAAAATTGATGGCCTTGGTACTTGCTGTAAAGAAATGGAGATCTTACTTATTGGGACAGAAATTCAAGGTGCAAACAGATCAGTAAAGCCTAAAATATTTGCTAAAACAGAAGGCTGGACACTTCTTCAACAAAAATGGATCACCAAGTTGTAAGGCTTTGATTTCTCAGTAGAGTACAAATAAGGGAAAGACAACTGGGTGGCTGCTACACTGTCTAGAAAGGTGGATTCAAAAGAAGGAGAGTTGGTAGCCCTCACACTTCCAACAACTAATTGGTTGGACACTCTCAGGGCTTCCTATGGAAATGATTCGAAGTTGCAGAAGCTGTTGCAGAAAATGGAGCAAGGGAGATTAGATCCTAACAAATATAGAGTCTTAGAAGGGTTGCTTTACCACAAAGGCAGACTCTATATTAGCAACACACTTGAACTGAAATTGCAGAGTCTACAAGCCTTACATAGCAGTTGAGTGGGCGGCCATGCAAGTTACCATAAAACTATTCACAAAATTCGTTTTAAATTTTATTTGGTAAGAATGAAGGGTGATATCTAAAACTTAATCGGAGAGTGTGATGTTTGTCAAAAAAATAAATCAGAAAACATACTCCAGCAGGATTCCTTCAACCCTTACCGATTCCTACAAAATTTTGGACTGACATTTCTCTTGATTTTGTTGAAGGGTTGTCTATTTCAAAAGGGTATTCAATAATTATGGTGGTGGTTGACAAATTATCTAAGTATGCTCATTTTATTCCAGTTTCTCATCCCTCTACAACCTCTAAAATAGCCCAAATATTTGTTGCAAATATTTCTAAATTGCATGAAATGCCTAGTTCCATTGTAACAGACAAGGATCCAACTTTTACAAGCAATTTTTGGAAGGAACTATTCAAGTTGCAGGGGACTGACTTGAAGTTCAGCTCAGCTTACCATCCACAAATGAATGGACAGACCGAGATCGTGAACAAGGTTATGGAGCAGTATTTATGGTGTTTTTCAAGTGACAAACCAAGGGAGTGGATCAAATGGCTTCCCTTAGCCGAATGGTGTTACAATACAAATGTTCATGCAGCGACAAAACTGACACCTTTTGAATCAGTCTATGGCTATCCACCCCCAAAATTATTGCCCTACTCTTCAGGAACTACAAAAAAATCAGGCTGTAGAAGATACCTTAAAGTCAAGGGATTAGATTCTCCTTTTCCTTCAACACAATCTACAGGAGGCACAAGCAAGAATGAAGAGATTTGTTGATTTAAAAAGGACTAAAGGAAGATTTGAAGTGAGAGATTACATTTACTCCAACCATACAAGCAGCAGTCAGTTGTCCAATGGCGCAACTCAAAGCTTTCTCCGCGATTCTACATGTCATTTGAAGTGCTGGAGAAACTAGGCTCTGTTGCATATAAGCTAAAGCTTCCTCCTATGGCACAAGTCCACCCCATGTTCCACGTATTGAGCTTGAAGAAGAAGTTAGGGGCTCAAAATCAGCAATCTGAGTCCTTGCCGCCTACAGCATCAGATGGAACCTTTAAGTCGAAACCGGAGGAAATCATACAATGGCGAATGGTGAAGAAGAGGAATCGAGCAGCAGCAAAACTTTTGGTGAAGTGGAAAGGGTTAGGGCTAGAAGAAGCAACATGGGCGGACTATTGGGTCTTACGTGAGGACTTCCCAAACCTTGTGGACAAGGTCTTCTGAGGGGGACGTATTGTCATGTGCCGGGCCTGGGCTACAGGGCCTTATATGGGTTGTAGGGCCTTATTTGGGGGCCCATTATCTGTTAGATTATTATTTATCTGTTGAGTTTATGCTTTAATGTTGTTATTTAAGTCTGTAGTTAGTGGCAAGTTCATGTTCTACCGAGTCTTGCTGAAATTCAGCCTTAAGAATCTGTCAAAGATCTTGTTGCTGTTATTTCATGATTTCCTTATTGTTAGTAGTGATATACGATTTATAAACGATTTCCTTATTGTTAGTAGTGATATACGATTTAATGGGTTCGGGGTGAAAACAAATTGACCCGTTAATATACGATTTATAAACGAGTTACTAACGGGTCAACCCGTTTAACCCATTAGTAACCCGTTTTCACCCGTTACAATTTTTACTAAAAATTACATTTATATCCACTTTAAAACCTAAAAAGAAAAATATCCTAACCTTAACTGTAATATTAAACTTTTGTTTTTATTGTTTGGATTGTAATATTGATTTTGTTATATTTTAAAATCTAAAAAAATATTGATATTTTTCATTATCAGTTAGTTTTATATTTTTAGGAGATATTGTGATTTTACCTTTATATAAAATTATGTTAATCAGTAGGGGTGTAATCAGTTCGGTCAGGGGGGAGTCACGTACCAAAAATTTTGGTCCATCATTTTTGCTGGACCAAATCTTTAACATCGGTCCGATTCAGTCCATGAACATTTTTTTCATTGTATATATATGGTTAATAAAATTTAGTGATCTCTTTAACATTTTATATATGGTCAATGGTGATCTCTTTAACATTTTATATGGTCAATAAATATTAAATAATTTCATTGTATATATAGTCAATGGTGATCCATTGGATGAAAATTATATAATTATAATTAACTTATACAACTACTATATAAAAAAATATAATATATATAATATTTAAATATATATATTTATAAATTCGGTTTGTCTCCATTCGGTCCGATTAAAAAAAACCACACCCTGAAACCGACCAATAAGACGATCAGTCTGGTCCAGTCCAGACCAAACCATTTGGCCCGATCGGTTTTTCCAGTCCAATCCGGTCCTCTTACAGCCCTATTAATGAGGTCAACTGAGTTATTCAAGTCAGTGAAATGAGTTGCATCGTGTCAACCAAATTCTAAATAATTAATAACGGGTCATGTCATGTCAACCCATTATTTTAATGGATCGTGATAGGATTTGAAAGTCTAATCCATTTGTCTTAACGAGTCGCGTTCAAATTCACCCATATAATATAATATATATGATTTGAAACTACACGAATACAACCTATTAATACAATTTGTCATCCTACCGGTGCACGTCGTTCATGCATTGACTACGATTAGGCCATGTTGCCAGATTTGGAAAGATATGGAGGCGGGGAATCTTTTGAATAGGGGTGTAAGTTTGGATCGAAAAATTAAAAAACCACTTCGAACCGGACCAGTTGGGCCGGTTTTCCAGTTTTTCAGTCCGAAATCGATTCTTTACTTGCACAAACTGGCCGGATCCAGACCGGACTGATTGAAGAAAAAAATAAATAAAAAATAAAATTATATATATAAGTTTTATGCACAAATAATATTATACAAAATATTTTTTATATATAAGTTTTATATATAATATATAAAAAGAAAGAAAATCACCTAAATATTATTACTAAATTTTGATAAGTACATAGAACATTAGTAATTATACTAATATAAACTATAGTTATACTTATACTAATATAGTTATACTAAATCACTATAACTAATATTAACATATAACTAATACTAATAGCCTAATATAGACTATAGTTATAGTTATACTAATATAATAATACTAAATCACAATAACTAATACTAATATAGTACTTGGCTTTAGTAAAGCAGATTTTTTTTAGTAAAGTAGATTTTTTTAATAAAAGTATAAAATATATTTTTTTAAAGTAATTTTTTTAAACAGATTTTTAATGACAAACTGTCAAACTTACATTTTAAAAAAATTGAAAAATCAGACTGGATCGGAAATCGATAAAACCGGAAGTACCAGTTTAGAAGGGTAGCCGATGCGTAATCGATTTTAAAAAATAAAATCAGTTCATATCGATTCGGTCCTAAATTTTATCCAAAATCAGACCGGACCGAATCGATTACATCTATATTTTTGAACAAGTGCATGTGGCAGATTGTGCTATAGAGACCGGAGGTGCATAGACCCTCAGCCAAAATTTTGTGTTCACAAATAAAGAAAGCAAAAGTCAAATTCTAGTTTTTAACCAAATTTATCCCAACCGATCGAATAATATTGTCTATGGTATAAATTTGTAATACATGTAAATGCAAGTATTGTATTAGTATTGTAAACGGAGTCTATACGCCGTCGTAGAATAGGCCACGACCTCACCCTCATCGACATCGTCTTCTCCGAAACACCCATCGTATAGTTTTGTTTCATAAAGTCGCATAGTCGTTCTCCGTCTCTTTTTAATTTTCAGATCTTGCTTTTACTCGCACTTCTTCCTTTTCTTCTTCTTCTTCTTCTTCTTCGACACAGATCCCTACGGTTTTCAATTTGATTCGACTCGATTGTCGGAGCTCCCTAAAACAATGGCGAAGCCGAAGTACCCCCGCCTACAGGCACGGAAAGCGTCGTCTCCCGCGATGGTCCTCGCCATGCTCGTCATGTTTACGTTCGTCATTCTCATCCTCCTCGCCCTCGGAATCCTCTCGATTCCCAGCACTTCCGCTGGGGATTCTCCGAAGGCCAACGATCTCAGCACCATTGTTCGGAACAATATGGATAGGTTGGTGGTTGTTGAATTTTGGTTCTCTCCCTCTCTCTCTCTCTCTCTGTCGGGGAAAATTAATGTGATTTTTTTGTGTATTTATTTATTGTTTTAATAGGATTGATGGAGACGAGGGAAGGGGGGAGCAATGGGTGGAATTGATCTCCTGGGAGCCTAGAGCTTTTGTATACCATAATTTCTTGGTGAGCTTTTAATTCTTATTTCTTGTTTGTGGAGCTTGCAAATATTGTTGCTTAATTTGTTTATGTTTATATTCGCCTTGGTTTATGATAATGTTAACTACTGGGATATGCATTTTCTTGTGAATCGGATTAATTGAAGTATATGCCATTCTCGCTGGCGATATCCGCTTAATTTACTGGAAGGGAGAAAAAAGGGAAAGAAGAAAACAAGTTTTAGAATTGCATTGAAAAGGCAACTAAAATTGTGTCTTATATATATATGCATTGTAATTCATATATATATATATATAGGCAACTAAAATTGAAGTATATGCCATTCATAGTAATTCATGCTGCAGTTTTATATATGCATTGTAGAGAGGATATGTGAAATTTTGTAATAGGTCACTTTAAGAGTAATAGAAAGGTTATCTACGAATAAAAATCCTTTGGTGGAACTATGAATTTCACCCTCTAATATCATATATACACATTTTGAACACACGAGGATAGGTTTAAAGGAGTAATAGCTCATTTGATAAGTACAGAAAAAGAGTTTCCTGTTAGGATCAGAGTCATATTATGTTGGTTGGGGTCTTAGAATTCTGCTAGATAAGTTTGATCTTGATCAGGAACCGATCTTTTGTAACTTAAAGCTTGCCAAATACTGAATTTGATTTACTTTGGGCAGACCAAGGATGAATGTGAGCATCTAATCAGTCTTGCGAAGCCACATATGCACAAGTCAACAGTTGTTGATGGTGAAACCGGCAAGAGTAAAGATAGTCGGTATGAAATTCTTACCAACCTTCTCTTAATGATGGACGTTTCCTTTGCCATTCTCTTCATTGCATTGCTTTTCCTGTTGTTTTGGTTTTTTTTTTAGTCAGATTTGTTACCCTGGATTACAATTTATGCAGGGTTCGTACAAGCTCTGGAACATTTCTAGCACGAGGACGGGATAAAATTATTAGGAATATCGAGAAGAAGATTGCTGATTTCACCTTTTTACCTGTCGGTATGTTGTTTGGGCCACCTTTGCTTCTCCACTTTTTCTCTATCAAAATGGAAGTTACTTTCATTTTTGTTTAAATCCAGAATAGTTTTTTCCTGATTCTCACTATTTCTGAAATACATTACCTTCTTTCATTATGTTTTGTTGTCTGGTGACTCCAATATGCAGTAATTTGGTTTTTCTCATTTTCTTCTCTCTTGGAATTCCCATCTTTGCAAAGGACAAAAGTTAGCTTTTGGTTTTTCTCCTGGACAGGGAGAAACTTGGGAATTGTTTAAATTTTATACATTTCTTCAGTCCTTCCTGAAGATGAAAAAGTTGAAAATGGATTTAAGAAGCCCCACTTTTTAGAATTTAAGGAAGGTGCGCTCTTTGATAACAGCTTTGGAAGATTGAGGGAATGGGACATTCTTAGTTGTGATAAACCCAAGAATCCCCCTTAATCCTCAAATGTTGTAACTCATTTTTGCTTAGAGAGAAAAGAAGGATTGGAAAGAGTGACTTTTTGTANGTAACTCATTTTTGCTTAGAGAGAAAAGAAGGATTGGGAAGAGTGACTTTTTGTATTTATCTGTTATTAGCTTATCTCTTACTTGTCATATAATTCATAAGCTGTTCGTAAACAGAGCATGGGGAAGGACTTCAAGTACTCCACTATGAAGTTGGACAAAAGTATGAGCCTCACTTTGACTACTTCCAGGATCAGTTAAATACTAAAAATGGGGGTCAGCGGATGGCTACAGTTCTTATGTATCTGTAAGTGATATAGATTTATAGAATTCTTCTCTCCAGTCATGCATATGCTGAAGGCCAAAGTGTTTCTATCAGTAAGGTCCTTTTCTCTAATGGTACAGATCAGATGTTGAAGAAGGGGGTGAGACAGTGTTTCCTGCGGCCAAGGGGAACTTTAGCTCTGTGCCTTGGTGGGATGAGCTATCTGATTGTGGGCAAAAAGGACTTTCTGTTAAACCAAAGATGGGTGATGCTCTGCTTTTCTGGAGCATGAACCCTGATGCCACTCTAGATCCATCAAGTTTGCATGGTTTGTCATCATTGTTTCTTTTTTTTGATAAGTAAAAACTTTATTAATATCAAAAGTCCACGTTGCATGGTTAGTCATCAAAGTTAATCATTTAGATTTTGAGACCGGATAGTTCAGTTTTCAGTCATTTCCAGGCCAACATGCCTTCATTGTTGACGGAGTGACATCTCCATTGGATGTAATACTGCATTTCCTAGGCATCATTTCATCTTTGAGTCAATTGAATTCATTATACACTATGTGTGGGGGTAATAGTACAGTTAGTGCTGAGTTCAATTCTTCTGTTTCATTCAGGTGGTTGCCCTGTGATTAAGGGGAACAAGTGGTCAGCTACTAAATGGCTGCGGGTAAACGAGTACAAAGTTTGAGCAACTTAGTAAAAGGTAATATTTTACCAAGTATAGCTAATTAAAAAATTTCAATGCAGCCAATAAGTAGTAGTTAGTAGATCCCTTCTTTGTTTAGAACTTGATCGTATTTTGGAAAATCTCAAGATATTGAAATGTTTTATCCACTTGGGGATGGTTGATGCAAATGAAGCTGATAAGACACCATCTTTCTGAATATTCTGTTATCTGGTTTAGCTACAGTTTCTGCCAATTTATTACCAAAAATAAAAATGAAAATTGATACTTGAGCATGATGGGCTGATGTTAAGAATGCTAAAGCTTTTTTGTGGTTGGAGTTGGCATTGAGGCAACAGGATTTTTAAGCACTTTTCCTGGAAGGATTTGACAGGAATTGTTGTGTTTTGATGATGGATAGAAACTCTGCATTTTTAATCATAGGATCATCAGTAACGCCACAACTGAAACAGGAACAAATATGACATAATTTGTAAGCTATAATATGTGTTTTCTTCCTTCTCAGAGAGTGGCCCAAGCGTGGCTTATTTACTGGCTTTCTTTGAGATTGGCTGTGTGGGCTTTACTATTAAATGTTTATGCATGCATCCACATACTAGTTAGCCTGTATAAGTGGGCAACATTCTAACTATATCTAAACTATATTTCTTATCCCGTATATTTTGATGTTATGTGCATGAACTTGAAATTGCTCAGTCCCCTTGATGTTGTTGATGCAATATTGAATAACTGTTTCATCGCCTTAAGTCGATACTCGTCATCTTTGGCAGGTTTAAATGAGTTCTAATCTCACTGTTGTACCATAAGTCTCAGTCAGAGCTCCAGCACTATATGGCGTAAGCTCTCATATGTAACCTTTCTATACAGAGCTCAGTGCCGTTATTCCATATGTTTTGATGTACTACCAATCCTTTGCTCACATTTTTGTTCAGAATCCCTTTCTATTTTATGAAACCAACTTAATAAAAAGGAATGAGTTGTTTATTTGTATTTAAACAATCAAAAGGTTTAGGAGATTTGTTAGTAACAAATATGCCCAATTAACCAAAAAGAGTATATTTTTAACGAATCTATACTGTATTTCTTTTCTGTTTATCTTGTTCATTTAAGCGATTGTCAAGCTGATTGCTCATTGCTGTTGGAATTAGAGCTTGGTGGGACCATCATGACTTTTGACCTGTGCATGATGTAGTAGTAATCTAAGGAAAGGCCAGGCTACATTTGGAGTTATATTCTAAATAATCAGTCGACCTTCCAATTGAAACCCCCTTAAAACCATCCATTATATAGGATAAGAACTTCTTTCCAAGCAATATGAGATCTCACTCATCACCTTTATATACTCAATCCAAGATATGTGGCTGACTTTGACTATAACACCATTTGTAGCAATCTAGAGGTCGTTTAAACAATATTTGAGTCTATGTTATAATTGGAGTTTCATGAAATATTTTATTTACAACATTCTTATACTTGATCTGTGATATAACATCGAGAAATACTTTAGCCTGAAAGAAATTCCACAAAAGTAAACTCACAAATTGACGTGGCTTGTCGTGATACATTAAATTGTAAAGCTGCTTTTGTTATAAATTGTATCATATGCAGTCATGTTATTTTATGGATCTCTTTGTGACTGTAATACTTTTTTTCAAGATATGTAAGAGAATCGTTTGTAATAAACCTTGTGTCATACAATTGCAACAATGTGGGTTATTTGAGAGCTGTTTGAAAGTAGCTAGTTTGTAGAGGAGGTAGGGGACATGTTTCTACATCCAACGACGTGGTTTAGAGAAGATGGTGCATTGGATGCATACAACATGTATACATACATACATATATATATATATATGCGCGCGCTTTTACGTAAATTCATGCACGTATGTATGCGTGGTTTGCCTAAAGAGGCATTGAATCTCCATGCTTCGAGAGGATGGTAAGTGACACGACGGCAGGTCTTGAAATACGAAAACTCTGCATAAATTTTACAATTTGTGTTTTTTATGACTGCAGTATTTAATGATTCAACTAAACACTTAGGAAAAGTTAGCGACCAATATTTCTATTAATAGGGTGTGCATTCATAAGCTTGGATCTACGTACTGATGATACATAGGCAAGACGTTATTCTAGGCTTCTAGTATTGATAATCATGTATTTGTGCAAAATAGCGTTGTGTATTGAATGAGCTAGCAGCACATCTGCGCAGCGTTTACTTTGTTTAAGGTTTTTTTTTTTAATTATATTATATTTTAATTTTTTTTATAACTTAATTGTATGATCTTTGATTACTAATTTTAATGATATACACATTTTGGATGACAAGGAATCTCGGAGACCTTGCAAGCACAACATGATTTTTATTTTACTAAACTTTAGACTCATGTAATGTGTTCTCAATTACACGGAAATCATCGGTTTTTCGCCAATAGGACGTAGCTCATAGAAATTATTTGCACTCAAGAATCTGAACATTATGGGTATATAAATGAAAGAAGACAATGTTATTGATGAAAGGACGAAATTTTACGGATAAAAAAAGAAGTGTTTTTTACCTTTGAAATTCCTTAGTCTTTCAAATTATTTAAATTTATGATCATTTTTTTTTATAAACAGCATTTTTTTATTCATAAATCTCTAAAAGAGAGAGAGAATACATTGAGAAATTTCCTCCATTACAATGATAATATTCATTATACCAAGAGAATCCTTTCCTAGAGCATGAGCAACTTTGTTCTTATTTCTCCCAATGTGATGCATTGACCATGAATCAAAATTAGCTAGCATTGTTCTTGTATATGCCATAATCATACATGTGCTCGTAACTCAACAGAACTTTGGATTCCCTGGACTACCTGCAATGCATCCCCTTCTAAGATTATGTTTCGTGGCAAAACAATGGGGCATGAAGAGCAGCTACAACTTCTGCTAGGAAAGGATCACGGAAAAGATCCCTCTTCATCCCCAATGCCGTCCTGACGTTTCCCTCCCAATCACGGGTAATAGCACTAAGTCCAACCTAGCAATGAACCTTATCCAAAGCAGCATCCCAATTAAGTTTGAAAAGTCCCTGGGGAGGAGCCTGCCATTCTTCATTCAGATAAAATTCTGTTCTAGTGCTATTAGTAGGTGCTGGATTGGTCTGATTCAGCTAGTAGGATTTTAGATTGCTACACTAAAGTGAAAGGATTTGTGAATTCCTCCATGTCTTCCTTGTTTAAAATATATGATATTTTCTCTACTAAATCCTGAAAAGGCCTGGCTCTAAGATCCACACTTTTGAATTCTGATTGTACACCACCCCCATACATCACGAGTTAAGGTACATTCCCAAAGTGCAAGCTCCACTGTTTTAGGGTCTTGCTTACAGATAGAATACTCTGGATTGTCTACTACACTCATTTTAAAAAGATTAACTCTTGTGGGAAAGGCATCTAGACGTGCTCTCCATAAGAAGGTTTTGTTGGCATTAGGTATCTTTAGGTGCCATATCTTTGTCCAGTCTCCAGTCTTCCTTCTTTGTTTGCAAATATGAGGATTAGTCTTTTGCATGATCCTGTAGTTCTCCACTAAGCTGATAGGCACTCTTGACAGTCAATAAACCAGTGGTGGTACATCTCCAAATCAACTGGTCAGGTCTGTTGCAGGTGCTTATAGGAATCGTTTTGATGAGGACAGCTTCATCTTTTGAGAAATGGCATCCACCAGAGACTTGTTCCACTGATTTGTATATGTGTCTATCAAAGTTGAAACCTTAGTATCAGCTTGTAGAAATCTAAGTGAACTTGGGGGTGTAAAACTATTTTGCTGAGGAAGCCACTTATCATTCCAGATGCTTACTGCTTCTCTATTTCCAATTCTCTACAAAAGTTCTTCTTCAAGAAGAGGTCTTGCAAGTAAGAAGCTTTGCCATATGTAGGAAGGATGAATTAATATTAACATCCACAACTGTTTGAACTCACACAACCCACACCCTTATAAAAAGACTAATATACCCTCTGTCATAAAACCAAATTTCATTTCCTTTCACATTTCAAATTCTGAATTTTGAAACGGATGAGAGAGAATAAGGAGAGAGAGACGATGAGAGAAAGGGAGAAACTGAGAGACGGTGAGGGATGAGAGAGAGAGTTGAGGAGAGAGAGAGCGTCGAGGAGAGAGAGAGACCGAGAGGACGAGAGAGAGCGTCGAGGAGAGAGAGCTCGCGTCGAGAGGATGAGAGAGAGAGATCGAGAGGATGAGAGCTCGCGTCGAGGAGAGAGAGAGCGTTGAGGAGAGAGAGAGACCGAGAGGACGAGAGCTTCGAGGAGAGAGAGAGAGCTTCGAGGAGAGAGAGAGAGACCGAGAGGACGAGAGAGAGCTCGCGTCGAGGAGAGAGAGAGCTTCGAGGAGAGAGAGAGACCGAGAGGATGAGAGAGAGCTCGTGTCGAGGAGAGAGAGAGCGTCGAGGAGAGAGAGAGACCGAGAGGATGAGAGAGAGACGGTGAGGGAGAGAGAGAGAGCTTATGAGAGAGAGAGACTGAGAGGAGAGAGAGATCGAGAGGATGAGAGAGAGAGAGAGACGGAGATGAGTGAGAGAGAGCGAGGATGAGAGAGAGAGATGAGAGAGAGGGTGCTGTTGAGAGAGACGAGAGGGATGAGTGATAAAAAAAAAAAAAAAACTACACGTAAGGTGTGATACGCATCAGCCGTGAACAGTGGCTGATGCGTATCATTACTCAGGAAGGATTGTTGCCCATTTTTGCATTTAGGAAAGTAGTTGTTGGGAAGTATTTAGCTTCGGGCGCCTATGCAGCAAGGGAATGAGGGTTTTGGACTAGCCTCCAACATTGTTGTGTTAGTACGGCAGTATTAAAATTCTTAAAATTCCTAAATCCCAAGCCTCCTATCTTCTTCGATTTCCTCATTTGCTGCCAACTCACCCAATAAATCTTGTTTTCCTGTGCTTGCTGACCCCACCACTAACTTCTCATAACTTTATTAAGCTCTTGTAACAGGTGCTTAGGAAGCTTGAAAATGCACATACAGTAAGTGGGGATGGCTTGAACAATTGATTTGAGTAATATCTACTTGTTTGTGATAGAAATTTGGTTTTCCAATTCCTTAGTGTGCACTTCACCTTGTCTAATAACTCTTTGATGGTATTAGCTCTAGATCTTCCCACTAGTGCTGGTAGGCCCAAGTATCTTTCATACGAATTAATAACTCGTATCCCAGCTATACTGGTGATGTCTTCTTGCATGTTCTTGTTGAAAAAAATGGAAGTCTTTTCTTTATTGAGTCTTTGACCTTAAGCTTTCTCATAAGAGCCCAGAAGATTGAAAAGTCTACTCCACTCGAATGAGCTTGTCTTGCAAAAAGTAAGCTGTCACCTGCAAAAAAATAAATGGTTACTATGGATTTGACCTTTGGATAGTGGAAGAAAAGTGATCAAACCAGAACCTTCTGCTATGGTAAGAAGATTACTGAGAACTTCAGAACATAGGATGAAAAGGTAGGGTGAAAGAGGATCACCCTGCCTAATCCCCCTAGATGGAGTGTAAGAAAATGAGGCAACACATTTCATGACAAGGGCCATACACCTTTAAGCAAATCTCATCTTCTCCATCACAGATTTTAAGAAAAGTCATTCAATCTTATTATAAGTTTTGTTCATATCAAACTTAAGAGCCATGAACCCTTCATTTCCTTTCATTTAATACATATTGGATTATGTGGTTGAATCAAGAAAAGACTGACTGTTATAAATGAAGAAGTGTTTGTTATGTATTAAAATTATTTAAATTTATAGCTGTAAACATTGAAAGACCCTTTTGTATATTGACAATATATTTAAATAAAAATTAGATGAGAAACCAAAAAAAAAAAACTTACTTGTAAGAAACCAAAATTGTTTGAATAATTATAATATATTAATAGAAAATGCTTGGATGGTCGACAATATGCTCGGGTTGGATAGTATGATCACCAGACGGTATATCTCTTGGAATAACACCCTCTCCATGGTGATGGTTTTCATAGATGTGATGGTTGGGAAGTGTCAAGAGACAACCTTTTGAATAAATCAAAAGATTATGTTACTTGTTAATGGTTATGCCATTTGTCAATTATTGTATTACTAATGGTTGTACCTATTCACAATGTCCATCACCAACTTGTGGGACAAATATCCTCACGGAAGTGTCACCATATTGTCGAATTTACATCCGATTTTCGTCCATTTTTGTTCTTCATTTTTCTACAGGGAAGAAGTGCTCGGCATATGCTTTGATGAAGTTGCACACATGCTCGGTGAGGATGGACGACACATGATCTACCAAATAAGCTCATGACCCAAACTAGTTCTAGACTCGGTCAAATGAACTTTTGGAGAACATGTGAATTAATTAAGTTCCAAAGGTAAATTATGGTTATAATATTTATGGCATATTAATGTATTTATTGATGGACGGTGCTACATTAAATAGCTGTCAAGAAAATTCAAAAGCGATAATTTATTGATCTAACTCTAAAAAAACTCGTCCCCTCAACATTATAATCTTGAATTCGTCTTTGTTCTATGCATGTGATTAGTACTATATATGAGAATGAATTGATTATTAATTGTTCTTACAGTGTTCACGTGTAATGATTCGATCAATCCTTACATATCTAATAAAGGGAACCTGCATAATCTTCATGTCAAATATTGAATGCTTTTGAAAAATCACATGATCAAGATGATGATCATCAACCTATGACCCCACAATTTCGAAAATAATCCATGTTTTAGGGATTGAAGCATGTATGCATGTGAGATGTTCACATGAAGAAGTAGTTAAATCTTTAGAAAAAAGAGAGTGCTGAAAGAGATAGACGTAGCATCCTCGTGTTTGTTAATGAACACAAAGTGCATGCAAGTTGGGGGACTCGATCGGCCAGGAAGCATCCAGAAAGCAAATTAAATTGATCTCAGAAATATCATATATATATATATCTCTATATATACTTTGATTATCATGTATATTAGTTTATTATTTACCAATTATATCAATTTAGTTCTAATTAAGTCGCTACAAACTTCGTAAAAAAATATTTTTGGGACGACAAATGACCCTTTTTAGAATGAAAAACTTCGTCCAAAAATATATTTATGTTATAATGAATTATGGAAAGAGTAGATAATTTTTTTTTAGAGTAAAGTAAATATAATATATATATATATATATCTACTCTATTATAATAAGTGGTTATTTAACTATGAATAGTAACTTTTTTATTTTTCCGTTAACTTTTCTTGTTTTTATGTTAAGTCCGTTAAGTCTTGTTTTACCAAAAGACCCTTAAAACCCTTGACCATTTGTCGTGTAGCTCTCTTGTATAATTTAATAAAAGATCATGTTTTACCAAAATGTCCTTAATTAATAGCCTCGCGGCGCACATGATTGATGTCTTTTTTTCATGTCATTTTTTTTCTGACAGTATACTCATTTTCCTTTCTTTTAGTTTCAATTTCTTTTAAATAAAAAATTAATAATATTTTATTATTATATAGAGAGTAAATAGATAATCCAATATGGATGCAAACCAATGCTGATACTTTGTCAAAGTTTTGATTATTTTTTAATCTTGATTTTTTGTCTTTCTTTAATCTTGTATTTTCTTTTTTCAAATAAATAAGCTACTGACTTTTTTTTTTTTTTTATAATTTAAATCAGTATGTTAGGTGCATCTCGGGACTAACGCACCAGGGACCGTTCCCTAGTCTATATATATATATATATAGATATAGATATATATATGAGTATGAAGCGAGTTCCTAATTAATAGTCATGAGTAGTTGATGTGCATTAAAAATATATTTTCATGCGAAAGGGGCCAAAGACAAATTATTTAGTTGTGTGTACTACTAGGCTCTTATTTAGAGCTGAGGAGCGCTAGCCCTACCCGTGGGATATTTTGCATTTTTTAAGGCAATATGTCCTTTCTCACGCACATGTTAATTAAAGTCTACACATTTATATGCTTTTGGTAGGCTTAATTATAATTTTTTTTTTTTTTTTTCCGTAGGTAAGCTTAATTCTAATACAATCATAGGCTATAACTTTTACTTTTTTTAAGGAGAAAAATCTACCTATGGAATATAGGTAGATCTTGGTTGGCTTAAGATTAAAAATAAATAAATGAATAACCTCTTTTGGTTGGCTTAATTATAATACAATTATAGACTTAATTGATTTTTTCATTTTAAGGTATTTTGAGCCAATTTCTTTAGAAATTTTGTAAAAAAATAATGTTAAGGCCCCGTTTTGATATTGAGATAGTCTCAACTCATCTCATCTCAGCATCTAAACACCACTTAAATACAAACATTTTTTAATTTCAAATTTTCATCTAATCATTACAATTTTTTCATACTTCCAAACGAAACATTAAAAAAAAATTAACTTTTTCAAATTCTAAAATAAATATTATATTAAAAATTTATATTATAATAATATTTTAACATTATAATTTTTTTTATTTGACTTTTTCTCTCTCATTTTCTAACATCTTATAAAACAGTTTAACTCAAACAATTTCACCACTATTCACATACTACTTCAATACTATTAAAAAATTTCTCATTTTATCTCATCTCATCTCAACAGCTGAACGAGGCCCTTAAGTGTTAAGTGTGTTTTTCATCATTTTATTAAAATTTTCCCTAGAGAATATATAATTCAAATTGACCCTTGTAAGCTCCAATCATGATTTCGTCCCTGTTAATTGGAAGGATTGTGATAGCACTGCATGTACATCAAGTTAGATTGATGTATATTGAGGGAACTTAGACTATAAGGATGATTTCAATGAACTTCAACTATAATTTTTACTTGTTCCATTGAGATCTAGTGCATCTCTTTCTTGTGACTAAGATTAAGTTACAATTTAAGATGTAACCAAATATTTATCCAGCAAGATCACATGTTTAATATTTTTGTTGGTTTATATTACAACAAAAAAGAAGAAAAAGAAGAAGAAGAAGAAGAAGAAAGATAGGCCATACTTGTAATACAGAAATGATAAGAGAAGTTTTATAACATAAGAGGGAACCCAAAATATAATCAATTACTAGAAAAACAACTGTTCTTCAAATTTCTGCATAGATGAGAAGAATGTGTTGGTTTTTCAACTTAGAAAGGATTAAAATATTTGATGTAAAGTAAAAAAGAATGTGAACCATTACCATTGTTCAATGTATCGATTCAGTTATCTAGATTTAAATGAAATGATATCATTGTAACTTGAACCAATGTATGTCTCTTAGGGACATGAGTCTTAACCGCTTGCCAACCAAACAAAGGGTTGTGTCCTTTAGTGAATTAGAAACATTTTCAATGTATTCTCTAATTTTTGATAAGTTGTGACTTCTCAAAAGTGTTCCTTCATTTTAGTTGTGCCTTTTCACAAAGACCATTTCATTTATATAATGTGACTTTTCACAAGCACTATTTTATTTAAATAAGTTGTGACTTTTCACAAGTGTCATTTCATTCTAATTGTGACTTTTCACAAGTGCTCTTTCATTATCTATAAATAGAGAACTCCATTCACAAACTCATTTACTTCAAAATTCTCTATAAAAATTAGAGAAACACTTCCTTCTTCCTTTTGTCTTTCTTTCTTTGAGCTTTGGTTATTTTATATCGGGTTCGAGGATCTCCTTTTGTGTGCACAGACGAGGAGATTAACGGGAATCGACGTTGTTGTATCTTAGGAGTAAACTGTCAAGAATTATAGTGCATGTTTAAAATTGGAGGCAGCAGAATCCACTCTAAGGAAAGCGTCTATTACAACGTGCCTCAACACCGAGTTCTCTCTTTCTAATTTATTCTTGTTATTTTACATATTCTCTAGTTTACAAAGTATTTCAGAATATTTTCCAACAAAATATGCACAAGTGACTGTTGCGGCAGGAAGCAAGGACCATGCTGGGAATGCTAAAAGTTGTAATCCCATGTCAAATGTTTACTTCCGTTGCAAGTTGTCGTTGATATGCAATAAGTAGATGAGAAGAAGGCATGGAACCAAATTCTGGAGTTACTTGATCGCCAAGTGAGATGGCTCGTGAGAGGAATGCATGCTTATAAGAGCATACGCTGTTATGATCTTTGAGGTTAAAGACTTTGACAAATTATAATTCAACAGTCTTAAGATTTTAAGATTAATGATTAGGCCTTTAACAATTAGTATCAGAGTATAAGTTACATGTCACAAGTTTGAGTCACGAAAGACATGACTTATATGCTTAAATAAAATGTCTTGATAACATGTATGAGCGTGGTGTCAAACTATTGAATATTCATATATGAGTGGAGCTACCGAAAGAGAAAGAACTAACATTGGGTCAGTATCGATAAGAGTGTGGCGGCATACACGTTGATTTTTATTATTATTATTTGGTAGTATAATGGAATGTTATGATCCCTAAGATTTTGCTCAACCAAATTAATACCCAACAATCATAGAGCTTTTGGATTAATAGTTAAGCCTTTAACAATGACTTTTATGTACCAAATAAAATTGTGGTAATAGGGTTTAAAGGGAGTGGGATATATCATAAGGAAGTTGTGTCTACAAAAGTGACAAAATGTGAAAAGGATAAAAGAAAAGGGTGCCGAGAGAAGGGAAAGTCGGAGAGAGGAGAGAGAGGAGAGAGGGCTCCATCCATGAGCACCAACGAGTTTGAAATCTCACAAAGAGCCAAGGAGGATAGATGAACTGCTTTAGAATGAATGTGGAAGGATGATAAAAAAAAAAAGCAACTTGACAAAGCATATGCTGAGAGATTATGGGGGTTGGCAGAGAGATTTTTTTTTTTTTTTTTNNNTTTTTTTTTTTTTTTTTATAATCCTGGGTGTTCGGGCCAACTTGCATACCTAGGTGATATTTTAGTGTACAATTTATGATGGAAGAAACTCTCATGCCTATTTTTATCTGTTTTAAATTTGGAGTTACCTAAATCATGAGAGCAAACACTAGCAAAATTTAAGCTAATCACAAATGTTAACGAGAATTGTTAATTTTTATCAGGTATTTGTCGTCAATCACATCGGTTGATGCAAAGCATTTTAAATAACTTTGAGTCCTAATAGACCCCTCTACTAGTTTATTTAAGTGACTGATTTTAAAAAAAAAAATTACATGCATGCATTTGGGTGGATGGTATTGTTGAATGAATGGTATGTATCTCGTTGGTAACAGTCGCCCCGTTTAGACAGTGAGATGAGATGAAATGATTTTAAATAAAAGTTAAAAGTTGAATATAATATTATTAGAATATTATTTTTTAATATTATTATTACTTTAAGATTTGAAAAAGTTAAATTATTTTTTATATTTTGTGTAAAAATTTAAAAAAGTTGTAATGATGAGATGAGATAAAACCGTTTCTGTATCCAAACGGAATCTAAATACAAGCTAAATATTCACTAAATTTTTCATGCTTTGATGGCTTCTAGAACAAGAATCATTCACAATAGCAGTTCAGAAAAGGAAAAGTACCATTGGCTAGAAAGTATGGGTAATCCTGGATGATAAAATGCTATTATTCATCATCCCCAGTCACATAAGTCAATATGTCTAGATTAAGTAGCATGATCACCAATGAAACCATTTAAAATATGCCCATGTCTTTCTGTTGGTATGACTAAAGATGATACAATCGAGAATTAAAAAAAAAACATTATTCATTTCAGATAAATTACAAGCATTTTCCCCTACAGAATCTCAATACAATGTTTGTGCTTATAGACAAAATCAAAGAATGAAAGAAACAAAATAGAAGATTGAAAGAAAGTGAGGCAACTACATAATAAAGGAAACAATAAGTCCTGCAGTGGCTCAAAATTTTTTTATACATGATCACTAGTACTATAAGGATCCAACTCAGAACATGGTATCTCCAACTACCAAAGAAACGATGTTCCGAAGTATTTCGAGTGAACGAAGTACAAAAGCCCTAAAAGGTAACAACTGTATAAACAATAAAAGAAAATCTTATCTGTAGTGTATAATTTACAGAAACTATGTCACAGATCCCTTCTGCATAATGGACAAGAGCCATGCCTGAAGAGCCACTTATCTATGCAAGGTAGGTGAAACATATGATGGCAATGAGGCAAGCATCTAACCGTCTCTCCAAGCTGAAAGTCCTGAAAATGGAGGAATTCATCACCTAGATTAGATACAGCATGATACACAAACAAATTGTCTATAAGAAAGTAATGGTTAACTAGAAAGAATGAAAATCGTGGATGAACCTGAAGGCACACTGAACAAGAGACTTCCTCTCCAGAAGCATCTATATTGTTATTTTTTGTGATTATGATCTTTGGGATTTTCTCAACTGAATCGCCCGGCAAACCCTTTGCCCCACCAGTGTCAAAGATGTTTGGGATCTCATCAAAGCTTGCTTCAACAGCACCCATCTGATAAAGCACAACGAAGTTTTTAACCAAATGAGAATGGTCTGTGCATTTATGCCTAATCTGTCAAGGTCTACCATTTGCATTGCATTATTACCTGACTCTGCACGGCACTTAACATGGCCGGACCAATCCGCTCGCGGACAAGTCTCCCACTTAGAAGGCTTGCAATGACATCAATCTGAGCAATTTGTAGAAAATCACGAATTGGGTCATTAGGGTAAAGACTTGCAACTAAAATGAAACTTGGAAACCAAATAGGAACAAATAAATGTTTAATTCTTTCTTCATCTAAACAAAAGTCATATCACATCTCAAGGATGTTAGCTGAGTTGCTCACCAAGTAGAGGAGACACCCAATACCGGATTCATCTGATTGCCAAAGAACAAGAGAAGATTCAAAAACTTCAATGGAGAAAACAGCTCCAGATATTGCTCCAACGGCAGCCCCTCTAACAAAACCGCTTTCCGTCTCTTGACCTATCAAAGCTCCAGTCATAGCTCCTAAAAAGGTGCCCACTGCAGCACAAATGCCAATTCGTTCAGTATCAATCTTAGTCATGAGAAACGAAGGTAGAGTTTTCATGGCTTAATTCTTGGAAAGTAACGTATAAGACAACTCGTAGTTCTAGATGTATGCTGAACAAAGATAAAAGCCAAAAAGAAATTCCCAAACCCTTTCGTGTACATGCTAAATCTGTTGTATTCAATCGGTAACAAAATACAACAAAAGAAGATTATCATGTAATCCCCCAATCATCTTCCTCGTAAAGCTCATTTTTGTCTTCAATAAATTCTGAATTTGGTTTTTACAGTTCAACATTTAAAACCCAAAATGTGAAAAAACAGGAGCAAATTTGTAAAGGTAATGAAAATACATACGCCAAAGACAAACCAAAAATTGAATCTTTTGCAAGACCCACATCAGAAAACAAAACAGGATCAAGAATATAATGCCAAATCACAGGTTGTAATCCATGTATAACATGATGTACAAGCAAAAGATAAAGAGATCGAGATGGAAGAGAAAGACAAACCAACCTAATGCAAAGAAGAAGGTGAAGATTGCAGAGAAGATGTTCCCAAGAACCGCAGACGCCGCAAAATGAAAACCATCTCTAACCCTCTCAAAGAAATTCACAAACAAAGATGATGAAGACGAAGCAAGGACAGATGGGTGTGCAATAAAATCCATTTTTCTTGGTCAGGAATTGTGCGAAAATGGAAGATTTATACACCGTGGGTCTTGTCGATCTTAAAGGCTTGGTTCGTAATGACAAATGTAGACGCAAAACAATAAATAGAAAGGGATGGGTATGCTTAGTCCTTAAGAGAAAAGAGCAAAATGGAAAGAAACCTCATCAACCAACTCGCATTTATTATTATTATTATTAGTATTTTCCTGGCTGCAAACTCTCTCTCTCTCTCTCCCTACTCTCTCTCTCTCAACTATTTTCTACCAATAGGCAAAAACTCCTATTTTCCCTTCTTGTGGATCGGAGGAAAACTTCAGGCGTCTTTAATAATTCTAATTAAGTTTGTATTTGTCAAAGACACGGGATCTAGGATAAGAAGCTTCTCTTTTGTTGACGATTCGAGTCATTCGACGCGTTCTGCAGGGGCTCTTACTCCATCCACAAATAATCAGAACAAAAAGTTTGAATTTTTCCCTCACTAATTTCCCATTCCAGAAAGACGATAGAGAGAGAGAGAGAGAGGCAGAGACAAAGACATTGATAGTTGGGAAACATTAATGGTGGTGGTACGACCTTGTATTTTCTTCTTCTTCTTTTTCTTCTTTATAATTTTCTTCATTATTTTAGTTTGTGTTTGGTAAGTTCATTGACTACAGTCCCAGCTGCATTCAGAAATATCTTAGCAGGTGGGTTTCTTCTGTATATATATATAAAAAGGAAAAATATTGATAAAAGTTACTGTTTGTAATATTTATTTTGTACATGTAGTTTCATCCAGACCGTTCATTTTTTAAAGTGAGAAAAAAATAAGAGAAAGAGAAGAAACCACATAATGAGTGTAAAATGTATACTCATAATAGTAACTTCTCTCTAACATTGCTCATATATAAAAGCTACACGGATTTCATCCGGCCCCATGTTTTAATTTCTGGTAGTTCGATTTATTTATTTCTGTCAATAATTAATGAAATAGTCATTTGTTTGTTACTGATATGGAAAAATCCATATTTTCTTTTAAAAAAAATACATAATCTGCATGAAAGATATGGATGAATTGAATTGGGTCCACGAATCTGAAATAGCTAGATACACTTTGGATGTATACTGAATTCTAGAGAACAATTTTTCATGGCAAATAATGATCCATTCATGCTGCTTTTTTCTAATTGAAATATGATTTGGCACTTCCAAATTAGGTCTATAAAGTGATGAAATAATATTATATATAAGTTTTAGATGTATAAGTTTCGCGTAAATCTTTTGTAGAAATGTGGGCTCCACCCGAATAAAGTGATTTATTTATACTTTTTAATGATGAATCCGCTCTTTTTTACAAAATGTCCGCGCAAGACCGGTATATTTCGAGTGTATACAAAATATTACTCTAAAATGATATTACAAAACATTATTCTATGAATACAAATCATTACTCTAAAGTTCCGTTTGGATTCAGAAAATGTTTTATCTTATCGCATCATTACAACTTTCTCAAATATTCATACAAAATATAATAAACAATTCAACTTTTTCAAATCCTCAACTTTTTTAAATTCCAGTTCAACGTTTTCAAATCCTAAAATAATAATATTAAAAAATAATATTCTAACAATATTTTTGTTAATTTTTATCTTAAATCATTTTATCTCATCTCTAAATCCAAACTAGCTATGATATTATAAAAATAAATTTATATATTAATATCTCTAAATCCAAAAACATGACAAGTCCCATCAGAAGTGCCACATTCATCCGCATGTTGCGGATCCGTCTAGCCCTTGCTGATGGTTGCCTTAGGCTTCGTTTGGTTCCTTAACTAAGTTGAGTGCAATTCATTTTTAAGCATCTTTTGCCATCCAAACATCAACTTGAGCTGCATCGTAAGTAAGTTTAGTGGGTTTGTGCTATACATTGATGTAATCGGTTTGACTTGTGCTAGAGATTCTGCAGTGGCATCATAATGCCTGCAAACCGAAGGCTGGAAAAAAAAAAAAAAGTCATGTTTTGTCCATTTTACCCTTACTTGACTTGAGATGGATGGCTGCAAGTGCAGCTTAGAGAAATCTTTTTGCCCTTTATAGGATTTGACACCTACAGTTTATTTTTGGTATGTCAAATGAATAGATCGAATTTAATGGTGTGACCTATTTATTTTACAACTTTTTATAAATATATCTAAACCCATCTTAACATCCAAACACATCTAAACTCATTTTAAGTGGATCTACAAAACTCACTCAACTGTCTCAACTCATTATTATTCATAAAAACCTCAACTCAACTTAGTTCAATATTTAAACGCAGTCTAAGAAAGCCCTCAACGGACAAAGGAATTATAGTATGGTTTTGCCCACACGCAAGAGTATTGTGCTCTCTTTATCCTTAACCTTCTTGATTAGAAATGGACCCCCCAAAAAAATAAAAAAATCACAATAAACTAAGAAATTATCAACAACTTGTCCATCATACTCATTCTGCAACTTGAAAGATTTACCAACAAATATATATTATAAAAACCATTGACATGAGTCATCAACTATTATCAATTTACTTATTGATGTAACACATCAATAATCAAATCATGTACTTTTGTATGATGACAAATATATCACTATTAATCATGTTAATGATATTATACGAACATGGTTACGCGTAACAAGAATACTCGTTACAATGTAGCCATTGAATCGGGTACTTTTGATTTGAATGATGGCATATAAAGGCTATTATAAACAACACCAACCACTTCAATATTCAAATATAATCTACTTTGGTATACTTTAATGTGAAAAATATATCACGTTACGATATTATAAGAACATTGTTACAAGAAAACTCATTATGGGAAAATTCCAAACGATAGGATAATGATTCTAGAGTGAGTGGTATAAGTCAAAAATTCTATATTTATCAGAAGTTTTCTTATGAAAAACTTCTTACGTTGTATGCGCACCATCGATCATTTTCCTCCTCAAACGCATGAAACCAATGCTCATTAGCTTCTTCTCATAGAAGAACTACTTCTTCTTTACTTCGTTGTCGTAGTCTAAATTGCTTACTTTCAAAGATTCAAACCTATAGCTATAAGATTAAAAATCTATAACTATAAGATTTTAAACCTAATTTCAGGTACCATGTATCTCTAGGTTAGATTTGGATGTTGAGCTGAGCTGAATTGAGTTATTTATGAATAGTAATGAGTGAGTAGTAGAGGGAGTTATGTGGAGCCCATCTAAACTGAATTTAAAATGTATTTGGATGTTAAGATAAGTTTAATATTTTTTATGAGAAATTGAAGTTATGAGTTCCAAGAATAAAAATGTTTTAAGTTGAAAAAAGGTTGTGGGTCCCACGTGTAAAAAGGTTTTGAATTGGAATGAATTTAATAATTTGAGAGTTAAGTATTTGAATGTTAGACTCAACTTAAAATTAGACTGAACTCAATTCAAATCAGCTAAATTTAAGATAAGAACTAAACGCAGGCTATATTATGTTTGGAAGATGAGATGAGAATTTTGTGTTTTGTTTTAAAGTTTAAAATATTATTTTTTAGTTTTGAGATTTGAAAAAATTGAATTAGAATTTGAAAAAATTATATTGGGATTTGAAAAAGTTGAATTATTTATTATATTTTGTATGGAGATTTGAAAAAGTATAAAGATGAGATGAGATGAAGATAAAAATTTTGAGTGAGACATCTTTTCCAAACATAACATAAGATAGCTTGTACGTTTATCCAGAGACTGTACGATCTTAACAAGCGCGTGTTTAAAAGTAGTCGATTCCATCTAACGTGGAACAGTGGAAAATGTTGGTAAGAGCTGACCGAGTCTTGAAGCCATGTGTGAGTTTTTCACGTACGCAGAAGTTTCGTGCAATTTATGTATGGCTTTGACAATTTGGCTTCTTCTATTGATCTCTTACTTCCCACCGTTTGAAACCACAATTCTTCTTCCTCTCTACTTACTTTTAACTTGTTGGCTTTTGTTCTAATTACAAGTTTGGTCTCTTTTTTTAAAAACAAAAAAAAAAAAGAAAAAAAAAAAGAAAAAGAAAAACACCATTACTACTAGATAGCGATTACGTAGCCAAATGTCCCTTCCTTTCTTTATTATTAATTTAATTTTTAATATAAATGATGATGCAACATTTATACTTTCCACGTAAGACAATTAAAGTGATGATGTGTCAAAAATGACATTATATATTTTTTTTTATAAAAAAAGGATAAACAAAAACTTTGTCAACATGCCTTGCTAAAAAAATTTAAAGTAAATCCAAGCCGATACTCTTTCTTAAAAAAATAATAAATCTAAAATTTATATGAAAAAACTAATTTTTTATGGTAGATTTTATTTTTTTTTAAATTAGTACACGAGATTTATACACCTTATACTGTACCTATATAATTCTAAAAATAAAAAGAAAAATATTAAAAAGTGAAAGAAAATCAAATATTATAAAAATAAAACAGGACAGAATACTTGGGAACATGTTTTGTAGGTGAAAACTTTACTAATTTTTGCCAGCTTTTTAAAATATATTTTGCGATATCTTGCAGGTTAGAGTTTTTGGAAAGTGAGTAGAAGTAAGTTGCTGTTGCACCCAACTTAAGAGACTGTGATTTAATATTTTATATTAAAAATTTTTATGTGCAGTCACTTTACGTATTTCTTACATTCTACTAATGTGATTGATAATATCATTTTTTTAATATAAAAAATGTTTTGATCAATTATATCAATAAAGTACGTAAAAAATATACAAAAGTGACTGTATGTAACAGAACATATTTACGTAATGAGTTAGTAATATTGCAGCCATCAAAGAAATGCTATGCTCATGATGCTTCTCCCACAAAGGCCAGAAGATTTTGATCTACTAATATGCTAGAGCTGACTGTACTCATGGGAAAGTTCAAGCATGTCTAAGAAAATTTTAACCATTTTCCCTTTAAATATTTGGTGGTTAAGCTGAACAATGACCTACAAGTAAATGATCAAAAAATTTCAACAAATTCAGTATTAAAAAAAGGAAAAGGTAGCCAAAGGATCCCACCTTGTAGTGCCCCTAGCTTGATATTTTATGGAAATAATAATAATAATAATAAATGTAAATAAAAACAAAATAAGATAAGACTGGTTTGAATATGGTGATTTCTTATCAAGGTCATTGCTCAAAAGATATGGCAGAGCTGCTACTTTTAGGAATAAAGTTATCTAATTTCAAGAATCAAGATTATTTGATTTATGATAATCTTGATTCAAGGAAAATGCTAGAGCCCTTTTTGGGCTTCCGGTTGATTTTTTCGATTGTTTTTATTTTTATTTTTATTAAGTTTATTTTTTTGATTTAGTGATTAAGAAAATATTATTTAATACTATTATGAATTTTTTTCTTTCTTTAAAATATTTAAAAGTGTTAAAAGATAATGTGAAAAAAAAATTTAAAAAGAAAAAAAATTTACAATATTATTAAATAATATTTTCTTAATCACTAAGTCAAAAAAAGAAATGAAGAAAAGAAAATGATAGTCCAAAATAGGCTCACTAACATTTTTCTTATGACAAAGTATTACTATTGAGATACTGTGTAGGAATAAAAATAAATTATTCCCTCTTTTGGCTTTCATTTTTATTGTAATTGTATTGTAATTATTTGGTCCATTATCTTTCTTCATAGCATACACCATGTGCAAAGTAATGGTAGGGTAATACATACAATTTTAACAAATGAATCATTTCAAATTAAGTAATGATAGATACAGTTTTAGAGTGTGCAAGCTCTACACTATTTTTTTGAAAAAAGTGAGATTTACTATTAAAAAAATAACTGTTTCATGTAGGTCACAAATTTACTCACTTTTTTCTAAGGAAGTGCTTAAAGCTTACATACTTTAAAACTTTAAATATCATTTATCTTTAAAATTTAATTATTTAATTTATATCTTAACAGTTTCCTCACGCATGGGTTAGTATCTTCCTTAATAAGTAGATTAAATACATGTAACAATTTATTAAAAGAGAAATGATATTTACAGTTGCAAAGTACCCAAGCGACATGCAATCTCTTTGAAAAAAAATGAGTAAATATGAGACCCATATGAAAATAATAATTTTTTAATAGAAGACCTCACTATTTTTCAAAACGACTGCGCGATGCTTGCGCACTTTACGACTACTTGTAACATTACTTTTTTTTTTTTTTTTTTTTCTCTACAAATTTTTGAGGGAACAAGTCTTTAATTGTCCCCATAGCTTGTCTCTTGGTAACACTCAAGGATTATCTTCTATAATGTTAGAAAGTCATTTAACTATATTGAAAATTGATAAACTAGATTTGGAATTCAACATGCTAGCTAATGTGGTTAAATAACCATTAATTTAAGAGACCTATAATACGAGGAATATAGAGTGCAAGGACGAGGCAATGTAGGAAATTATGAAGGTAAGAATCATGTACAAAAGTTATCTAATGTCTCTATTCAGAAAGTTTTGGAGAATATATGACAAAAAAAAAGTACTACATTCACAGAAAGATTTCATAAAAGTGATTTTATAAACTGATATAAATTCATGTGATATATTAGATTTCATTTATAGTAAAAGTAATTTTACAATCTGACGTATCACATCAATTCACTCCAGTTTGTAAATTTATTTTTCTAACTTTTTTTTTTATGAAAGATTTTTCCTTATAAAAAGAAATTAAGGGAGTATGAAAATATCACTTTTTACATAAAACCCATTTTACTAAGAACTCTATCTTGGAGAAGATCAAGACATGGATCATCTAAACCTAGTTATAATAAGGTTAGAGCATGTTACTATGGTCGCATTCAGGCCGAGAATATCAAGCTTTGGTCACTCTTTCCTCCTTACCCTTTTTGCTTTAGAAAGAAATAAGAAAAAATGGCCAAATGACCTATAATTATGTCATCAACAGAAACGTTGCAGCTCAAACATATCTATAATTTATAAAAGAGTGGTGCTACTCTGCAGCCTGAGTAGCATCACTTAAACTGACCGCTAGTTAGTTTTGTAATTTTTAAAAAGAATTTTCTATTCATATTTTTTTAATATATTTAAATATTTTTAAAAAATTAAAAAAAAAATACATCAATACACTTAAAATCAATTCCTTAATCACTAAATAAATAAATTTACCCAAGCGGTATATTTGAGCGATATATTTGGGGAGGCAAAATAGCTTTTCTCTTTATAAAATACTAGTCTTGCTCATGTTGAGCCATGTACTTTAATTTGCTCAATAAGTTTAAATATTTAGATTTTAAAGATGAGAGATTTCTTTTATTTTATAATTACTTATCAATCAAGACAAGTTAGTGACTCTCATTGGTTCCCCATTACTAATAGCAATTTGAATTAGTTCATAGTCGATAGGTCTTTTGTTGGAGCACTCTCGTTGAAATAGCTAAATCCAAATAAAGTCACTCAAATGGCTAATAGGACATGAAAATATGCTACATTGGATTAAGCAAATTCATTTAAGAGTAACTTTTAGCTACAGTTAATCCAAGCCTTCGGTTATATTTTGGTGTGCACTGTAGCTCGACCAAAATTAGCAATTGTTTACTATTATTCTATCTCACTCCTCTTGATTTTTTCTCTTTCTACCGAATTCTGTTGCTTTTTCCTTGAGTTTTTTGTTTTTTCCTCTTCGTTTCTGCTTCGTTGCTCTACCCTCACGAAATGGGTTGGCATGATTGAACATCACCATGTTTGTAGTTATTAGCATTAAATGACCATTGAAAATATGATTTCTTAACCAATAATTTAATTAGAATATGACTAATTAATATATAATTGGTAGAATAGTAAAATATGATAAAAATAAATAATTTTTAAAAACGTATTAAATTAATATTATTTTATTATTATTTAAAAAATAAATGGATAATCCAATATGGGGATTGGATGTGAATGGAATAAGCAAAGGAAAATTCATGTCATATTAATTAGTTAAAAACTGGCTTTAACTTTGGCTATTCCAATGAGAGTCCTCTCGGTAATCCTAAGCAAACCTAGATGTGGAGAAAAAAAAAAATTTGTATGTTAGAAAACATCAAAATTAATTGATGAAGAAAAAATCAAAAGTAGAAGAGTTAAGAAGTGAGGAAGCCTAAAATGAAAGTATTGGAAAGTCAATAGTTATAATAAGAAAAGTAATGTTAAATACAGTCATGGATTATGCAAGCAGACACCCCTTTTGAAAAAGAGTGGATTTTAACATTAAAAATTTAATTTTTTTTATATGAATCTTATATTTGCTCAATTTTTTCAAAAGAAATACGTGGCATTTGTGAATTCAATGACTGCAAATATCATTTATAAAATAAGGCCTTCTATTGCAAACTAGCAATGTTTCAGCTTGAAGATCAAAAGTTTAGCATGATCAACAGGAGTTACATTTGAAGATGACAAGTAGCAGTTTTTGGACACCTCCGTTGCATATTTTCCAAACAAAAACTTAAACTACATTAACTTTGCAGGCCAGTTTAGATCCCAAATTCATCTCAACTTATCTTATTTAATTATTATAATTTTTTCAAATTTCAACACAAAATATAATAAACAATTCAACTTTTTCAAATCCCAAAATAAGAATAATATTAAAAAATAATATTTTAAAATTATTTAATTTAACTTTCAACTTTCATATCAACTCAACTTAGTTCAACATTCAAACGCAGCCTAGCATTTGATTGCTAAACAATAAACAGCTTTGCAATATCAGAACTTTTTAACAGAAGCTGGTCTAACCCTTCACTAATCTTCAAAGCGTTTATCTCTATAAATAGTGGGATGTGCTAATTTCTAATGAATTTCCAAAGGGAAGAATGATAAGCTTTTCAATTTGGTGAAAAAAAATTCTTTTGTGTTCCTCATGTATTTCTAATACTTGGTCAACTCATGTATTTCTAAGGTTTCACTTTTGAAATTTGATTTTCTATTCTTTTTTTTTTAAATTAAATTTTAACCATTTTTGACATTTTTATATTTTTTTCCTACACATGGCATATAGTTGGTGGTACTAATGTAACGTTTTTAAATAGACTATCAAGTAGTGGCATGCAAATACATGAAGTTTAAACCTTAGTAATACTAGAGGCATCCCCTAAATTTGGCATGCAACATGTAAAATTCAACAAAAATCCATTTTGGAGTCATTCCCACTGTTCATATGAGAACCCATTTAGGGGTTGTTTGGATTGAGGGAGTCTTTGAACTCGTCTCATCTCATGATTCTCATCTAATCATTACTATTTTTTCGAACTTCTACACAAAATATAATAAATAATTCAACTTTTTCAAATCTCAAAATAAAAATAATATTCTGACAATATTTTATTCAACTTTTATTTCGTCTCAACTCACTATTTATTAGACTTTTCACCTCATCTCTTTGTACTTTCCAGAGTTTTCTCCTAAATGCCAAAAATAACGACATTATGGACATTTACAACCGAATTATGGACATTTAGCCCAATAAAATCTATGGCCTTTCCCAAAAGAACAAAGTTTTAAAAAGAAAGCTTTTAGTATATCTATCCTCGAAACTTCTATCATATCTATCCCTCCATTTGTATCAACATACATATAAGCAGATTGCTACCATTTGAGAATTACCTTGGAGGCCTCTCCTGAGCACCTTGCAGTGTATGTATAGGCAGATGATCTACTATTTCCTTATTCATCTTATCCAACACCATGGTTCTACATTTACTTAAATTTTCTACAGTGAAATTCTTGACTCAGATAAAAAAGGATAAATCTATTTATTATCTTTTTATCATCATCTTCTCAACATTTTTTTATGTGACATTAAATGATAGACCTACTATAACATATTAAATAGTCTTCAATCATTTAATATCACATCATGAGATAATGTAAGAATGATGGTAAAAGAGATTATGAGTAGCATTACTCGATAAGAAAATAAGGAACTTTTGTCTTCCATATATTCCTCAGTGGAAAGGAATTCATGCCTTGAGCTTCAGAATCAGAGGGGGGTGATTAAGGAGAAAAATGAATTCTTAGGAAGATCGTCCAAGAGAAAGAATCATCATTGTCACCTTTCATGCTATAATTTCCTGATTCTTTCCTTGCTCAAGTGCTTCAAAACTAAATAAAATGCATGTCTCAAGTTAAATGTTACATTGTACAGAAAAAAGGCACCAAAAAAAAAAAAAAAAAAAAAATTGACTTCAGCTTCCCTTATCGCTCCTTGATATTTACAAGCTGATGGAAACTCAAAAACTGAGAAGGATTCAACAATGGTTCAAATCATTAGGTAGTATTAACTTCGGCGGATGTGTCACAGGGGGCTAGAGTTTTTGCTTCCACCAAAAACTGAGGAGGATCCAACAATGGTCCAAAGAGGCAGCTTCATTAGGTAGTATTAACTTCGGCGGATGTGTCACAGGGGGCTAGAGTTTTTGAAGGTAGATTAACACCGCCTCCTTTCACAGACAAAGTAGGGCCTTTCACCGAACTTGCTCTGCTCAGAAGATTTGAATCAAGATAAACAACTATGACTGTAATGTCATCATGAAAATGTCGGCGAACGCCTCGGTCAATTTTCTTCAGATCTGAGTACCTCATTTCTCTTTTCTTAGCGGCTTCCAACAAGGCAGCTTTCACAAGTCTCCTGGCACTTCCCTGGTGAAGAGCAGGTAATGTCAAATCCAATTATTTCTCAAAGCTACTAATATGATAATCAAAGATGTGAAGACCAATTTAAAGAACTAATAACTGCGACCGAGGCAAGCACATGCTTGAAACCAAATCAAGTTTCAAAAAAAGCAGTGAGTTACAGTGTCTTTCTTGGGCAATCAACTACGACATTAAGGGTGGTGGCTCAACTAGAAGAAAGTCTAAAGGGAGGGCATTGTGAAGACGGAAAACAAGGGGTTGGGATGGGGTTTTTGGGTAGAGTTTTAGTTCTACGGAAAACAAGGGGTTGGGGTCAGGCTTGGTGTATTTTGGGTTGTTTTTCACGGGTTTTTTGGGTCATTAGAGACTTTATATTATGGGCAAGGTGTTTTCTTGCATAAATTATGTGCACTTGGTTACTCCTTTTGATATATATAATATTTTTACTTATAAAAAAAAAAAGAAAAAAACAAAGATGATAGTCCAAAACAAAAGCATGTGTACTTATTGAATGGACTGAAAAGCCCCAAGGTTAGAGCTCCACAAAGTTTTACAAGTTCTATGGGATTTCTTTTTTCTTTTTTATAATAATAAGATTCAGGGTCAGGCCAGCTGGTAGTTCCTCTAAGAAATTCATAGACGTAAAACACACCAACAGACTAGAAATTGCCATTTCTGAGATAAATATCTTACACTGTGTGGATGGTTCTGAACAATATCAACCGCATCCTGATTGCTAAGGTGCTCCCACAGCCCATCAGAAGCAAATATAATAAACTGATCATGAGGTTGAAGTTCATGCACAGAAATTGATGGCTCAGAGCTTAAAATTGGCCTCTTAAAAGGTTCACGAAGGCGAAACTTAGCATACAAAGGCGATCTGTTAAATTCGGGCTTTTTCAGATAGACATCACCAATGGATCTAGATACCTGCAACGCAAACATATCCATAAACTAGTAACTTTTGGACAGAAAAATGTTCAACATGCCACTAAAATTGCATCACCACACACACACACAAAATCCACATGTGCAACAACTAATTTTAGTAAATTTATCAAATTCAATGGATTCAAGGTCCATTTTCACATAGATCTTGTAGAGATAATAGTAAAATAACGACGTGCAAAAAACATCTCCCAGAAAACAGTTGAACCAAATATCCAGCCTATCACTCTCCCCAGTCCTACAAGCTATAAATGGCATCTTAGTAGAAACATTTTCAGAGTCTGATCCTTGTATGTAAAGCATTTCGTTTTCATTTTTCCCCATTTTGGATAAATCTACGGACCTTGTATATCTTAATTTAAACATTTTTTTAAGTAACTTCATTTTATACTTGGGCCTCAGTAAACAAGACTCTAGTCATCTTTAGGGAAATGTCACTACAATATTATGTTTTTCCTGAACATAAAATTCAAACTATTAAATACTTGCCTTATATGGAAAAAAAATGGTGTGATCTGGACATTATTTCCAATTGTGTACAAAATTAACAGGGCAAAAATTCATGGTTCATAAAGGATAGCAACATAATGAATCTATTGAATTTTATGCCTGCAATATATGTGGCTGATAACATTGCTGATAATTGATACTTGTAACATATATTCCCATTTATCACCATGTCCTGCATGTGCTCTACGAGTTTTTCCATGACATAGCAAACTAACTTCAGCTGAATGCCAATCCTGAACAATAACCCATTGAGGTTGAAAATTCGTTTTTCATATGGTACACCATGTTTATACTCCTCTCTGTAGTGTCAAAAAATGGATCCATTTCCCAAAGTCACCAATTACTCTCAGTTCATCTTTCCAGTTCCTTGGGTACAAAAATTTAGCTTACAAGCTAAAAGGTTTAGATCCATGTAAGAAAACATTATTTACCTATCAAAAAAAAAAAAAGAAAACATTGCAGAACCAGAAGCATGACTACCCCGCGATGAAAGAGAAGAGTTCTCCATCCATTTAGAATATGGAACGAGTTCTGGAGCAATACAATCCATTTTGAGTAGTTTTTTTAGATGTATTATTTATTGGGTTTTGGGAAAGGAGAGAGAAATATAAATAATTTTTTTTTAAATAAGTTTTATCTTGGGATTTGTGAAAGTGGATAGGAAGAGTAGAAAAAATGTTTGAATAGAGTTTCTTATGAGTAGTTTTGGTTTTGATATTTGTAAAAGTTGTTTTGATTTTTGTGTTCGGGTAATGATTGGATGAAAAGTTGAAATAGTATATTTTTTTAAGATTTGAAGATGTTCGGTTTTAAATTTTCAAATTTATTGAAAGCTTTTGAAATTTTTTTTGGTATCAAACAAGGCCTAGTCTGCATAGGGCTTCCAGATTAGGAACCGTGGATTCTCAACAACATGAAAAGGCCTGAATCACATGCAACCTACACAACACCACAGACACAATCACCCTTAACTATTTAGTTGATATATGCTGTGTGTAGAAATTGAGATAGTACACACACAAAGATCCAAAAAACCAAAGGATCCACACTATACACTAGGTACAATCTGTACAGCAGGGTAGCTGTAACTAGCTTTGGCCTACTAAAATTAGGTCACATTCTTTCAAGTTCAGAAACCATTAACGTTGTAACATCTCCATTCTACAGATCAGAATGACACACTAAATCATTAAAAACAACATGTGATAACATAGGTGAGGTTCAAATGAAACATCAGTCAGTATCATCCACACAAAGAACTCACCTGTATTAAGCCCTTAACACGCCAAACATTATGCTTTAAAATCACAATTTGTGAGTCATCCGGGTGCAAAGAGTGCATCTCTTGTCTCACAGATTCTATTCCCACGTTATGTTCTGATGATAGCTGGATGGCAAGGACTTCTCCAGTTGCCTTGACAAGTCTCCCCAGAACAGCGCGGGAATCACCAACATTGGCAATGTAGAGGGTGCCACCACATATCACACCAACCAGGCAGCAAGATCCAACAGCTGCAATTTGGGGTTTCATAGGCCACTGTTTGGTAACAAGGGACAGAAATCCCTCTTCTGTTGCTTGATATGCTTTTCGAATCACATCCACCGACATGGATTGTTGCTCTGAGGCAAACCCTGCTAAGAGACCAATTTTAACCCAGTCATAAACCCAATCATAAGGCCAATGACTCAATTTCCATGTTGAACTGAACAATTAAAATACAGACAAGACAAGAGCCCAGATTACTGAAGGAAACTTGCATAAATTTTCATTAATCTCAATTGAAATGTAATATGAACCGAGTACATGTCAATTTTGGCATTAACTAATAGTCTCTTCCTAAAAGTCCATCTGGGCAGATTTCTTACTCTTTAGATGCAGGAATAGATGATCATTAATGAAACGTGAAGTCTCAGGCCCGCCATGACCATCATAAATTCCAACAAAAGTGCCATATGGGCCAGACTCGAGCAAGCTTAAGGGACCAGACTCAATCTGGCTCTGATCCTCAAGCAAATTGTTGGCCTGGACAACTGCCATTGAGAATTCACCACTCATATGCTGACCGGTGTCTTTGTACCAAAGTAGTCCATCTTGCCGGCCTGCTGCATCCGAACTCCTGTGGACATAATGGTCCGAGGACGGCAGCCAGCAGGCCCTCAGAAAGTTCATCAACCTTGATAACATCCCTCATTTCACCCAGGTGAGCCTCCTGTTCAGCCACATCCAAAAATGGATGCAATACCTCCCTCTCCAACCAAGACCCCAGCAGCCTCCTCGAATGCAGACCAAGATGACCACTATATGAAGGAAATAAAAGAACACGTGTTAACATACTAACACCAAAATTCATTCACGCAACTGAAAAAAGAAAATAAATTTCAATCTAAATATTCAAAATCTCACTGGAATGAACATAATATGGCATGAAATATAAAGCCCATCTCCATTTCTGCTAAGAACTTAAAAAGAACTGTGACCCGCAAACTAATACTACCTATAAATGGATAGCACACCAGAAATAAACCAACTAAGAATTGCGGCAAAGTGTAATGATCAATCTACCTCCACATTCAACCATACAATCAGCTGAGCACACACCCAAAATTCAGTAACTTTCAACAACCCAATAACAAATTAAAAACAATAATTAAAAAAAAAAAACACATCAATCACATAAATGGTCCAAGTAAAAAGAGAACACGGGTATAGAGGAGAAAACAACTCACAGTATAACTAGGCAACGAGATCGGTTCTGGTCAGCCTCCGAATAACACAAAAAGAAAATGATGGGGATCTAAAAGAGACTGAGCAATACATGTGGGTATGAAAGCGTCAGATCCATAGATCCATCAAATAAAACTGTGGGTAGTAGGGTTTTCGCATATGGTCCACTCTCCTTCTCTTTTCTTTTCTTTTTTCTTCTTTTTTTGCACCGTAGTTTGGATTTAATGGTGGGTGATGAAGGAGGTAGAAGATGGATATAATTGAATGAGGAGCTATCAATGAGTGTGATTAATCGAGCTGAAACTCTTTCCCCTGCCTCTCTATCTCTCTGGTCTTTCACAGCGGACAACGCTCTATAAAAGAAAACGAACAACAGCGATGGCTGAAAGCCAGCAATGCATATTGGCAGCCATGGGCTCCACATATAAACCAAAGAAAAAGAAAGAGAAAGTAGATAGAAAGGGACAAAATATAGTTAAATAATTATTGTGAATTTTCTTTTCTCTTTTCTCTTTTTTTTTTTTTTAATTTTGTCTGAGCTTAATAATTATTGTAATTCCAAAAAATACAACTGCATTTGGTCAAACTTTTCATCATACACAAGATATTTGGTCTCAATCCTTTGAGGGAAAAAAACAAAATTTGGATTGTAATGACATTTTTTTGTTTCACTCTCGAATTAAATAAAAAATAAATAAATATTTTGAAAACTCATGCAATTTTTTGTCCATCAGTTTTTGTCCTTACTTTTCTCCCTAAGACCAAGTAAGGTTTCTTTTTTCTCTCTCTATTTCCTTCAATATATTGAGAAGTCGTGCCTTAGAACTTTCTTAAAATAGTTTCTACACATGAGATTATCATTGTTCATTGATTTGGTGATATTACTTTGTTTTTAGTCGTGTCTATTCTAGTTATCCAGATAATTATTATGGTTTTGTTCAGATAAAGAATCTAAATTTTTGGTCTCTTACGACTTATATTTTCTTTATTAAAAGAAAACAAATTAATTAACAAGATTGTGCGAAATCTAGAAAAGAACGATATCTCTTTAGGACTCAGTCCCACTCTCCTATGTCATTTTCTTCTTGTCTCAACAAAATGAAATATATTAGAATTATTTGCATAGATGTGATACCTCGTTTCTCATGAAGGTCTAGGCAATGATCCATGGTGTCAAGGATGTCGACCAATGATCAACACCCAGGAGTGAGTTGAATTAGGCGTGTAGTTTTTCAGAGAGAAGTGCACATGTAAGATATCGACTTATAAAATCGCAATAGAAATTTAAGTAGAATATATTGTGGGAACAATGCTAACTATGAGTATCAGAAAACTAAACTTCATAACCGAGAGCGGCTTCTCCCCCTTCGTTAGATTCTAAGATTTTACTTTATCCAAACATACATAAGGTTTGTCCTTAAAGTGGCTGATCGATTAAAGGTAGTCGCCAGACTTAATATTGTAAATCCTAACAGGAGATTCAAGGTAACTATGATGGGTACTGGGCTCCGTACTTAGGTTTTGGGTGGGTCTGAATCTTCTTCCTCGGGCATTGCACCAAGATCTGGATCTGTATCAAAATCTATAATTTCAAGAATGAAACCGTAGGTAGGTTAGACGGCTATGACAAGACTGCTAATGAGTGATAATGCTATCGAGGATGCAATGAACGCTTTTCATGAAAATACTGGACGGACACGTATATGTGTGGTAAGGAATCACCCATACTCTTACAATTACATGCATCCTCAAACATGGCGAGGAATCATCCTCTCAAATAACATTCTTCCACCACACCATGTTCGGCTTGTTTCAGCCCCAATATTCTTCCACCACATAGGTACTCATCACATGGATATTTATCATATAGATAGATGTTCGTCACACAGACTTTTTACACAAAGATACTTGTTGCACCGGGGATGCTTCTACCCGGCCAACCAACTCGAAGATACCAACACGTGATATACCAGGGGATCCTACATCCCGATTATCAACTAAGGCCAAATACGACATCATTTTGTACCATGTGAAGCATGTGGAAATGATTTGCAGGAATGGTTCAGGGAATTCTTCGTCCCATCCCATGATTATAGATTTGCGCTACCGACTTCTCACACAAAGATAGATACTCCCACAAAGATTCTTACACATAGATGATTGGTTCCCACACAGGGATTCATAGTCATGTACTGAAAACAATTAACACATTCAAACCTTCAAAGCAATGGAAATTAATGCATAAATATAAGCATAAACATAGTGATCGAAATATTTATTCATGCTTTTAGAATGGGGGGAGATGTTATAGAGATAATGCAATGCCTCTTACATACAACATTCACTCCACATTACCTAGCACTATCTTAGAAGCTAACCTATCTTCTTACGTTGGAAATCCTCTTATCGCCCCTCTGCTCATTTCCTTCTACAACGGTTGACTTCATGAGCTTTTGGTGAATAAAGTCTCATAAGTGAGATATCGTCCTACATCCCGGTACTTTAAATAGGGTGGGATTGTCAGATGACCCTTTGACGTATCTTTGACTCTAGGTATGCTTGGATAGGGGTCATTTGACCTCAATTGTCACACTGCAGGATGACAGAGACAGATGGGTTGGGCATGGTTTGCACACCCATCCGGCCTACCAACTTCCTAGTCCTTCATTGAACGAGGGTTCTCCACGTGGCGTTGGGCTATACTTCTGAATCCAAACGACATGACTTGTCGTGCCTTCACCTAGGGTTGAAAATTGAACCAATTTGGGCCTTAAACCGAAATTGACCGATCGGTGGTTTCTAATTGGGGAAACCAACCAAAACCGATCGATGTAGAGGGGTGAAATCCGCCGAACTAGTTCTTGGCCAGCTTGGCCAGTTTAGGCCTTTTTGGGGCAAATTCAACATCTTTTTGTGCCTTTTTTTTTCCTCAATTTAAGATCTTTTTGGGCTTTTTTTGGCTTGATTTCAAATTCTAATTTGCTAAGCTTTTAAACTCATTTTAAATATTCAAGTTTCATTTTAATTTTCATGTCATTTGTAATCTTAGCCTAAGGTTAAAAAATTAATTAGCAATGGTAAAATAATAATGTCATGATGGCGTAAGTACTAAGAATACACTACTATACTAATTTTTTTTTATAGGAAAAAACTTCATTTCAACAAGGTATAAAAACCTTAGGCAGGTGTTCAATAGTGTTGATCAATGAAAATTACATTCTCAATGAAAGAAGAAACACTATTCCACCAAATATTCATATCTTCAATAGACCATGCATGTCTAGCAAGTCGATGAGAAGCCTTATTTGCTGATCTGCTGCTATGTTGCAGTGTGCAATGGGGGAACCTTAGAATCAGGTTTTTAATATCGGCCACCAGTGTCCTGGTAGGAGCATTTGATTCAGCCACTTTATTGACTTCCTCCACCAAGAACAAGCAGTCGCTTTCAATAATCAGTTTTGAAATACCAATATGGCAGCATAGCTATAATCCTATCAATAAAGCCAGTGCTTCAACTTGGTCTGGTTCCAAACACACTGATTTTGCTCTACTAGCTGCCATCATAACTTCTCCAACATGGTTACTTGTTGCCATCACTACTATACTAATTACTAGATAACTTAAAACAATAAAAACTCCACTAGATGTTTAATACACTTACAAATAAAAACAAATTGTTCTAAGCAACAATGTAACTAAAAAACATAAGATAAATAAATTGCAATAATTCTTGATCTTCTTTGGTCTTCAATCTTTAATAGTTGTGACACCTGATTGTACTCCCAACTCTATCTAGAAATATTAATAAGATCAAAACATCAAATATTAGTAAATTTGGATGATGAAAAATACTAAAATTAATTTATTAAAGTAACTGAATATTGAATGAGGAAAACATTATTATATTCTACAACAAAGCTCTCCACATTATCTATGTACTCTCAGATATCAATTGGTGTTGATGGATGTCGCAACTAATATTGAGCAAAAATAAGTTCCTCACGGTTCTTAGAGCCAACGAACTCCGAAAAGAATTAAGCATACGACCTCCTGTACTAAATGCTGACTTCGATATAACTGTGAAAATAGGCATGACTAACAAGTCTCGTGCAATCCTCGCAAGTATAGGATAGTTAGACTCTTTAATTTTTCACCAAATCAATAAGTCTAAAGATGGGCCGAGTGCCTTATAACCATTTGATAAATATCGGTCTACCTCTGTTTTGGCAGTTGTAGATCCAATGGAAAAGACACTTGATACCAGTAATATAACCATTTTATGATTGTCTTCACCATCATTTGTGGTCATAGATGTCAAAGGGAGCTCATGTTCTCAGCTAGTCGAGGTAGAACTAGACGTAGCATTATACTCTGCATACAAGTTTGCTAATAATTGTCTCACACTCAACATCAACTCTTCAGCACGAGTCTCATCATGAATTTCTTCAGGTGGAAAGTAAGAAATCCTAACTTACCATGTGGATAAGAACAACTGCAATCAATATCAACAAGTTCGTCATATCTAATGAACCTCAATACTTATCATATTTCATTCTCAATTTTATGATTATGTTCATCAAATAATTATTATCACTCTTACTCAACCTAATCAACTCTTTTTAGAGCATACAAATCTCCAAAAAAATAGTGTTGATTGTGACATATCAAAATTCAGAAAATATCGTAGTGGCATCATAAAATATTTTCAAAAAATTTACAAACACTTGCATCGTCTTCCACTCCTCAGCTTTAGGAGGCCCTATGTGTCCATTGTGACACCCTCAATCTCTGCTTGTGATGTATCGAAGACTTGGAGCATCAAGAAATGTAACATACGACCACATATCCCCGTTAGTGACAGATAATATGTAATGCAACCTATAATATGTCTAGCAGTATGTAATAATCGTGGCGAAATTTCGGATATATAAAAATCTTTGTACCAGATTACTAAAGAGAAAACATAACTTCATTCAAACTAAACTTACTCATGCATCGTTTAATTGTCCAAGAGGTATGAGGCATGCACAAAAACATAAAAACATAAATGGTACATCTCCATATTCAGGTCGTGGTTAAAAGGGGGTTCCAAATAGAACATAATTCAGAGCATCTCTATGATGAGCTGAATGGCCTGTAAGACCATCTCTTGAAACATCATAATCAACTCCAATTGTCGATTGGGGTCTAACTTTGCTTCAATCATTCTCAGCCAAGAGTTTGCATTCATACCATGATTTGATCATGCTACAACTTCTATCATCCTAAATGGAATGGTAGTTGAAATTAATAGAGTGAGATTCTTTGAAATCTTAGTAAGCTAACAACCAATATACACAGAGATAACATAGACATGACAGATAATAAACATGAAGTGCATGCATGAAATCTAGAGAAAGTATTTGTTTTTCCATCAAGATTCCTCAAGATCTTTCAAAAAATTCAGATACACATTTTCTTATAGAGAACATTTCACACTTTTTCATTTCTTTTTCACTTCTTTTCTTTCTTAACATATGGTAACATCATGGTTCCCCATTCTGCACCATGAGTACCTGCTGGATACTGTAGCCCAACTTTTAGGTCAATGTCATCGGATTTGTAGATAAATTCAATGCATTGATCATAACTTTCCATGACAGGGGCACCCACTTGCATTAGGTGTCATATTTATACGAGAGCACCTTGGAATCCTTTAAAGAGGAACTAGTTGACGTTCGTTGACTGTTTTTCGTCAACTCAGAAGTTGCTACTCCATTTTTAATCACTCCAGAATGGACAAAGAAGTTTCACTATGATAATTTCCCTTCCTAGCATTGGATCGTGATAAAAATGTTTTATGTTATGCTTATGACAAAACATATTTTGTGACATATGTTGTCCTTTGTTACAAGTATCAACTTTATGAAAAATGTTTTGTTTTTATGCATCATGCTAAAGAGTACTTGTTAGTTGTCTATGCAAAAATTCATAATAGCCAACACATGTTATGTAATGACCAAATACTTATAAAGTAATACAAGACATTTCATGATCAAATAGCATTTGTAACATGAATGTAGCATTTACACAAAGTTATATAAATATTATCCAAGAGTAAATTAGAAGCAACTGACAAAATTTTTGAATTTATGAGGGTGGTGGCTGAAACAAGAGATGTGGTACAAGTTAGAATTTTGATATACATTAAAAACTATACATTTAGGGCTCTTTGGAGACTGAGATGATATGAAAATTTTGTGAATAGTATTGAGATAGTTTGTGAATATCAGTGAGATAGTTTGAGTTGAGTACTTTTTGGATTTTGAGAAATGAGAGAGAAAAAGTTGAATAAAAAATATTATAAAGTTAAAATATTTTTAGAATATAGTTTTATAATATTATTTTTGTTTGAGGATTTGAAAATGTTGAATTATTTTTTATTTTTTGTTTGAAAGTTTGAAAATGTTGAATTATTTTTTATTTTTTGTTTGAAAGTTTGGAAAATTTGTAATGATTAGTTTGAAAATTCTAGGATTTGAATTATGTTTGGAAAGAAGATGGAATGAGATGAGATGAGATGAAAATTTTGGGCTGAGATATATTTCCAGACAAGCCCTAAAACCATCAATACTTTAAATCTCACCAATCAAGTGATTCTATAACTTCTATGTTTTTAATCTTCTATATGACTTTCTCGTATCTTGAATCATGATATTTCTTGTCTAAGTCGTGGCATATACTCATCCTAAATACCAAAGAAATCGATACCAAGTGATCATGCTAACCTTTTTGTGATGCTATCATCAAACTAACATTGAATCATTGACCAAATTCTTCATGTGGCTCATACATTCATAATCAACACAATCGAAGCATCATAAACCACTAATAACCAGAAGCATGATTGATGATCAGCTCAAGATATTAATTCATCTCCTAGCATGCCATATCATAACCCACATTCACTTTGATGTTTGAAACCTCATATCATGATCACTTAGCAACTACATCATAAATTTACTATGCTAACATCAAAATCTAACCCGAGCATGCATACCCTTTATTTTCTCATATCAATTTTCATGCACAAAAAATTCATGCTTAACATGTTCATTCATTACTTCATCAAATATTGAGATAGACTACTTACCATTTTATGCTTTCCCTCCAAGTACACGGCTATAGCTCTCTTTCTCACTATTTTCAAAACCTCTTCTCTATATCACTCAAATTCTCTTGCTTGAAGTGTGAGGTGAGGTGAGGTATGAAGGGTGATATTTATAGGTTTCATTTAAAGAAGAAGATCATTCAAGAAGCAACTCAAACCATAGCTTACCCAATAACTTACTCTTAGTCTTACCATGGTGAACTCGGCTAGGGTTATCATGATGTTCTTCCTTTGTTTTCTTATGTGCAGCTATGGAATCTTATGTCTACCCTAGGATGAAATCATTTTTGAGTTTTTGGGGGCATGGGGTGCAAGAATTTTTAGAATTTGAACAAGTTCCCGTAAACTTAGTTTGATTTGATTGGATCCTTTCTCTTCTTCAAAACCATCACCTAAAACCACTAGTTTCCTTTAGTTGATTTGGTTCTAAGGTCCTAGTTTGTACAGACATAATTCCTTCTTTATAAAAGAAAGATATGAGAGTAAGGGACACGTCTTCATGGTGGAAGAGATGAAAGAGAGGTGGGGTGTTGTAGATAGCTGAGAAGCGCCATTTGGCTTGTTCCAATCCTTACTTCAATTTCCTTCAAACTTTTGGAGTGAATCCAAAGATTATGTGTAAAGTGATGGCTGAATGCCATGGTTCTTCAATCTTTGCTTGGGAATCAAGAAGACGGCATGGGAATAGGAAGTGGTTTGGAAGAATGCTCATCATGGTGATTCGGCTAGGAGCTAGAGCTATAGTTCCCTCTTTGTATGTGTGTTAGGGATGCAGCCTACGACCTCACTCCAGATCTAATTCTCCCCTTCAATGTACTTAATTAGGGTTTTGGATTTTCAGAATGTTCCTTTCAATCCTTGACTCAAACTGATGGTCTTACTCTAGGGGTATCCAATTGCACTTATTGATGCTTGGAGTGGGGTGCAAGAGTTTGACATAAGGCTAGGGAGTTTGATATGTGTTGGCACTTCTTCCTATCTTGGGATAACATGTAAGGAGTCTAATTTGAGAGGGTGGAGCTTTGGTGGTAAAAAAAAAAAAAAAAGAAAAAAAAATCAAATTTGATGCTAAGGGTGTCAATTAGTTGAGATAGGGTCTTTTGGCTTTCTTTGTCTTTTTCTTCTTCCATCTCTTGACCAAAGACTTCGTGGGAGCCTAGGGAGATCTGATCACTTCGAATCTATCATTCCTTTTGTTTGGGGACAAATCTTATGGCCTAAAGAGGTGCTACCTTTGTCTATTGGATGGTGTAAAAGGTGTTGGGGGTCTGGTTTGAACTCTAGTGTGGCGCCCTTAGCCCTCGCTTGGGATTGGACGGCAACTGAAACGCTGAGATGTGTAACACAAGGCTACACACCCCTCGTATATGACAGATAACATGCTATGCACCTAAGTATACTAGCAATATGCAATAACACAGCAGCAAAAAAAAAAAAAAAAAAGTTGGGTATTCTAAGCAACGCAATAAACAATTGCAAAGCACATGGCACCGAACTAACAAAATATCCCAACATTGTCCAAAACCATATACATGTATCATAAGATATAGCATCCCAAAAACATAGAGTAAATTTTAATCTTTCAAAACACGGGACCTTCTCAAAACATTGTTCCATAAAAGTTGAGATCTAAACCATAAGTTCTCTCTCTCTCTCTTTTTTTTTTTTTTTTTTTTTCTTTCACAAAATACTTAGGTCCCAATTCTCTTTAAGAGGGCTTGGGCTTCACGCGCTTCTCTAAAGTGCTATCTTTGTTCCAATTGTTACGTCATCTAAATTCTGCAATGAATTCAAGTATTCCGGAGATCTCTCGGTCGATGGCCTCAAGTCGCTCCAGGATGGAGGGGTCAGGCCGACTTGTAACCATCTTAGGCACAATCCTCTCCAAACGAGGAGGTGCCGTTCTCTTCCTCTTGGTCATGGGTGTCGTCTTCTATACCTATAACAACTTCTACTATTCCGGTTGGGGAATGATAGTGGAAATTATCACGATGAGATTTCGAGAAATCTCAGCAAGTAATCACACAACATACAATAGTTAATGCAAGCATACAAGAGGTATATCATGGAATGCGTGCATGGACATGTACTTGACACATGACTTGACCCTTTTCAAAAGACTTATAACAGAGACTTTAACTATCGAGAAAAGACTTCTTCATTTTCTTATTCATGTGATCTTAATCAAAACTTGCCACTTCAAAACATATCACAAGATTTGCATCGAGTGATCCTTATCATATCACTAGATTTTCATAAAGTGATCCTTAACATATGAACTCTTATTCTTGTTCAGATGGTGGACACAACACGGTTTCCCTTTGCACCGCATGTCTAGTTAGTTACCGCACCATCAACGGTCCTTGCACCATCATGAATATGTCATAAACAAATATTCATATTAACTACACCTCACTTCGTCGGGTTACATGCCTTATGCACCCACTAGCGTTAGGCGCTTTCTCGCTCTGGCATTCTTTGAAAAGAATCCATTTGAGGCTTATCGACGGTACTTTGTCGACGCTAGGGTTTACCATTCCAATTTTAAGCACTCCAGAGTGGACATAGGAAATCCACTAGGACAATCCCCCGTCTTAGCATTTGGGGTCGTGATAAAACTTTTAAACTCTTTTATTTGAAAACACTTTTCGAAAACACTTTTTCCTAAATGCATGTGACATAAGACTTAAGACATGTGTACTTACATTTGACATATGACATATGAAATGTCGTGCATAAAATAACCAAGCATAACATGTTCAATTTATGGCATGATAGCATAAATCATATGAGATATCAAAACACATACTTGGAACTATGAAAAAGGGCCTTGGCTGAAACATGCAGGTGCAAAAACATGAAAAATCATCACTTGAACATGCTTCTTCTTCATACATATTTGCTTAGAAATCAAGGCATTATGAAACGAAACATGAAATCATGGTATTTGGCCAAGATCCGAAACTTTCAAGACATGGCATAGTTGAGTCATCAAACATCACAAATTAACAACAAAGTTTTCCTTGAAACCGAAGCATGCTAAGGACATTCTTACCATTTTAGTTTTAAAACCAAATCATACCATTCATTTTCAAGGATCATATAAGCATATTCAAACAAACAAACAAGAAATAACAAACGAAGCAAACATAACAAGGAAAGGATTTACACAAATATATACAAGCATTAACTAAGAGCAAGTTGTGTGTATACTTACCAAAAATCCACGTAAGGAAATATTACCAAGTTGTAAATCCGAATGTGCTTCATTTGAAAGTGTCTAGAAAAGTCCTATTTTGTGTTCTTGAGTGTGTGAGGATTTCTAGGGCATCAGTTGTTCTTAAACCATTTGGCCTTTAGGGTTTTTAGATAAAAAAAAACCCATTCATTTCACTTATGTAGTAGTAAGGCAGAAGAACTTGATCTAAATTTTTTAAAATTCCTATATATACGCATATAAACAATTTAGACAACAAATAATATGAAGAATTATTATGAAAGATGAAGAACACATCAAAATTGAACACATTAAAATGCAAAAAATAAAAATAAAAAATCTAGATCACAGATTCACAAATCAAAATTCAAATATGTCAAAATTGACAACCTCAAAAGAACAAAAGCCATCGGCGTGCAGCATGGCCACATGAGAGAGTTTGGGAGAGGAGACTCAAGAGAGGAAAGGAGACGTGCGGTGGTGTGGGAGTTTAACAAATGGAGTGATGGATGAAGGGAGTAGTGTTGTGAGGGGCTGCAGGGCTATGAGTGGGGTTCAAAGAAGGAGAGAACCGGCCGATTGGAAGGTTTGAACTAGGTTCAAACCGGGACCGAACTGGCTAACGTCGGTTTTCATGTTTTTTTGTCTCCAACCGACTGGTTTTGTACTTCGGCGGCCAGTTCGCCTTAGTGACGATCAGTTTTTGTGCAACCCTACCTTCTTCTTTTATTGTCGACCCACTCCATATGTGACCCCTCAGATGAAGTGTGGGCTTCTGCGTATGACACTGTCACTTCTTCGAGCCCTTCCGTGTTATCTTAGAAAGTTCCCATGTCTAGGTTAGTCTGTCCTTGAGCATTGCTTATCTTGCGTGAGTAACCCTAGATTGCCTTGGGCGAGAAACTCTCGTCTCATCAAAGTTTACCAGTCTCTTCAGCTCCTTATTCTTGCCTTTACAATAGTCGAGTTTTCTAACTCACCTACCATGGTTGAGACATTCATTTCCTCCTCACTCTAGGACATGGCACCTTGGCCTCCTATAAGGTGCTTGCTCGCCCAGGCTAGCTACACTTTTTATCACCCGTTGCTAATTCCTTAGACCACTGGAGTGTTTCTCACGTTTTTCTTCCACTCGATTCCATAAGTGATCGATCCCCTTTCATGTTAGATGTGGCCATCACATCCTCCCCCTCCTTATAAGGAATTTTGTCTTCGAAATTCAGTGAGGGCTCTCCCTTGTTTGGTCTCCTCAAGGGAGGTGAGTTCAAATGGTGGACTCGTCAATGCCTTTGGTCGCCTTCAATTGAAAATAGAGCTCTCCCTCAATTGCATCACCTTCTTAATTAGAGGTTGAGACACGAGATGACTCTTCATGTCTCCTCTACCTTTTTCTTCGATTTTGTCTGTTGATTGTGGTCTTTTGTATCCTAGTGTCTAGGCCAGGTTCGACTTCACAGGACATTGGTAAATCTTAGGGGTGGAAAATCGTGTTAACGGGTCGTGTTCATATCGTGCCAGACATGCACATTACACAATATGGGTCAACACGAACACGACTCGTTAAGCTAAACGTGTCAGAATTTCAAACCCTAACACTACCCATTAAAATAACGGGTTGACACAAAATGATCAATTTTAATCTGTTTCAACCCATTTTATGATAATGGGTTGAACTGACCCGAATAATCCATATGACCCAATTAACATAATTTTACATAAAAATTAAAATCACAATATCTCTAAAAATATAAAAAAATTCCTAATGACCAATATCAATATTTTTCATATTTTAACATATAAACCAATATTACAAATTACAATCTAAACCATAAAAACACAAAACCAAATTAAAATCCAATAGTACAATCCAAACAATAAAAGCACCAAAATCAAAATCCCAACAATACCAAATATTAGCATTAGACCAAAGTTACAATCAAAACAATACAAACATAAACATATTGTAATAATATTAAAGTTACAATCTCAATAATAATAAACACAATTCTAAACATTTGATTGGTTTATAGAAGTTGAGTGTCCTCCTTTATCCTGAAAGAGTCACTTTCATGATTGTTCAATAGCATTAAAATGTCTTTACATGTCTAAAATACGGCCAAGTCTGTCTCAATGTTTATAAAACACCAGTTCTCGGCTATAGTTGGCTTTGATAGCCTCCTCCAATTTCTCAGCCTAGTCAAAATCAACCTTGAAAGTTAGCATATTGATGCCAACTTTACCAATATTATAATCTTGCTTGATGTCTTCAACTTGAAAAGATTGTAATTGTATACACCAAGCAAGAGATCAATACACAAACATTAAGTTTAACTTGTCAAAGATATGTCTGCACTTATTCCATATATGTCCATACAAAGACATCATATACTTAACTTGAACAAGAAATATACATTTAGTAGATTTCAGATGCATTGTTCTTATGAACAACTTATATGAGGATCAGAGAGATTTTAATAGAATACATTACTCAATTTAAACATACCAAAAAATGGTTGAAGTTAGAATTTGAAGTATAAAGAACTGACCAGAGTGTAGAAAGATATCCAACTCAATTAAGAGATTAAGCAAAATGAGAGGGGATAGATAAAGGAAAGTAATAAAAAGAAGTCAAAGTAATAGAAATTTATTTACTTTTTATTAGAGTAACAGAAATCTTATCAAAATGTTATGCTAACAATTACCGATTGTATAACAATGCATTGATAGGGACCAATAACAACCACTAAAGATGCACAAAAATTTAATTAATGTGACTTCAAATCCCTTGATGGTACAGAATACCCAAAAGATCAAATGGAACCTATACACCCATTGGGACCTGCAATCATATTCAACCCAATCAAAGACACTGCTAATTGAAAGCAGAGTCCAAGACATGAACTCAATGAAACAAAATGTATTGTCAAACAAAAGTAAAAATAATGGATTTCTTGAAGATCCCATGAAGGGGAAACTTAAAGATCTGAAAGCCCTAAATTATCTAATTATTTTCCACATTTTCTTAGTCGCTAAATGGAGCACTACTACTAGTAAAGAAACAACAAATTTTTCTTCTCGAGGACAACATTAAAATTTCAAGAGAAGGAAAAAAATACAATAAAAGAATATCCCGATGTTAACTATAAAACGTCACCAGAAAAACCACACCTTCAAAGCTTTTTCTGATGAGCATCCTCAAACCACCACGGAAAGCTTGATTTATCATAAGAAGAGGCTTGACTGCGAAGACGTTCAGAAGAATCTAAGAGGCCATAGGGAGAGAGAGAGAGAGAGAGAGAGAGAGAGAGAGAGAGAGAGAGAGAAAGAGGGAGAGAGAGAGATGGGGGATGATCATTAGAGACTGAGAGATAGAGGCTTCACCGCTTAAGAGATTGGGATGTCGTTCACTTGAGAGAAAGGGAGACCGAGAGAGACAGTGAGACCGACGACAACGATCGTGAGAGGCTTGTTGTGGGCAAATGAGGATGATCTTGAAAGGCTTGCTGGGGGTGACCAACGACCAACAACAGTGAGACAGATAAATGAGAGAGAGGGAGAACAAGGGAGGTGGGAGAACTTGAGAGTGAGGGGGTGGAGTGAATGGTGAGTGTTTGAGAATCTGAGATCGAGGATAAGAGTCTCTCGGTTAGTATTTTTTTTAGTTTTTAGGTTTATGGTTATAAGGGTAATTTTGACTCTCTAAATGAGTCAAAACGGGTTGTTAAATGGTTCAAGCATGTTGACACATTATCAACTTGTTAAGTAATCATGTCTTAATGGGTCAACCCATTTTGACCTGAACTCGTTAACATCAAATCTAAACCTGCTAATTTAAGGTTTTCTTCTCTCGCACCATTTCATCTTCCAAGACTTACTGATGTTCGGTTGGAGTTTTATGGAAAAATAATGACCTATTTATGATTGTGTCCTTCCTCGTGTATTGGCCATCTTAGGCCTACTTCGTGCATTACAACTCATAATTATGGCTCGAATAAACATGGGAACTGCTCATGCGTGACTCTTTCTTATTCCCATACAAACTACTCACTTCCTGCATTTCCCCATTGCACCTCGACCAAGGGTATGGCCTTAGATCTCAATCTCTACTCCTTTCCACCTACGATATGTACCGATCTTTCTTCGTATGTAAGATTCAATTATAGCTTGACTAGATCTAGTTCAATTACTCGAGGCTGCTGATTCCTGAAACTTTTCCTAAGATAGGAAACATGAAACACGTTTTAAGTACCTTCATATTCCGTAGGCAACAGAATTTTATATGCCACTGGGCCACCCTTTCCTACAACTTGGTATGGTCCAATGTAACTTGGGCTCAACATCCTCTTTAACCCAAACCTTTTAACACCTTTCATTGGGGACACTTTAAGATACATCCACGTTGGTGTAACTCTTTTACCTACTTTGGGTCGTAGCCATCCTCACCTGTTTGAGTTTTACCTATTCTGTCATTTCTTGAATAATCTTTGGTCCAAGTAATCGGGCCTCTTCGAATATTTATTAAAATAATCTCCAGTCTTGTCATTTCTTGAAATCTTTATTTTTCTTACAGGAATAGTAAAAAAATAAGTTAGGTACATTAACGTAAAAGGAGGAAATGAAGAAGAAAAAAAAGGAAAAAGAAGAGAAACAAAGCGGTTGATGTTGGATGAATGGAACAAAAGAAACAAGAGTCAAAACTGATGCTAAAGTGAAGGAAAAAGAAAAGAAAAGAAAAGGGTAGATCAGGAAAATGTGTACAAGATAGAATTTAGGTTTCCAACTTCCATAAATAAACTTTAGCATATAAAAACTGCACAAAATGCAAGGTTCATTCGGGGTTGATACGAAACGAAATCCAGAGATAATAAAAGAAATACCCAGTGCTGCAACATTAGAAGCAAATAAAAATTGGAGTAGAACTCTAGTTTTAAAACTATGTTTACGTTATGAAAGCATTGTAATTTTTATTTTTATTGAGTTTCTTTTCAATACAGCTTTGATGTTTATTTACATTCAAATTTTAGAGTTTATTTTCATGAACATGTCTAGCTAAGTTTTCAACTAAGGTTGAGAATGAAACCTTATTAAAAGATTAGTAATATTATTTATGAGATTATTGTTAGAAACCTTGATGTAATTCACTGGATGTACTCATGAATGGAATATGAAATAGCAGAGGTATATTGTAATGGAAAACAGAGTTGCATCTCAGGTGTTTGACAAAAGGTAGAAGAGAATCATAGAATTGCATATAGCTACGAGAGTGCTTTGAGGGCCTCCCAACCTCCTTACAAACTTTAAAAAATTCAACAATGTCTTAGATCCCCCCCTTTCTGACCTCATCTTCTCTCCAATATTAGAATTTGCATAACTAACTCACTGCAAAATGATAAACTAACAGACTCAGTTGTAAATTAAAATAACAGTAACTAAAGCGCTCGTTTTTTACACATATGCTAATAAACGACAGCTACTAATTCAAAGCCCCAAAACGGCAGACAAACCCACATAATCAAAAAGGTGCGTTTACTTCTCAACAGTCCATTTCAAACTCAAACACTGCCCTGCTTCTTTTTATCTTTGTGGCTTTAGCTTCAACTTCTCTCTTGAATTTGTGCAGTGATGTGGAAGGTGTGAGCTTTTCATTAATTTGTGCACTGATGTTGAGTGTGATGAGAGCATTTTCAGTGGAAGAAATGGGTTGGGTATTGAGACGAAGGGGATTGGATTCTGAGGAGGAAGATTTTGGTAGGATGTGGATCAAATTCTTGTTAGAGTAAGTTCTCTTCTGAAGAATTATGGAAAAGCACCTTAATTTCATTGATGTACATTATCTGTTAAATACACTAGTTGCAGGGCCTTATTTAAGGCAATTATGCTAATATAGGAATTATGTTATACAGGGAGAATATAATCTGCTATAGAAGGAGAAAGTAATCTGCTATCCAAGGAATGATTGAATTTACAGTATATGTAAGGATTGTGACAGTCAAAGAATCATATATTAGGATTATGATCTTGTATCTTAGCTTGATTCATGGACCTTCCTTAATATGCCCTTACAAGATTGTGCTGCCATCAGTAAGTCCAATCTTGTGAGAAAGCAATTCAGTATGTTGCCGCAATAGAGGCTTGGTCATTAAGTTTGCAAGCTGGTCCTGAGTATGCACATGTTGCACATGAAGAGCTCCACGTTGAACAAGGTCACAAATAAAGTGAAGATCAATCTAAATATGTTTCATACATGAGTGTTGAACTGGGTTGAAACTAAGATGCGTAGTTCCAAGATTGTCATGGATAAGAGATGGTGCTGATTGGAGAGAAACTCCGAGTTCTTGAAAGAGAGTAAGTAATCACATCGTTTCTAAAGCTACATTGGCAAGTGCTCGGTATTCTCCTTCCATTGAGGATCGAGCAATAGCACCCTGTTTCTAGGAGCTCCAAGAGATTGGATTTAAGCCAAGGAAGCTGATGTAGGCTGAGGTTGAGGTACGATTGTCCATGTTGCTAGCCCAATCAACATCGGAGTAAGTGTAGATAAGCCAAGAGGAGGACTTCCTGAGATGAATGCCATGAAATATGGTTTGCTTGAGGTAGAGAAAAAGTCTTTTTGCTGCTGTCCAGTGAGTATCTGTCGGCTTATGCATAAATTGGGACAATTAATTAACAGCAAATGATATATCAGGATGAGTTAAAGAAAGATATTGAAGACCCCTAATTACAAGATGAACTCAGTGCTGTCAACAAAAGTTGTACCATCATGTAAAGTTAAGGATGTACTAGTAGATAGAGGAGTATAAACATCCTTTGCACCAACCATATTTGTTTTGGACAGCAAGTCACGAATGTATTTATGCTATGACAAGAATAAGCTTTCAGGAGTAGGAATGACTTCCACTCCCAAAAATAATGAAGATTGCCCATATCTTTTAAAGAGAACTTAGCTCCAAGTTACTAAATAATGTAGTTCACAAATGTTGGATCATTCCCAGTAATCACCAAATCATTCACATAAACCAGAAAATAGCATGCAATAGAACCACAAGTATAAATAAATAAGGAGGAGTGCCTTATAGTTAAGAAAGCCAAGTGCAAGAAGGGCTTCCTTAAAAGCCGAGTACCAGGCCCGAGGAGCCTGTTTAAGGCCATAAATGGCTTTGCACAGCCTACACACATGATCTGGTTTGGACACATCTTTAAAACCAGGAGGTTGTATCATATATACAGTTTCAGTAAGTGCACCATGCAGAAAAGCATTATTAACATCCATTTGCCTCAAAAGCCACCCTTTCATAATATCAATAGTTAACACAGCGAATAGTGGCTGGTTTGACCACGGACTAAAAGTCTCTTTGTAATCTATCTCAGGTCGTTGATTATACCCTTTGGCAACTAGTCGGGCTTTGAAGCGATCAAGAGAGCTATCAGCTTTTTGCTTGACCCGAAATACCCACTTACAACCTATTGGCTTACACTGTGATGGAGGGAGAACTAAGTCCCAAGTCCCATGTCACAATAGGGTAGTAATTTCATCAGACATGGCAGCACGCCAGTGAGGATGAGAGATGGCTTTGGTCACACATGTTGGTTCAATGCTGTCGGGAATGGGATGTTTGGTTACAGTGTTGAGTTGCTTAGGCTTGAAAATTTTATTCATGCACCTAGTGACCATATTATGAGATCGGTGAGATTTGGAGGGGGGTTTTTCAGTTTGACCTAGAGTGAGTGCACTGTGAGAGGGAAAGTGTGAAACTGAGTGGGAGGAGTCAGATGGCAACAAGGTTGCAGACTCATATGTGTCGACAATGGGTGCTCATCATGATTGAGAAAATCCGAAAGAACAGGAGAGGAAGAGATACAGGGATTACTTAGGGGTGCTGTGGTCTTGGCGAAGACATCTTCCGAAGTCATTGGGGTAGGAGAAGGTAGGAGCGGCAGCTTGTTAGCAAGAGGTTGTTGGACATCGAGGAAGAGGGAGGGTTTGTGCTTGAGGAATCGGGAAGGGACTCTAGGGATTTCAAGAGTTGGTCTTCAGCAAATAACATATGCTGAGAGACATAAAGCCTGTGGGTTTTTGGGTCCAAGCACTTGTACGCATTCTGAGTTTGAGAGTAGCCAGAAAAGACATAGGGAATGGATTTGGGCTGAAGTTTAGTGGTGTTATAAGGCTATGTAAGGGGATAACAGAGACAACCGAGTTTCTTAAGTTTGAGATAATTGGGCTTTTGTCCAAACAGGGTGATATATTTTGAAGGAGAGGAGTGGGTTGTCTATTTATGAGATAAGTGGCAGTTTGAAAAGCATGAGGCCAATATGAAATGGGAAGAGAAGCATCATGAAGTAAGGTGAGGCCAGTTTCAACAAGATGGCGGTGTCGTCTTTCTGTGACACCATTTTGTTAAGCTGTGTTAGGGGCCGTCGTGTAGTGACTAATGCCATGGAGAGAAATAAATGACTTAAGACTGATGAACTCTCCCTCATTATCAGAATAGAGACTTTTTATTTTTGTTCGAATTCTTTTTTCAACCAATTCTTTGAATTGAGGAAAAATACTTCGAACACAAGACTTAGCAGGCATGGGATAAAACCACATATATTTTGTGTAATGGTTAACCAAAAGTAAATAAAAGCGAGAACCATCAAGACCAGTACAATGGGCTGGCCCCCACACATCAGTATAAATAAGATCAAGAGGGTCATGGCTTTGAAAACTTGTGGGTTGAAAAGGTTGTTGATGTGCTTTATTGATAGAACACTAATCACACAATGATGTTATTTTATTTTTGTGAATAGGAAGAGAACTCCTGTTTACAAAAATTAACAAGATGGAGGACAATTTTAAGAGATGGATGTCCAAGATGCTGGTGCCATCCATCAATTGACATACGTTCATGCATGCACGCAACCATTTTTGAAGAGGAAGCCACTAGTGATTCTGGAAATTTTTAAACGTCGTTTTCACATGCACCTCATAGTAAGGTCGCCCCTGTGATTTGATCATTCACAAGAAAGTAAGATGGGTGAAACTAGAGGATTTTGGGTGGTGAAATAATGAACTGAAATAAGATTTATTTTTTATTTTATTTTATTTTTTATATTGGGAACACAAAGCGTCTCTCATAAAATAAAAGTTCGTTGGGGTGAACGTAAAGCCAGAGAACCAATATGTGAGACAGACCCATCACCAATAACAACTTCATCAGTTCCATCATACTCAGAGTGAATGGATAAATTTGCCAGATTATCAGTAATGTTGTGGGAAGCGGCAAAGTCAAGAAGCTATTTTTCATTTTGATTTGTAGCAGAGGCCCAGTTAACGGTTACTTCAAAGGAATGCAACTGAGGACAAGACTTAACGGTGTGGCCCACTTGATCACAGAACTGACATTTGGGTTGATAACGCCTCTCGTTGGATCTACCCGAATGATTATTGGGCTTTCGAGAGTCCTTTGCATAACCTATGGATTGGCGAGGGGAGGCCTGGGAGTGCTGAGGCCTTGGCCTTAGAAAAGCCCTTAAAATGATGGGTGATCGTGATCCTCTACCGATGAGAGGAATTTGTAGTGGCAACAAGTTGTTGAGTCTCATTTTCCACTCGTCGGAGGTAGTTCTCATGATCCACAAGTAGATCATGGAGTTCTTCGAACACCAAGAAGATTTCCCTAGCGTGAATGGGGGCTGCGATGTTCCTAAAATCGAGACCGAGTCCATTTAGCACATACAAGGTGAGATCATCATCGGAGATGGGATGATCAATAAGTGCAATCTCGTCGGCAAGTGCTTTCACAGCGTGCAAGTAGTCGGGAATAGGACGATTCCTACGCTGGATTAAGGTAAGCTCTTCCTTGAGTTGCATGGCATGGGCTCGGGATTTACTAGCATACAAATGATTAAGCTTCTTCCAAGCTTCATGGGAGGTTTTGGAGGTGGCAATGAGAGGGGTAATGGTGGTGGATGTAGAGGCCAAGATAGCATTGAGAATGAGTTTGTCTTGGCAAACTCAATGTGTTTTATTTAGATTCAAGGAAGAAGTGCCAGCATGGGAAGGGCATTGAAAAACTCCATTGACATAGTCTAGGAGATTGTAACCAATAAGCAGAGCTTCAAACTGAACTCACCATTGAGGAAATGTGGAAGGTGTGAGCTTTTCATTAATTTGTGCAGTGATGTTGGGTGCGATGAGAGCATTTTTAGCGGAAGAAATGGGTTGGGTATTGAGACGAAGGGGATTAAAATCCGAGCAGGAAGACATTGGTAGGATGTGGATCGAATTCTCGTTAGAGTAAGGTCTCTTCTGATACCATATAGAAAAATACTCAACATACAAATTATGGAAAAATACCTTGATTTCATTGATGTACATTATCTGTTAAATACACTAGTTTCAGAACCTTATTTAAGGCAATTATGCTAATATAGGAATTATGCTATACAGGGAAAATATAATTTGCTATTTAAGGAGAATGTAATCTACCATACAAGGAATTATTGAATTTACAATATATGGAAAGATTGTGATAGTCAAAGAATTATAGATTAAGATTATGATCTTGTGTCTTGGCTTGATCCATGGAACCTTCCTTAATAGGGACTTCATCCATTGTAAAAAAGGCTTTCTTAACCAAGGTTCCCTATCTCACGTAGCATATGCCTCACTCTTGAACATTTGAAGAAACCTAGCATAGAATTTTGCAACCATCTTGCTTCCATGACCATCATAAACAACAAAAATGAAGTGGGTGGATCAAGATTAGGATTCGTAGTCTGAGCATTCAACATACTAACAGTATTATTAAGCACCGATATCGGCTGGGTCGGGGTATCCTTCAGCAATTCGTCAGAATTTGGCAGGGTCACAACAACTTCAAAACCATCACTCACAAAACTGTACTTGAAAAATTTAAGCTCGATTATCCCCAAGAACACCACAACACAGGTGTCACGATGCTGAGAGAGCAAACTCTCAAGCCTAGAATCCAGATCTGGCTTTTTCATGTAGTTCTTCTTTATCTCTAGGTGGGAAATTTCCCCCACCCCTATCAATTTCCAAGTACGGAAGTGGGCATTAGTGTTGGCGTTATCTCCACCATAGCTTCCACAAAGGGTCTCTGTAAGATCATCAATTTCCTCTAACCCCTTTTCCCTTCGGAAGAAATGAAATGGAGACGGAACCCCAGAAGAATCTGTGGCAAATTTTTCTCTCCCTCTGTCAAGGTAAAGGGAATCTCGATCATCGTGTCTTCCATCATAACCACGACCTCCGACTCTACATATGCCATAACCACCATAACTCTGAAAGAACGCCATCTCAACGTAAATGAATTTCCAATTCTTATCATTCAACAAAGTGGGAATCACATAGTCCAACACGTTTTGCACACACGCCCCTCCAATGGAGTTGTTAGCGCCAACGTAGTACTAATCGACGGTCTTGAGCCAACCGACGTCGTCGTGAGTGAGGGATCAAGTGGACATTGATTTTTTGGGGGACGATTCTGTGAGTGGTGTCATAAGCCATGTACTTGGATTCCGATGATTGAATAGCCGTTGAAGAATTGAGAGTGAAGAAGAAGAGCAATATCGACATGGCTCTCAAGATCTTTCTCTCCTCTTCAGTTTGGCAAGGTAGGCGAGGCAATATTGAAAATTCTATTGCCCATGGTCGAAGATTATATTCACCATTTCTTCCCTGGCCACCGCTATTGCCACCCAAACTTTCATCTTCGATAACAACCAATCCATCCATCTGCGGCTTCCTTGCTTCACGAGCTTTCTTTGGACCTCTAACAATAACCAGGCAGTGATGGACAAAGCCGAGCTGGAGAGTTGCTCCCGAGTTGAGGTGGAAAGGTCCCTGGATGCCAAGGCCAACGAGGAGGCCGCCCTGGTTGTTCTGTTTGCCTTCATACCATAGACATCTTCTTTTTGAGGATCACTTTTTTCTTTAGGAGAAGATGGTAGAGGCATTTCTTTGAGGGTAATTTCCGTGGCCCCTGTAACATTCCCCTCCACCATTGGTGCCTTTTCTACGGCTTCCTCCATGAGTTCATTTTCATCCTTCAGTCCATTTTCTTCCTCCTCTTCGTCTTCCTTTCGAGAAACAAACAGAGGTAGTTCTTTGTTTCTCTGTCTATCGGCTTCATTGGGCCCCGCCGTTGATATTGGCTTCTCTATAGGGAATGCACTGTAATCTCCACCACCGCTTCCGCAAAGGGATTCGCTATAATCAAACTCCATGGTTGTGGCTGTGGAACTGAACTCCGCCACAATAATTGAGAATGCGAGGGTGTGAATGCCAGGGTCAAAATTCCAAGACCCAGTAACTAATTTGTCCAAGAGTGAAGGTGAATGTGTAAGATCTTCGGGAATGCCTTTGAATATAGACCTGGAAATGGAGGATTTAATGAGGTTTTGGATTACTGTGAATGGGGAAATACGATTCTTGCTATTGGAGAAAAATATTCTGGGGTTAGGGATTTGAGGTTGGCATGGGAATAAAAGAGGAAAATTTCGTTGGAGTAAACTCCTGTGTTTATCGTAATAATCTGTTGCATTTCCACAGCATTTTCGATGGTGACCACTGTATTCCCGTTGGGAAGTTTGTTGCAATCCTGTGCAATTTCATGAAGATTCTCTGGAATGGTGGTGTGGACAATTTCTTCCACCTCCACTGCCTTTTCTTCATCTTGCCATTCCTGGAGAGTCAGCTTAATCTCTATAAAACTTTGCTGCATTCTCTGACAAGTTACTTGCATTCCTTTCACTATTTCTTTCACCTCCAACATGTAATGGATCTCCTTGTAAATCTTTGGAATTCTACTCAATCTGTTTGATGAAAAGCCTTAACTAAACCAATTGCATTGATAGTGATTTTGCTTCGAGGGAGAATCAACCTCCTTACAAGAAATGTAACTACAAATTCTACTTAGCCAATATTCCAGATTCAAGATCCCCTCCCACTTTCCCCTCTGCTCTCCTATATACCCCCCACCAGCTCGTACATCATAACCCATAACAGAAATAAGGACTGATAAAATGACTATAAAATAACAGTACCTAAATGACAGGCAAAAGTCCCCCAAAACGAACAGTTTAAACAAAACGCAGAGCTTAACTAAAGATCCAAAACACTATGTTCATTTCTTTCTCATCGACTTCATCGCTCCACTTCAGGTCCATAACACAACAACTTATCCAAAATTTTTTCAAGCAAATGTGTTTACTCTTCATTGAATCTTACCCCGTCCATGAGGATCGACTGCTATCTGATACCACTTGTTAGAAAGCTTGATGTAATTCGCTGGTTGTACTCAAGAATGGAATACGAAATAGCGGAGGTATATTGTAATGGAAAATAAAGTTGCATCTCAAGTGTTTGACAAAAGGTAGAAGAGAATCATAGAATTGCATATAGCTACGGGAGTGCTTCGAGGGCCTCCCAACCTCCTTACAAACTTCTGAAAATTCAAAAACGTCCCAGATCCCCCCCTTACCTCCCATTCTCTCCTATATTAGAACTCACTGCAAATTGATAAACTAACAGACTGAATAGTAAAGTAAAATAACAGTAACTAAAGCACTGCGTTTTTACACATATGCTAATAAACGACAGCTACTAAATCAAAGCCACAAAACGACAAACAAACCCACATAATAAAAACGGTGCGTTTACTTCTCAACAGTCCATTTCAAACTCAAACACTGTTCCGCTTCTTTTTATCTTCATGGCTTCAGCTTCAACTTCTCTCTCGAACTGAGCCCACTTGGGATTCCTAACAATTATCTTTTCCCAATTATTTATGTATTTAACTATCCATTGTTTTTATATGGAATTCTTGATATGAGTTCAATTATGTTTTCTCATGATCTAGAATAATCTTAACAGTTGAGAGCCTGATTTATAATTTTGCTAAAAATAAAATCTAATATGTTTTGTGATTTCTTTTAATAGATAAAAGTGTTGACTTGATTTTATATTTTTAAATGAAGAAGAACATACTTTAGATATTTTCTTTAAAAGTAAATGGTTTCAAGGATGATATTTTCTATAATAACAAGATTGATTTCTAGATTATCGTGTAGATGTTCGGGAAGAATCAAATATCGTAAATATGTTATTATTAATGAGGTGGATTCATTCTCCATTAATAGTTTCTTCATTGTTTGTTTAAATTCTATATTTAAAATTTATTTTAATTCTTTTTATTGTAATTAGTTCATTAAATTATTTTTTTCTTGCTTTGATTAATTAATTGTTTAGTTCTTAATTTCTTAGTTTATTTTAGAACTCATCTTTTTGAACTGTATTAGAATTTATTTCGTGTATATTTGATTGGTTTCCTATGTTTTTACAAGTTCCTCTGGATTCAATCTCGTTCTTGCTAAACTATACTTTGGTACAGCTCGCGTACTTGCGATTATAATTAAAATTTCATTATAAGTTTTTGGTGCCGTTGCCAAAGACTTGGTTAGGAAAACATAGTGAATATTGACTATGTTTATTCTTGTACTAGTTGTAGTTAGTTATATTTAAAAAAGAAAAAATTGCAATATCAAGAAGTCTTGGATACCCTTAATATATTTTGGTTGAGTACATTGAATACATCTATTTGAGCATATAATCTTCACATTGAGGATAATGTTCAGTTTAGGTTTGGGGAGTTGTTCTATGTTAAGTCAGTATTATTTGCTGGTTATATGTTCTTTTCTTCATTTTGTGTCATCATTATTTTAAAAAAAATTAAATTAAAAAAAATTCTTAGCACAAGTTTATGTTGGAGTTCATTATACTCCTTCTATATAAAGAGTTTTTTTACTTCTTTCATGCTCACTTTATTACACAAGCATGCAGCTACACATACATGGCCTCTTGTTGATGGAGAAATGCTGTTAGAAAGTCTTGAAGATATTGACCCTAGTGAGTTTTGAGCCAATCCATTTTTTTTTAGAGGGTTACTTTTCTTCTACTCTAAATTGAAATTGGAAGGGCAAAAAGAAAAAAAAAAAAAAAAAAGTGTTATTTTAGTCTCATTATTCCTTCCTTTGGTTGAATGCAAAATCAGTTTTTTAGGCCACATTTTAATCCCAGAAAGTCATGGAGGTTGAAGAATTATGCTGGTCTTTGGGAGATGACAAATAGGTCATTTTTATTTATTTTAAGCCTCCACTTTCTTTTCTTGATACATTGCCACTAGCAACCCCGTTGAGCATACTGATTAGCCTTTCTTTCTAAACCTTTTTTCAAAGTGTTTCAAGAATACACTTGTTCAATCTGCATAAGTGTAGTGAAAGTTTACGGATTGCCAAAAAATAAAATAAAATAAAATAAAATAGTAGAAAAAAATAAAACATTATCATAACTATGTAGTGATAATTCTTATATCTTTATTAGTTTTAGAATATCTATTTTTCTTACGGGAGTAGTAAAAAAGTAAGTTATGGACGTTAACGTAAAATGAAGAAATGAAAAAGAAAGAGAAAAAAGAAGAGAAGCAATACTGCTGGTGTTGGACGCACGGAACAAAGCAAATAAAAGCCAAAACTGAAGCTGAAGTGAAGAAAAATAAAAGAAAAGAATAAGGAAGAGGCAAACGTTGTAATGGACTCTTATATTCTACAAGAATTGATGTAATTCGAGGACATCACCCTTCAGAATTGTTCAAGAACTAGAGGGAGAAAGAGAGAAGGAGAGAGAGAGAGATCAATTGTGAGTTGAATACTTGAGTTGGCCTCATTCCCAGCCGACGGCTCCTTTTTATAGATGAATTAGTGTAAACTACAAAGGAATCTTACCGTTCAACTTCTACACGAATTAAACTACATGGCAAAAACGACAATGTCTTATGTAAATTGAGTTCTACTTAAATGACAACATTACAATCTGTTATCTACAACCTAACTGTCACTTTAAGTAAAACGACCACGTATTGAGCTTAAATGCTATTTCTTTTAGAACACTGCTTCTAGAACAACGCACTCCACTCCTTTAACTAACTCGATCCCAGATCTCGTGTACTACAACAGCCCCTGACAAACGTGTACGAGATGGAACTTAGGTTTCCAACTTCCAGGCCTATAAAAACTGCACAAAACGCAAGGGTTCATTAGGGGCTGATATGGAATTAAACCTAGAGAAAGAAAAGAAATATCCAACGCTGCAATAGTAGAAGAAAAGAAAGACTGAAGTTCTACCTCCAGTTTTATAGCTAGCACCGAAATCTTCAAGACTTCTCAATAAAACAATATAAACTCCCATGCCTTCTTGCTCCTCACCATCTCTCAATTGGTGATGAACTTGTACATTTCTTACATTCTGTTCATTAACTTCTGACTGAGCATTGCAAGAAAATTTTGAAATCTGCTACAGCAACTCTGCAAACTTCCTATCTTGATTTTCTCTTTCCAATCTTGTTGTTTCCTACTACTGAGCTAAACCGCAATCGCATCTTCAATATGTTTCTAATACCTTTCTTGTTGTTGTCGAAAATGATTCACCGAATCCAGGATCTGTGCATACGACCATGTTCCTTCTGCCATGACTGATTGCTGATACGAAAATGTAATGGACCTCTTATCTTTTACAAGAATTGATGTAATTCGAGGACATCACCCTCCAGAATTCTCCAAGAACTAGAGAGAGAGAGAGAGAGAGAGAGAGAGAGTGACGCCCCAAGATTTCTGCTTGGGATCAGACGGACATTTGAAGTGTCAGGACATGCAACACAAGGTTACCTGCCCCCGTTCATGACATATAAGATGTAATGTTCCTAACATGCATCGAGCATTATGCAATATTCGCAATGTATAACTTTTTTTTGAGCAATACTATATACCAAACTTATAATATCCCAAATAATTAAAGCGTCATTCATATTTAATAAAATAAACATTCACGATTACAGTACGGGTCTCAAAAGACTGTAATCTCAAAACATCGGATACCTGGCTCCATAATTACATTGCCAAAATACGCTATTGGACTAGTTCGTTGAGTAACTCGCATAACTCGACTAACGATGCCGAAATACTAACCAAAGACCTAACTATGGAGGCTGCAAGCTCTGCCTTGAGTCCACGAAGTCTAGTCAACCTCCTCCAGTCTGTCAATGTCTACTCCCTACTCTGATCTTGACACATCATCTACCATTCAGGGGGAATGGTAGTTGGGACTACTACGGTGATATTTGATTACAAATCTCAGCAAGTTAACAGGAAACTCACACACAAGTTAATGATGCATGTATGGCAGTAAAAACATGAATGCATAATCAAAGTCATAAATAAGCATAGCATAACTTGACATATAGCATGGCATAAATGACATAATTTGAACTAAAACTGAAACTTAGATTGATGTGACATAACATGTACGTGAACTTAAAACATAACATGGACTAGCAACAGAACATGAACGTGAACTTGAAACATAATATGGACTTGAAACATAGCATGAACGTGAATATATATAATTTGAACATGAACTTGAACATAACATGAACTGAGCATAACATAACATAAACGTGAACTTAAAACATACTGTGAACATAAACATAACATAACATAAACGTGAACTTGAACATAACATGAACGTGAATATAATATAACATAAACGTGAGCTTGAACATAACATGAACGTGAATATAACCTGACATGAACATGAGTTTCAAACATAATATGGACTTGAAACATAGTATAAACGTGAACATACATAACATGAACGTGAACTTGAACATGACATGACATAAACGTGAACTTGAAACATATTCTTGTCTCATGGGGTCACCATGATAAAGTAGTCTTATCTCATGGGGTTACCATGATTGCGTATTCTTATCTCATGGATTACCATGATAGCATATTCTTATCTCATGGGGTTACCATGATTACGTATTCTTATCTCATGGGGTTACCATGATTGAGTATTATTATCTCATGGGGTTACCATGATGGCATAGTCTTATCTCATAGGGTTACCATGATTGCGTAATCTTATCTCATAGGGTTACTATGATTGCGTATTCTTATCTCATGGGTTACCATGATACCGTTTTCTTATCTCATGGGGTTACCATGACAACGTATTCTTATCTCATGGAGTTACTATGATTGTGTATTTTTATCTCATGGGGTTACCATGAACTAAACAATAACTTAACTGTACGAAGACATACATGAACGTAAGTCGAAAGACATAATGTATTTGACAGAAAATATTTTGTAGTATGACATAACATGTGACAGACAACATTTTATATTATGACATAATATGTAACAGTAAAGATTATATGACATGGCATACATGTAACAGTGAAAATTATATGACATGGCATACATGTAACATATGGCATAACGTAGCATGACATACTTGCAACTTATAGCAATATGCAACAGAATAGATTGTGTAACATATAAACATGTAATGACATGGCATGGCATGGCATATATAACAACATACGAACATAAACTGTAGTTTCTTTACCCATCACACATACGTAGTAAACTGATAGTAAGTTAAGAGCTAACTTACATCGATCGTCGAGTTCTAGAAAATAAAGTGCAAAACATGAGGAATTCAAAATAGTGATTCTAAAAATTAGAAACTTAATCATTAACAATTAGAAGCATGAAAACTAGTTAACTTAGAGTAAAATTATCATTTTACCTTCTACATGTGATAAATGACTATTTTATCCCAAACTTAAGGATTTCACATCCTAACTCCAAAAAATTTTAAATTTACATTCCTAATGTAAATTTTGTCCTCAACTCAAATATCAAGAAAAATTTAAAACAAATCACAACTATAGAAAACAAACTATGGCCAAAACATCCATAGGATTTTTCCTTGATTTTTGTCGCACTTCTTCTAATTTCAAAACTCATGGTCAAACGAAATTTTTGCAACAAAGATCTTCCTATCCTAAGTTAAAAAAACATACTTAAAACATCCAATAAGAACTTACTAATCATCAACCCAAAACTTTTTAGTAAAAAAATCTAAACTTTTTAACTAAAAATAAACCCTTGAATCACAAGTTTTGATCTTATTCAAAACATCTCCAAGAATTCCAAAAATCAAATCTTATTTCTATCATATTCATAACATCATCTTAAGATCAAACATGCTTTAAATGATCAAATAAAAGTCACCAAAATATAAAAAAATAACACTTGGTGTTTTTGGTATTACACTTAATCCAAAAACAGAAACTTTTCTCTCAACTAACTTTGATCAATCCTTGATCCATGGCTTAAAAACATGTGATCTTCAAACTAAAACATCACATGGTTTAATAATGTGTCTTAAAGAAGATCCAACCATCAAACATAAAATCACATGGCTAAAATTTAATAAAACATGGATCTAACTCAAAAACATCAAATCTTAAGCCTAACTGAAATCGTCTTCTATAGAAAAATCATATCTTTAAAAATAATACTAAATATCTTCAAAATAACATCCTAACATGTATATAAGAGGCTTATGATCATCACATAAAAATATCAAAGGCTTTGGAGTAAAATTATACCACAAAATATTCAAACTTTCTCAAAACAAAAACTGTTTTTCCACTTCCAGATTTCAAGTTTCTAGATCTAAGGAAATCTATCATCAAAAGCTTTAGTCATGCAATAAAACCTCATTGAACATTCATAAATACATGCTAACAACACTCCATTAAATTTTCGGACCAAGATATGTCCATTAGCTTGGTCAAAAATTTCAAAACATAACATACTCTCCAATTTCACGCCCAGAATGACCTTTCCATGGTTAAAAATACTTTTGAATGATCAAATGGGCATGGAATGATATTAATAAGATATCCACGAAAATTGCACTCAAAGACAACAAATTTTATGAGTGATTGTGCGAAAATAGTTACAAAGAGTCTAAAATCTCCACACAAAAGGACCTAGAAATTTGCCCGAGAGAGTGCTTTTGAGTTTCTCTCTAAGAACGGGGTGAAGAAGTGATGAAAGGGAGTCAAATGTGTCTTGCATAATTTTAGACTTCTGGAGGGGAAAGTTATGAGCTTGAATGACCCTTGATTGGAGGTGGTTATATCGCATAAAGTGAAGAATAATGAGGGGCAAGGACTGCCTGCAGCAGCTATGAGGTATACAGGTTGATGGGGTGGATTTCTCCTTTACATCAAGGCACTATTGGGTGCAGCCAAGGGCAGTAGATGGTCTACCATGTGGGGAAGGAAACTTCTTCGAGAAGCTTTACCAAGGTGGCCAAATTCATGGGCCTTGGTGTTTGGTTAGGGTTTGGGATGCTATCAAGCCCCAATCTAATTTTTCTTGGCCCAATCAAATTTTCAAAGTTTAAAAGGTTAGATAATAATTTCATAACAAGGATTTGGTAATTAATAGCATGTGGAAGTGATTTAATCAAATTATTAAATACAATGCTAGAAATCATATTAAAAAGGGTTTGGAGGCCAACTTTAGGGTTTGAAAAACCGTTTAGAGTTTTGGTTTCAACCAAGCCTTTGGGGTATCAATTGGATTCCAACCATTTAGAGTTTTGCTAGGATTGAAACTCTCTTTGGTCTGGCACAATTTGGTTGATTAGATGAAACAAAGTTTTGCTTAGATGGCATGATCTCATACCTTGATTTCCTTTATAAATCCATTTAATAGTTCCTCATGGTGCCAAGTGTCTAATACTATTCACTATGTCAAGCAAAGATGTTGCCAAGTTTTCAAATAAAACTTCTCTAACCTAATTTGGACAATCTACACTATGATTTTGAAAATATTTCACTTGGTGTGCTTATTGAGATTACTATTCACTCCAAAAAAATGCATAATAAACTCAGTATTGAAAAATCCTAAATATTTATATTAACCTACAGTGAAAATCGTTTACCGAAATTATGAAAATGGATTATTGCGTCATAAAATCCTAAATAATCAACTGAGTCTAATGGCGTAGACCATAACGTATTCTAGCACTTCTAACTATCTTAAATAATTAAACTCATATTTCTATCACATAGTGAGTAATAACACCGACTATGTTGACAGACTAAAACCTGTGCAATTGGTCGATTTGTAAAAATTTATGGAGTTTTCATGAGATTCTTAAAGTCAATAGAAATTCCACCAGTAAATTTCTAGTGGGCTGTTATAAGAGATAGAGAGAGAGAGAGAGAGAGAGAGAGAGAGATCAATTGTGACTTGAATACCTGAGTTGGCCTCATTCCCAACCCATGGCTCTTTTTTATAGATGAATCAGTGTAAACTACAAAGGAATCTTACAATTCAACTTTTACATGAATTAAAAGACATAGCAAAAACAACAGCGTCTTATTTACATTGAGTTCTACTTAAACGACAACATCAATGCACTCCACTGCTTCAACTAACTCGATCCCAGATCTCGTGTACTACAACAACCCCTGACAAACATGTACGAGATGGAACTTAGGTTTCCAACTTCCAGGCTTATAAAAATTGCACAAAACGCAAGGGCTCATTCGAGGCTGATATGGAACAAAACCCAGAGAAAAGAAAGAAATTCCCAGCGTCGCAGTAGTAGAAGAAAAGAAAGACTGGAGTTCTACCTATAGGTTTATAGCTAGCATCAAAATCTTCAAGACTTTTCAATAAAACAACATAAACTCCCAAGACTTAATAACATACTCCAAACCAAGCACCACCATCACCAATTACCGTCATGTAACCTTCAAACTTCCAATAAAAATTAACCAACTCTCTTTTGATAACTAGATTCGAAGTATAATAAAAATGAAAGATATTTGAGTTAAGAAAGGAAACTTACAAGTTGTAAAAATCAAAGGAACTAGCTCCAAACTTTCTCTCCAAAGCTCTCTCTCGGGTTGCTCTCTAGGAAGGAAATGAAAAATGCAAGTGTGAGGGAGAATGAATGGGTGGCGTGGATGATTGCAAAATCACATTACAAATCACCAATGTTATTATTATTATTTTATAAGTACTAATTTTGATTTACGTATTGATAATTCTTATGTTTATTATACTTTAAGTATAATTATAATTTAATTTCACTAAATTTTTATTATACATTATAGTTTTTTTATTAATTATCTTTTAAATATTATTTATAATTTAAGTGGGAGATCATTCATATGTTTCTTATTTTTGAAGTATTAATTATAATTTAACTTTACTTATTTTTTAATTATTCATCATAGTTTTTAATTAATTGTCTTTTAAAGTATTATTTTTAATTTAAGTGGGAGATCATTCATTAGTTTCTTATTTTTTAAGTATCAATTATAATTTAACTTTACTTATTTTTTAATTATACATTATAGGATAACACATTCGAACGTGAAATTTTAGTGTTCGAACGGTTGCAACCCAGATTCTAGACACAAAACAGAGATAAAACACAATCTCAGATAACACATTCATGGGATAAACTCAATCTCATAAGATGCATATTTCACAAACATTTCACAAATATTGCACAAACACAAGCATATTTTCATATTCCCATATCCAAACACAAATATATTTTCATATTTATTCAAAAACACATATATATTCTCACATCCAGACACAAATATATCTTTCTAACCTTAATCTTTTGTTTAAAAGTAGAATGGAATAGAACTCATTAATTGAAGATAACATAAATTTGAGTTTTAGAATAAAAAATCCCATGGGAATAGAACATCAAAGTAAAAGAACTTACCAAATTGAAGAGAAAGAAAGAGTTGAAGGAGCCTCCTTTCACCACCACTCTCTTTCTCACGCTCTCTGTTTCTCCAAAATAAATTCTCCCAAATGTCCAGCACGTTTGTGCTTCTGGATGTCTTATTTCTTATTTTGGTCGTTCGAACGAAATTTACTAACCGTTTGAAGTCGAAAATAGTGAAGAACTCACACATGTTCGAACGTCAACTATATACGTTCGAACTAGTTTTTGAAAGTGTGATTTGGCGCAAATTGATTCCGCCACTGCTTATCAATGGCGCCAACATATTTTATACTTTCGAACGCCGTAAATGTCCATTCGAACACCGAATTCAACCGTTCGAACCGTAACAAAATTCTATTCAAAGGTACATAATATATATAAGTATATTATATATCTAATTTTATAAGTATATATATATATATGAAAGTATTGTTATATATATAAGTATAATATTCAAGCTAAGAATATAAATAAGTATAATATAAGTTAAGAATATATATAAGTCTAAATATATAATTACATTAAATATATAGTAGAATATAAGGATATAGTAATATGCTAGACTATATAATTTTATAGTAGTATTTATAAGTATTATGAGTATTATGTATAAGTATACTATATAGTAGCATATATTCTTATAAGTATATAAGTATTCTTATAAGTATATAAGTATTAGTATAAGTATACGATGTCATGGACCCATCATGACAAGGAAGAGAGCAAAGTAAGCTAGGTTGGCAAAGGCTAGTGTCCAGCCCTGCCAGCCCCCATGAAACATTTACCTTAGAACTGACGAGGGTTTGGGAACCCTCCAACAGTTTGAGAGTTTCACCTAATGGTGAAGGAGAAAAGCCCGGATGTAGTATTTCTTAGTGAAACCAAATGCACGAGGGAAAGAATTGAGTATACTCGGGACAAATTGAACTTTGATCATTGCTTTTATGTCGACTGTGTTGGAGGGAGTGGGGGCATAGCTATCCTTTGGAAAAAGGAGGTATATGCTGCTTTGGACTCCTACTCTAACCATCACATTTCTAACTCCATCTCCTCTGATGTTTTGAATAAGAGATGGACTCTAACAGGCTTTTATGAGCAACCTATGGGTAGCCTGCTACTGCAAAAGGAAGTAAAAGCTGGGACCTTCTTAGATTAATCCAATCCAAAGTCCATAACCCTTGGTTGTGCATGGGGGATTTTAATGAAGTTATGTTTCAAGATGAACAATTTGGCTTCAACACCCGACCCTTTAAGCAAATAGAGGAGTTCAGATTGACTTTAGTGGACTGTGGTCTTGTGGACATTGGTTTTATAGGATCTAAATTCACTTGGTGTAACAGAAGGGAGGGGTTTAAATTTACAAAGTGTAGATTGGATAGGGCCTTGGTGAATGATGAGTGGCTAAATCTATTTGATGTTAATCGGGTCTTTGTTTTGCCAGGACAGTGTTCAAATCACAATCCTTTACTCATTCATTGTTTGAACTCTGCTCAAGTAGAAGCTCCTAAGCAGAACGTGTTTAGATATGAAGTTGCCTGGGGCAAAAGAGAGTGATGTACTAAGCTCATACAAGCTGCTTGGCTGCAGGGTCTTACTCAGGGTTCCAAGCTTGCCATCACTCGAGAAGGCTTGAAGGTCTGCATAGATAAACTTAAGGTTTGGAGTAAGGAGGCTTTTATAAATCAGAAAAGCTCCTTACACAGAAGAGAGAAAAGCTAAGATTATTTCAAGACTCCAATATTGGTCAGTTTAGTAGTTAGATAAGCTCTCTTTGAAGAGAAGTGGATAGTTACCTTGAAGAAGAATAGCTGAAGTGGAGGCAAAAAGCCAAACAAAGATGGCTTAAGGATGGGGATAGGAACACCAAATTCTTTCATAAGTGTGCTTCTAAGAGGAAACAAGTGAATACTATCAAGAAGATAATAAGTGAAGATGGTAGTCTAGCCTCAAGCCAAGAAGAGGTTGCCAAGACCTTCCAATCTTATTACCAAAACCTGTTTTCTTCCTCTAACCCGAGGAATATAGAGGCTGCTCTATTCTTTCCATCCTTTAGTCAGTGAAGAGATGAATTGCTCCCTCTCTAGCCCATTTTCTGAACAGGAAGTAGAAATAGCTATCCAATACATGAACCCTCTCGGATCCCCTGGTCCAGATGGTTTCCCAGCAATGTTTAATCACCAACATTAGGCCACAATTGGTAAGAAGGTAACAACAGCAGCCCTTGAAGCAATAAATACCAGAAAGGGTTTGAAGGAGCTCAATCAGACTTTTATCTCTCTAATTCCCTAGAAGAAATGTCCCCAATCTATAACAGACTATAGACCCATCAGTCTATGTAATGTCTTCTATAAGATTATCTCCAAAGTGATTGCAAATAGACTCAAATTCATATTGCCTAACCTAATCTCCTCCACACAGAGTGCATTTGTTCCAGGAAGACTGATTTCTGATAATGTGATTGTTGCATATGATCTGTTGCACTCCATGCAAACCAGACTAAAAGGGAAGAAGCATAATGGTTTTATGGCACTTAAGCTCGACATGAGCAAAGCTTATGATCGAGTAGAATAAGGTTTCCTGCATAAAGTGATGAATAAAATGGGCTTTGATAGTAAATGGGTAGACTTGGTGATACAGTGTGTTACCACTGTCAACTACTCTATTTTAATTAATGGCATCCCTCAAGAGTCTTTCACTCCTTCCAGAGGAATTAGGCTGGGAGACCTTATCTCCCTACCTTTTTATCATTTGCTTTGAATTTCTTAGCCATAGCCTAAATCAAGCTGAGTTGCAGGGTTTAATTTCTGGGATCCCAGCTGCTCGAGGTGTTCTACATGTGAGCCATATACTCTTTGCAGATGATAGCCTGGTCTTTTGCAGATCCAATCCAACAGAGTGGAGTAGATTATAGCAAGTACTAAGCAACTATGAACAAGCATTTGGGCAAAGGCTTAATCTTGACAAAACCTCTATTTTTTTCAGCAGCAACACCAAGCTAGAGGTCCAACAAGCTATTATGCAGCAAACAGAAATTAAAGCCTAAGGCTCCTTTGATAAATACCTACGGTTACCTTCCTATGTGGGAAGAAACAAAACCAAAGCTTTCAATTCAGTTTTAGACAGGGTCAAAGCCAAGATGGCTAGCTGGAAGATTAATATGCTGTCTCAAGCTGGGAAATAAACATTACTAAAATTTGTTTTGTAGTCAATCCCTCTATACAACATGGGTACTTTTAAACTTCCCAAAACCATCCTTAGAAGTCTCAACCAACTCCTACAATCCTTTTGGTGGGGTCTAGGTGGTAATAGATCTAAAATCCATTGGTTGAGTTGGCAAACACTTGGGAAACCCAAGTAGAGGGGAGGCTTGGGTTTTAGGGACTTCGAATATTTTAACTTAGCCCTACTGGCTAAACAAGGATGGAGGATTATCCAAAGTCCTTCATCCCTTGCTGCTCAGGTTCTTAAAGCTAAGTATTTTCCCACCTCAGATTATCTCTTAGCCAAATCAAGACCCCATGACTCATATGTATGGAAAAAGCTTCATTTCAGTAAGGCCAGTACTCAATGAATGCCTCCTATGGAGAGTAGGAGATGGGAGCAAGATTAAAATCAAGACCCAATGACTCATATGTATGGAAAAAGCTTCATTTCAGTAAGGCCAGTACTCAATGAACGCCTCCTATGGAGAGTAGGAGATGGGAGCAAGATTAAAATCTGGCAGGACAAGTGGCTACCATGCCTATCAACCTTTCGAGTTCAATCTCCTGTCAACACTCTGGAGGCTGAAGCACCAATCTCTAAACTTATAAATCCAGCTACTATGCAATGGGATCTTCCTCTTATCTATGGCCTCTTCTTACATTCTGAGGCATGCTTAATTAGCAAGATTCCTATTAGTCCCTGTAGGAGCCAAGATATGCTGACTTGGAGATGTTCAAGCAATGGTAAGTTTTGAGTGAGAAGTGCCTATCACCTACAAGGCACAATAAAAGAGGACAAAATGGGGCAGTCATCAGACCAGGCTTCCACCTTGAGGTTTTGGAACAAAATCTAGGGTATCTAGGCACCCCAGGCCACAAAATCCTTCCTTTGGAGAGCAACCAGTGAGTCCCTTGCCACTAATCTAAACCTGCACAAAAGAAAAGTGGTGGAGCCACCCCTTTGTCCAATATGTTCCCTTGACCTTGAATCAGTTTCTCATGCTCTCTAGTCCTGTAGAGCAGCTCAAGATGTGTAGTCTATGAGTTCAAGAAGAATTCAAAAACCGTGTATCCTTGATGGTTCCTTTAAGGACATTTTGATGCTTATCATAGACCAATTATCCCCTTTGGAAATCGCTCAAGTTACTGTCATTGCAAAAGCAATTTGGCATAGAAGGAACACTTGGCTATTTGAGCAGCAGTTTCATCCTCCTTCCCAAGTCTCCAAGCAGGTCCATACAGAGATGCTTTCAATAGATCCTGTCTAGAGGGTTGGGTAAAACAGGCTAAGGTCCATGTGCCACCTAACAGCAAATGGTCTACTCCCCCACCAAACTTTTTCAAAGTCAACTAGGATGTAGCCATTGATAAAGGCAATTTGAAACTGGGGATTGGTGTGGTCATTAGGGATTCAGCTGGCTCCATCATTGCTTCATTATGTTCATCTATGCCCCTGAATCCTGATCCACTCCTAGGGGAAGCAGTAGCTGCTCTAAGAGCTACCTCGTTTTGTGCTGAATTGGGGTTGAATCGTATTATCCTAGAAGGTGACTCTCTTGCTATGGTGAAGGTTGTTCAACACAATGAAGATAGCTGGAGTTCCATTGGAATTGTTATTAGAGATATCAAGCTCATGCTTTCCAAGACTCGTAACTGGTCTATTTTGCATGTTCCTAGAGAAGTCAATATAATTGCCCATCATTTGGCAAAGTTTGCTCTTGATTGCTCGGAAGACTGTATACTTATTGAGGATTACCCTCCATGTATTCAACATTTGCTCTATTGAATAAAGTCAATTATTTTCAAAAAATATATATATAAGTATTAGCATAAGTATAACTATATATATTCTTATACTGATATATATATTACTTGGGATACGTGTTTGGTGTCAGAGTCATTGGCTATTATATTGGTATTTATATATTTAATTGTTTTTTTATTTATTAATATCTATTATTTTTATGAAATATTATTTTGCTCATAGTGCTGGTTATCAAGATTTATATGATTTGAAATGTATAGATTGTAATACAAGACTTGAATTAAAAGTAATGATGGATCATATAAAAGATCTTAAGAGAAAACAACAATTAATGAAACAAGATTATACATTAATGATGACTAACTATCATATATTTCAAAGAAGACAAGCGTTAACAGAGGAATGGGAAAATTATTACAAATTCGTAAGAAATGAAATTAAAAGTATAGGATATCATTTAAGTATCCTTACTTTAAAAAAAAAAAAGAGTAAAAATCACTGATACAGATTTTTACAAAGATAACCCATAGAAAAAAAAATGAAGTATATTGGGAGGTTTGTGTTGGTAAACCATGGAAAACCCATTGGTCAGCCCATTTATACTGGAAGGCTTTAAGGGTGGTCCCGGTGGTGTTCCCTCAAATTCTTAATCTAATTATATCTCTTTGAATATATGAAATATTTTCTTTAAAAACCTGTCTCAATGAATTCTTTATTCAAATCTAACGAATCCACTACTAGTATTCCCATAGAACCTGATAACATCAACCAAGAAAATTATAGTATAATAGATATAGAAAGAAATTTATAAGATTAGACAATTCCTAATGTTCCAAAAAATCAAATATACAAACATTCTACTTTTTCTTCTAAATTATCATTTCTTACTAATTATACTATTAAAACAGTAGAAAAAAATCATTAGTTTAAATAATGATTATGAATAACTACAATTATTAACAAAAGAAGCTATAAAACTGTAACACCCCCTTCTCCTAGGCTAGGAGTGTCACGAGTTTTTAATAAAATAAACCCGGCAAGAGATCTCATATTTAATAAATGAATTTAGAATTTATTTTGTAGAAAAATTTGTCTAATAAAATGTCTTCAAAAAAACTTAAATGAATAAACTGAATAAAATTTATGTCATAAAAGAAATTTTATTATAGAAGGTCTGAAACAAAATCAATTGCTTCGTCTAATCCTAGCCTGCCTACTCGTGTTTATCATCCTCACTTGGATGGTTAAAAACATGAAATAAACTAAAATGAGTCAAAGACTCAACAAGAAATCCATCACAACGTAAACATAATAAACATAAGGTTTTCATAAAAGTTTTCATCCTGAGAGCTTAAAAATTCATGTCTGTTCATATTGATGTTTATGCTATGCATGACTGATTTATCTGAATTAACTGACTGATCTGACTAACCAATACACTTAACCTTGTGTGCGAGGTTGTGCACCGGCCCCCCGTCCCGCGGTCGCGAGGGGAGCCGCTGATAGTATTCTGGCATACTATGGTGGGCCACGCTTGAGTCCGTGGCTTGCACATCCGCCCTGATCTGAACTGCATTGGTACCATACATTTGAATGGCATCTTCTTAACTGATCTTATCTTATCTTGCACTTGAACTTAAGATAGCTTACGTTTCTTATATACATGAGATGCATGACATAATACATATATAATTATAATTTCTGAATTTGAACACGATGCGGAATGACATGATCGTATGCTATGCTGGATGACATGTTTGCATATGACATGTGTGGTGCATAAATAATGGATATCAATGAACCGGCTTGAATAATACTTAATATAAGCTGAACTGTAATGATCCTAATTTGTGATCAAATTATTTACTTTGTTGTGCTTCTTCTTGAATCTCACTTCGTAACTTGTCACCTATACACAGTATTAACTATCACGAAATCTGTCTAAGAACAACATGTACTAATATCCTACTTAATTAAAATCATAATCTAGAAGATAGTAAAATAAATCTTTTGTTTAACACCATAATAAGTCCTGATATTTTAAATTACTTAAATACTAATAACATATTATAATTTAGTAGAATACTTGGGCTATTTTAAATAAGTCATAAAAACCTCAATTCTTAAAATAGATTTACTTTCTTAACATAATTATTCAATCTTATAAGAAATCTAATAAATATTAATATCATTTTAATACTCTTAACATATTTCTTTATTTTAAATTTACAACTGTAATAGCATAAATATATCAAAATCTATTATAAAAACATTAGAGATTCATTTCATACCATAGATTGAAAGTATTTAAAATAGACGATTAAACACTTGCTATTTACTATTGAAATTAAATTGTAAAATTAATAACAAATAATATATTTTAAAATTCCTTAATTTTCTATAAGAAAAAAAAGATCTCTGTAAAAAGAGGATTTTTGGGCTAAACAAAATAAACTAAACCCAACTTAATAAAAATTTCATAATAATGAATTCAAGCCCAATAAAAGTGTCATCATGCCCATCGTAAACACACTAAAAAAATATTCTGCCATGCTTTACATACCAAGGGCAGAAACGTAAAAGCATTTAAAAAAAGGGTCATCAATATGCTTTACGTAAGGAGCTACGTAGAAATTGATTAAAAGGGCAATTTGGTAAGGACAACAAATAGGAAGGTACTTCACGGAAGTAAGAATAAAAGAACTTACAAGACTTTACCAACTAGAAAGCAAAAGAAGAAAAAGTGATAGTACCATGCGGGAGTTTCAAAACTCACCGAAAGAGACGGAAACGCGTGATCGCGTGATGGTCGACCTGGGGTGACGGAAAGAAATCGGCGGCAATTTCTGTAAGAGGTGATGGGTCCTGAGAGATTTTTTTGTTATTAGTAGTGGAGAGAGAGATCGGGCATGGCTTACCCACAAAACAATGAAGTGCAGTGGTAGTGGCTAGTGGGTGAAGAGCACTAAGGGGGGCCTCTGTTGAGGAATGTAAAACAGGGCTGCGACGTGGGGGAAGGTTTGTTGTGTGAGTTTTCCTTCTATGTATTATGTTTAGTAAGAGGTTTTGTGGGTTTATATAGAGGGAAAAGGAACGTTTGCTAATAAGATTTTAAAGTTGGTTTCCCATTAGGATGATTAACTAGGAGGTGAGAAGGAAGATGAGATTAGGATTATCCAACTAAGATATAAGAATGAGGTTATGGGTGGAGATAGAGAAAATAAGGTTTAAATTCAATCAAAACTATTGCGGAAGTCGGGTTATAATAAAATACAAAAATTAAAATTTATAATAATAATTATTAAAACTAATAACTATAAAATCTGATAAAAAAAATAATAATAGAAGAAATCACTAAAAGATTTACTTATATACCCCAAATCTATGATTAGTATGTTACAAAAAAATCACAAAGAATATAAATATTCTTTCATTTATATTAGATTAGTACAAGTGGCTATAAAACCACTCGCTAGAAGCGGATTAAATACCTTAGTATTACTCTGTCTAAGAGATGGGAGACACTATAATTTTCATGGTTCATTACTTGGCATGGTAAAATCAAGTCTGCTCCAAAACCCAATTTATTTTAATTGTTATCCTAATTATTCTCTTTCATTATTTGATACTAATATCCTACCTGCTTTAACATTAAATATTAAAACAAATGATTATCATATGATGAAAGGATCACATCCTTTAACAGTAGTATATAGGATCCATTATAAACTGATGAAAACAACATTAGAGCCACAAACTCTTATTACCAATCTAAAAGGATATACATTATTATTACAATCTAGTATTCAAAATTCTAGTGTACAAATTCCTAAACAAATTAATTGGAATCAAATTACTCTATCTAATGAATGGTAGTTAGAAAATATCACTCAATTACATAAAATAGAAAATAATTCTAAAGATGATCTAGAATACATAGATCAAAAAATGGATGGAACAGCCCAAATTACTTTTCAACCTTTTAGAAGATCTTTATCACACTCACATTATTCTCCAACAGCTTCTAGTTATCATAAACCCAAATCTGTTCTTACATCAATTTCTCAGAATAAATCTCAAAACTCTAACACCAGATCCCAGAATCTAGACACACAGATTAGGGGAGTTATTCCTGAAAATATTATTAATACACCAATATATACTGTTAATCATCCCGATATAGCATCCACCTCTCACAATTCTTAACAAGTAAAAGAGCAACCTTATTCTCCAACATATTCACAAGTAGTTGAAGACAATGCCCAAATATACATCCTGGGTAAAGAAGAATTTAAAATTAATAAAGAAATATTTCAAACAAGATTATATGAAAGAAGAAAATATTAGTATTTTTCTCAACTTTTACAAAAATAGAGAGATTATATTCAAGAAAAATATTATGAATACTTAGAATGAATACAAATTAATATACATTTCTTTACATGGTTTGAAATCTATAAATCAAATCAATTATTAACCATAAACAAGACTACTAATCAATGGATTAAAGAAGAAAATAATCAAATTGGTTAAGAAGAATACCCCCTTTTGAAGCCATTAAGTACAATCAAAGAAATACTCAAATATTAGTTTCACCAATAAAAAGATATAATGCTACAACAAAACAATTATACCAATTTATATCTAATAACTATGAGTAAACAATTAGAAAGAATTGAAACCCAACTATCTCTTATTAATCCTAATATTAAAGAAGCAAAAAAAAAAAAAAAAAACCTTTTTATTTGTTCTCCATGAAATTTCATCTCATCTAAAAACTATTTTTTCTAAAAACAAAAATGATTTATTAGAAAAAATCTGTAATAAATTAGAAAAATTAAATATTATTAATATCGCATCTACTTCAAAACAACCTCATATTAATGTATTAAGTAAGACAGACTCACCTATATTATCTGATTTTAAAATTAGTAATATTAAAAACTAATTTAAAATTTTAGATTTACAAATAAATAAGATTAAAGGAGAGCATGTTAATAGTTTTTTAGCTAGGGACTCTAAACATCATGTTTTTATTATTCGTAATTGATATTCGAGGCCTACTCCACCGAATATGCAATTTGAAGAAAGAGAACATATAGTAAGATTTGCTTTTACACTAGATGTATTATATGAATAGAATATAGATGGATTATCTTAGTATGAAATATTAAATCATTTCCAAGAAATGATTATGGTTGCTAACGTTTATAAAAGTAATAGAAAAACTGATTATCAAGCAGGTCATATTATTGTTACAGGTTTTACTGGCCAATTAAAAGGCTGGTGTGATCATTATCTTACACATGAACAAATAATAAAATATTATCTTCATATAAACATGATAAAAATATGCAAATGATTAAAACAAAACATGGTCAACCATTAGAAGATGCTGTTAATACTTTATATTTGTATTAACCAAACACTTTGTTGGTGATCTTATTCAATTTAAAGAAAGAATTAGCGATTTGCTAATTAATTTAAGATGTCCTCAATTATCTGATTTTCTTTGGTATAAAAATGTATTTCAAACTAAAGTTATAATCAGAAATGACTGTCAACAACCATACTGGAAGGAAAAGTTCATAGCTGGACTTCCATATTACTTCATCCAAAAAGTACGGGAATCATTAGTAAAACCAGATGGTACTATTGATTTTCTTGATCTCACCTATGATGATATAATAACTACTATTAATATAATTTATTTGATTATGTGTAATGATCTAAGATTAAAAAAGCAAAAGGATAAAGAAAAGAAATTTGCCAAAAAAGAATTAGGTATGTTTTGTGAAGAGTTTGGATATACTCTATTATTTGCTCCTTGAAAAAGACACAAAAAAGGAAAAAGAATTTATAAGAATTATTCTAACAAAAAATGAAAATATAAAAAACCTTATAAAAAGATAAAAGATAAACCAAATATATAATAAATCAATAAAAATACAAAAAAGTATAATAAAAAGAAAAAGCAAATGGTTTGTTATAAATGTAAGAAAATTGGACATTACAAATCAAATTATAAGGTCAAACAATAGATTAATGAATTAGATATACCTGAAAAGGTAAAAGAAAAATTATTAAATATATTTATAATACATACAAGTGAAGAAGATGAAAGCTCTTAAGAAGGAGAAGAAATATATCAATTAAAATAATTAAGCTTTACAAATTAGTAATCTTCTGATAGTGAATCAGAAGAAGATGAGGTACATATCTGTAATTGCTTAGATAACAATAATTGTATTTGTAATAAAACCATTAATGTACTCTCAAAACATGAAGATATTATATTAGAATTAATTGACAAAATTAATGATCCATAGGAAAGAAAATATTATTTGGTAAAACTAAAAGATACTTTTATTAATCAAACCACTTTAGTAACCTCTTTTGCACCATATAATTTTTCAGAAATAGTAGGAAGATTTAAAATAGAAAAACAAAAAGTTACATTACAAGATCTACAACAAAAAATTAATGAAATAAAACAACAAATTTGAAATTTGAAAACATCTAATATTAAATTAGAGATTTCAAATGAACAACTGTTACAAGAAATTATATTATTAAAAATAGATAAAAATATAAATACTTCTCATGATAAAGAACAAGAAGATTGTTCAACAATAGTTATTAAAGATGAAACAAATAATTTTATTAATATCTTTGATAGGATAAATTTTCAGAAATGGTATACTAAAGTAAGAGACTCTATTAATCAATAATTTTCTTTTACTACAATTGTCTTATTAAACACAAGAGCGGATTTAAATTATATAAAAGAGGGATTAATACCTTCTAAATATTTTGAAAAAACAAAAGGGACATTATCCCAAGCTAATGGAACAAAATTAAACATAGATTATAAATTATCTAATGCACATATTTGTAATAATGGAATTTACGTTAAAACAACATTTATTTTAGTAAAAAATATTAACACTAAAGTAATATTGAGAACTCCATTTCTTGTCTAACTTTACCCTTTTTCTGTAACAGAAGAAGGAATTTCTACTAAAATACTTGGACAAGAAATTCAATTTAATTTTTATTTCCCCCTTAATCAAAAGAAATTAACTCCCTAAAAGAAGTTTCATTAACCAAAGAAATTACCTTTTTAACAAAAAATAGGATTAAAAGAAAAGAAAAATAGATAAATTTCTTAAAACAAGAATTAAAATATAAAAGAATTGAAGAACAATTAAAAGATCCATTACTAATTCAAAAAATTAATAATTTTAAAATTATAATTGTAAAAGAAGTATGCTCTAACTTGTCTAATGCTTTTTGAAATAGAAAATAACATATAGTTGAATTCCTTATGAAAAAGAATTTTCTAAAAAAAATATTCATACTAAAACTAGACCAATTCAAATGAACAATTAATTATTAGAATTTTGTAAAAAAGAAATTAATAATTTATTAACAAAACGATTAATTAGGAAAAGCAAGTCACCATAGAGTTGTGCTGCTTTTTATGTTAAAAAACAGGCAGAATTAGAAAAATGAGTTCCTTGGTTAATTATTAACTATAAACCATTAAATAAAGTATTACAATGGATTAGATATCCAATTCCCAATAAGAAAGATTTATTATCTTGCGTTTATAATGCTTCTATATTTTCAAAATTTGACATGAAGAGTGGATTTTGACAAATCTAAATCGCTGAAAAAGACCGGTATAAAACAATGTTCACAGTCTCATTTGGATATTGTCAATGGAATGTTATGCCATTCAGATTAAAAATGCTCCTAGTGAATTTCAAAATATTATGAATGAAATATTTACTCATTTCACTCATCTTTCAATGGTTTATATAGATTATGTATTAATATTTTCCTCATCTATTGAATAACACTGGAAACATTTAAATGTTTTTGTTCAAGTTATTAAACAAAATGGATTAGTTGTTTCATCATCAAAAATAAAATTATTTCAAAATAAAATTAGGTTCCTTGGACATGATATTTATTAAGAAACTATTATACCAATTAGTAGAGCAATAGAATTTGTTAATAAATTTCTTGATGAAATAAAAGATAAGCAACAATTACAAAGATTTTTTGGAAGTCTTAATTTTGTTATAGATTTTTATTAAATATCTCAGGCCATTACGTAAACCATTATTCAAAAGATTAAAAAAGAATCCACCTTCATGTACAGAAATGCATACAAATATTATAAAATAAATAAAGTCCCACGTTAAGAAATTACCATACTTAGGACTCTCATCACCTCATACTTTTAAAATTGTTGAAACAGATGCCTTTGATCTTGGTTAGGGAAGAATTGTGAAACAAAAATTATTAACTAATTCTGAACAGATTGTTCGATTTCATTCAGGATGTTGGAATCCTACCAAAAAGAATTACAGCACTATTAAAAAAGAAATTTTAACTATTGTATTATGTATTTCTAAATTTTAAGATGATTTGTTAAATAAATTTTTTTTACCTAGAATAGATTGCAAATCAGCCAAGGAAGTTTTGATTAAAGATGTGAAAAGCTTGGCTGCTAAACAAAATTTGCTAGATGGCAAGCTATATTAAGTATTTTTTGTTTTGATATTAAACGTATTAAAGGAGAATCTAACTCTCTTCCTGATTTTCTATTCCGAGAATTTTTACAAGGAAAATCATGTCATTCTCAAAGTCAAAAATAAAGTTCAAATCTTCTTATGCTAGGCCACCATCTCCTTCCTATCTTTCACATTGTCTTTGTGCAACTCCAAAACCATACACGGAATTGGGGACATTACCACAAAATATTAAGTCATCTTACAATTCATTCTCACCATTAGCTTCTTTGAAATTACCAACATACTCCAAAGTTGTTTCTCCTTCTCAATCTGTTTCTCCTTCTTCCTCTACCCCTTCTCAAATTATTAATCCTCCACTATTATCTCAGCCTTATACATCCCATATTATCATTAAAACTCATTGGCATCCAGTCTTTCCTATTGAGTTTGAAATCGAAAACATATCTGATCCCCAAAAATTACATGATACTTTTCTTTAAGAAAACCCAGCATTTTTAAGAATTCATATATTAGTAGACACAGATTCAATTATTCTTTCTGAGATCCCTTGTTCTCTTCAAACTCAACCTTCTCCACCTGCATCTCCAATTATTGTCTTTCATAAAGTTACCATCTCACCTTAGAGCAATTGGGAAAAAATCATATTTAATAAGAAAATTTTCTCATCCTAATGATCCACCATATTATGATTATTACGATTACTAGCAGGCATGGATAGAAATATTTTTAAAATAAAACAAAAATTTGCGTCATTCTTGGTTCCTCCATTTCGACAAATTACAAGTGATCAGGACACTCCCGCGATGGATTTTACTATGGTGGGATTATTATGAACCTAAACATCTTCTCCTTCCTCCCCCTTTCCAAGAAATTCTTCAGATTTTTGCTTCACAAAATTATTATCCACTTTCATTAAAGCATTTTTCACCACTTTTTCTTTTCTTCCTCAAAACAAAATTAAATTGGATTATGAAGTGAGAATATGTTATCAAACAGCATCCCTCTCTCAAAAACATTATGTTTTTAGCCTGCCAAGTCTTTGTCAAATGATGGAAAAAATACAATTATGATCATATTTTAAAAATATTTTCAACAGTTACCAAAGCTCTTGAAGTTCTAGTCCAGCAGAATACACTTCAGGCCAAATTAGCATTCATTACCAATAAAAAGGACTTTAAAAAGTTAGCTGAAACAATGTCACAAGTATCAGACAGTGATGATGAAGAAGATGCACAACATCGAGTTTGATTATTTTCATTACAATAACCCACATTATCACCAACTCAACAGGCCTCTCCTTCTCAATAGGCCTCTCATTCTCAAGGCACCTCATCCTACGATCTAGTACCTCTGATGGATTCTCAAAATCCATTTGATCTGGAATTTGCAGAATATGACCATCAGATTATGTGATCCCCAGAAGATTATTGCTTTCTCAATTATTCAACATGACAGATGAAACCTGTCAGAAGTATTATCTCTTAGAGAATAAAGACAAAGAACTTTGTCTACACTATTTAAGTTTATTGACGTTCATCAGATTATTGTTCAAAGAAAAGACAAAGGACTTGGTATACAGAGTTCGTTTACCTTCAACTATTGTTTGTTGACGTAGGAAAATAAGCATGTATTATTGATAGTACTATTTTGGTGTCTATATAAAGAAGTCTGTAAACGAGTTAAGGCATTCATAAACTTTCATCTGAAGCCTCATCTTCTATCATCCAAGCTTTCTCTTCTCTAGTCCTCCTCACTTTCTAAAATCTATCTTTTGTAAACCTTCATTCTTTCGTGTCTTTTGCCTCCAACCTTTCTGAGAATTAATCTCCTTGTAAGTATTATGTTTTAATGAAGTTGATTTTATCATATATATTTTCTATGTTTTATATTTATTCATGCATATGGTTGGTTATACCACCTGTATTATTTGCTTTCATGCATATGACTGGTTATACTGCCTATTGTTATTATTGTTAAGTTTATATATATATAAATTACCTTATATATGATATATATATATATTACTTGGGATACGTGTTTGGTATCAGAGCCATAGTGCTGGTTATCGAGATTTATATGATTTAAAATGTATAGATTATAATACAAGACGTGAATTAAAAGTAATGATGGATAATATAAAAGATCTTAAGAGAAAACAACAATTAATGAAACAAGATTATATATTAATGATGACTAACTATCATATATTTCAAAGAAGACAAGAGTTAATAAAGGAATGGGAAAATCATTGCGAATTCTTAAGAAACGAAATTAAAAGTATAGGATATCATTTAAGTATCTTTGCTTTATAAAAAAAAAAGGGTAAAAATCATTGATACAGAATTTTACAAAGATAACCCATAGAAAATGAAAATGAAGTATATAGTATGTATAAGTATAACTATATATATAAGTATATTATATGATATATCTTCTTCTTCTTCTTTTGATAATAGCGGATCTCGTTCTATTCATTAAAGAGGACATATAAAGTTGACTTAAAGACAAGCCAATTACAAACGTTAATAGTTTCCCAGCACACTTCCGTGATTGGCATGGTCTAGTCCAGACGGCAATCTCTAAAGACCTAAGTCTAAATAGATAGCACACCTCTATCTACGATAGATGTAACAGTAACAAAAAAACAAAACTCCATATCCCACTAATCGGATATGGAGGAGGAAACCCCGCCATCTCCGCCTAAGTGGAGGGGGGACAAAAGCTCCATTCTCCGAATGGCATTACATTTTTGGGTTTTTATTTTTTAGAAAATAAAGACAAGACATAAAATAAATTACATTGTGAGAACACTGTAAAGCGAAAAATCAGTGCCCAAAAAGGCTGTTGGAGGGAAAACCGACGGTCGAGCTTGGAAGATCCAGAGATGCCAGTTCTGGAATGGCCACGTGTTGCAATGGCAGAGGGTTCCTGGGTGGCACGTGGGGGTCACGCATAGGCTACGCGCCGCTCTGGTGGAGGCCGCATTTGGAGGTTTTGTAGATCGGCAACAGGGCAAACTCCTAGGGGGCGAGTGTTGGCTGTAGGGTGCCGGAAGGTCTCGTACAACGATTCTCCCTATGATTGGCCTGAAAAAAAACACAAAAATAAAAACTAAACACAACACTAGAAAAGAAAACAAAGAGGAGAAAGGAAATGGGTGAGGGGGGAAGAGCCTAAACTCCCACCCCCTCTTGTCGATTTTGATGTTGGGAGAGTTTAGAGAGAGGGTTTAGAGAGAGCGCTTCCCCAGCACCACCGACAACTTGCATGATATATCTTCTTATTAGTATATAATATAGTAGTATTATATAATATTCTTATTAGTCAAAGTATATATATTCTTAGATACTAAGTATAAGTATAATATAGTAGTATATAAGTAGGGCTGTAAACAAGCCGAGTTCGAGCGAGTTTGGGTTGTGCGAGCTCTGCTCGTTCACTACTCGAGTCGAGCTTGAGCTCGGCTCGTTTATCAGCCGGGCCTAGGAGAACGTCCGAACTCGACTCGTATATAAGGACAATGAGCTCGAGCTCGGCTCGAGATCGGTTCTGTTAACGAGTCGACTCGAGCTCGACTCGAGCTCGGCTCGCTATAGATCTGAACCGGTAGGAAAGCACAAGCTGTATAACATTAGTGAAAGAAAAAGAAACAAAAAAGATCAATACCGGAAAGGTAAAAAAAAAAACAAAAAAATTAAGCACACTGAGATCTGAAGACGATCTCTTCAAATATTGAGATCTGAATACAATCTCTTCAAATATATCAACCAACATCTATTCGGATCTACAGGGGAATAAAACCAACAACCGAAATAACAAGTTTAAAAAAAAATATACATTTACTCAGATTTGGGGGAAGTCTCCAGTTCACTCACGCAAAATCCATGTCTCCCTCTCAGAAGCTCAGCTTGACCAAACCGCCCTCTCCTCCGACAAAAGCCCTCCCTTCAAGCCAAAAGCCACCCAAACGATGCCAAAAAAGGTACCGGTCTGGCCAGATTTTTGAAGGTGGAAATGATTTAGGATTCTCCATGAAATCAAAGTGATGGACACTTCTAAGCTATTGTGAAAATGAACCCGTTCCATTTTCAACAGCCCATGAGAACTCCTCTGATCAATTTAGGGGAGAGCGAGAGAGAGTATATCTGCCCTCTCTTTGAGTGAATGGACCAGAAGCTTCTACGGTTCTACCACAAGTTTAGGACAGTTCTCGAATATCGGGCAGCGAAAATGCAGTAAGCGAGGAGAAAAAAATAAATAAAACATGTGTGTGGCAGTGTGCATACTGCATAGGTAGTAAATGGTAGAAGTGATATATTGTTATTATATAATTTTCTTTGTGGGTTAGGGCGGCGAGAAATAAAGAAATGGAGGGAAAGGAATAGACCGTAGGGTTTTTGATTTCATTAAATGGTGTCGCAGGGAGGAATGGATGGCTATATTATTGTGCTTTTTTTTTTTTTCCTCTATAGAGTATAGACTAATATATATTTAAAAAAAGTCTTTAAAAAAATTAAAATCTGAAAAAAAAAATAATGTTATACAACATTTAATATTTTTTTTTAAATATATTGTCTTTTTATTTCATTAATCAATTTCATTTAATGATTTCTTTACATGTATAATTTCAAAACATAATTTTTTTTTTAATTCTGAATAATTTTATTCTTTTAATAACAAATCTTATATTGATAACAAGTTTCATATTTTGAAATTTTAATATTATTTCTTGAATATTAAAGTTTATATTAGTACTAAATCTAATATTACGACACTATTAGTATTGTTATTAATAACACTATCAATACGAACTCTGATTTCTCACAATATTTTATTCTATTTAAATTTAGATTATATAAATATTGATAAAATTCGGTCAGTTTTAGTTAAATATTTAAGATATAACAAAACTCAAGAACTAGTGCCTTACTAGTGTGTATATATATATATATGTATATAAACATAATATGGACCATATGGTGTAATTTGTAAACTTATAATGTTGTATATTTATTGGACTCATGTATTCATCGTAACTTCTAGTTCTATAAGTCTAGAAGTTAATATTATAAATTATATATATCTAACTTTTAGCTATTATATATATATTATATTATATATGTATAAATATATACGAGTCGAGCTCACGAGTCGAGTCGAGCTTCATACGAGTTTGTTTATGAACATTAATCGAGCCGGTCGAGCTTTATACAAGTTTGTATCGTTTAATAATCGAGCCTAATTCTATGTTTACGAACGGCCCATTTAATATTCGATTCGAGTCGATTTCGAGTTTAGTCGAATCGAATTCGAGCTGCCTATCGAGTAGCCTGTTCATTTTATAGTCCTATATATAAGCATTCGTATAAATATAAGTATATAATAATTAAGTAAAAGTATTATATAAGTAGTATAATAAGTATATATAGTATAAACACTATATTATACAACAAATATGATACTAACTAATGCAATATTTTCTTCCCGTTGGACCAGTATTCGTAAGACGTTCGTACAAATAAAATATTTATGGAAACCATTCGAACATAATAACCATCCGTTCGGACGGTAAAAAATAAATATTAGGCATCGTCTCCAGACCTAGCTTGTGCTGTTAGAACATAAAAATCCAAGGAACTCCCCCGTACCAGTGCCAAGAACTACCACACACCCCTGTCAAAGCCACTGTCTACCACCACTCCCCAACCAGCAACAGGTATGTGATCTCCCCAACGTTTTTACCGATTATTTTATCCTAAAACTTGTTTTAAATGGGTTGAAAATGGGGTTTTGAAAAAGACCCCAGTTCAATCCCGTAGTTGGCTGGAAATGGAGGACCGGATGACTCTATGGTCATCTAGGCCTCTCATTGTTGTTGTGGGAGGAAAAATGAAGGTTATAAACTAATTATTTTAGGTTTTGACAATGGCTGAGTCGACTCAGCCGTTACTAAGCTCAAACCAGAGCTCGCCGTTCGAACGACATATGAATGGTTAACATTCGAAGCAATATTCTATGGTTTGAAGGTCAATCTATTATCATTCGAACGACATATGAATGGTTAACATTCGAACCAATATAACCGTTTGAACCCATTAAAAAATGACCCTATATTTAAAGTAAACATAAAAGAAATCACTAAAATATTTTTACATTAATTACACAAAATTAATTTATAAATTCGTATATATTTTATGTTCCGTTAGAACCTGTTTAAAAAAATCCCTGCCAATTTTAATTTAATTTCCCACCAAACTATCTGTTCAAATGCATAAATGTTGCGTTCAAATGAAATATGTGTAGTTCGAACAATCTTGCAACGTTCCCGCCAGATTTTCCCACCAAATCTTTCTCGTTTGAACAAATCAATTGCGGTTTGAACAATTTTGAACTTTCCCCGGCAAAATAAATTACTTCCCCGTCAAGATTATTATTAGAACAGATTATAAACTATTCGAATAGACATTTAAAACTGGTCAAACGATTTTGACTTTTTGAGATGACCTAATTCGTCATAGAAGATCTAATTCGAACGGATATTTAGTCATTCGAACGTTTTTATAAAGTCATTCTTATTTTGAAACAAAATTTAATTATTTTTAGAGACGAAATTTAGTTTGTCCCTAAACAATTGTCTCCCTAAAACTAAAATTTTTTTTTTGTAGTGGAGCAACCTGCTCCGCATATTATTAGTATTTTTAATAAGTTCAATTTCATTAAAAAATAACCAACCACAAGGGGCACATCACCCATAAACACATAATAAATGATTGGACCTACTTATGACCATTTAGCCCGTCTAACTCAACAAAACAAAGTCATCGTCCGATAGTTTCTAAGTCTTTGTTATCCTCAATTAATTAATCAGAATTGACCCAAAGTGATCATGATACACAACATATTAATTTTTGAAAAATAATAAATTTATAACTATTTAAAATTTTGATAATTATATAAATTTAAATTATTTTTAAGAAACAGATATAATTATATTTTTGTATAGTAGAATAAATCGAAAAAAATTATAAAATAGTTATAGGTCTATTATTAATTTAAGTGTTATTGTATGTTTGTTGCTGTTTTTATTAAATATTTATTTTATTTTTAAATTGACGTGTAGAGTATACTATCCACATTATTTAAATAATAAAAATTAATTTTAAAGATTCAATTAAAGTTCATTGTTTAAATTAAATTATAATAAGTTTCCTCAAATAAAAATTTTTAATTTTTGAAAGGAATCAAGAAAAACATGAAATTTAAGAAAATCAAAAATTGGAACCAACCTGAGTACACGACACTCTCGATTTTTGTCGTCTCCTCCTTCTTCCTCCTTACTGTGGGAAGTGGGAATGCGCCAAACTTTCTCAGCTGCTTCCCAACCAAATAAAATTAAATCAACAAATATATTCATCATCGTTTTCTCATCATCCCATCATGTGGCATTAAATGATTGGTTCACAAATGAAATATAATAAATAGTCTCCAATCATCTAATGCCACATCATAGGATGATGAGAGAATGATGAGAATGAGAATGATGAATAGCATTACTCTATAAACACTTCGCATTGCTCCTCATATTCTCACTATATATATATATGTCTGAATTATCTATTCCAGAGAGAGCTCTCATATACTCTCTCTACAACAAAAAAACATTCACCGACAACCTATGAGTACTAGAAGCAATGTCTTGGAGTCCTTTTACTTCCGCTCATTCATTTATGCTATTGTTTATGTTTTTGGGTTTGGGTTCTTGCATCTGTTACGGTTTTGGGTTTGTTTTCGACCTCCACCATCTCTTCTCGGATCCCATTAAGGGAATTCTCGGTTGTCAGCGAGGAATTACCTTTTGGGGACTTTGTCCTTTCTTTTATGCAAAATACAAAAACAAATTAGCATTAGTATGGTGATGAATGATCCATCTCCAATATAAGTATAAAACCTCGTAAGAATTAGTATTCAGCCTGTTTTAGCCCAAATAATATTCTTCCACCACATAGGGCTCATCACATATATATATTCATCATACAGATTTATATTCATCACAAATACATATGTTTGTCATGCAGACTTCTCAGACTGAGATTCTTGTTTTACCAGGGATGCTTCTTCCCGGCCAACCAACTTGAAGACATCAACACGTGATACATCGAGGGATTCTACACGTCGACTATCAGGTGAGACTAAATATGACATCATTCCACCCCAATCTCCACGAGGCATTCTCCTTCTGTGAAACACATGGGAATGTTTCGCAGGAATGGTTGAGGGAATTCTCTATCCTGTCACATGATTTTAGACTTGCACTACCAACTTCTCACACAGAAATAGACCTTCACACAAAGATAATGGGTTCCCACACAACGATTCATAGTCATGTATAAAAAACAGTTAACTCATTCAAACATTCAAATCAGTGCGTAAATGTAGGCATAAACTTTCATGCTTTCTAAATGGGAGAAGAGAAGTAATAGAAATATTTCAATACATGTTACTCACAACACTCACCTTACATTACCAAGTACAATCTTAAAAGCTAACCTACCTTTCTATGTCGAAGGTCCTCTCACCGCCTCTATACTCTTTGCTTTCCGCAATAGTCGACTTCACAGGCTTTTGGTGAATAAAGTCTCAAAAGGGAGATCTCATCCCACATCCAGGTCCTTTAAATAGGGTGGGATTTTCATATGTCCTTTCTGACGTATCTCTCAGTCTATACTTGGATAAAAGTCCATTGGCCTCGTTGTCACACTTCACGATGATAGAGACAGATGGCAAGGCATGGTCTGCACACCCCTATATGGTCTGCCAACTCCTCAGTCATTCCTTCAGTGAGGGTTCTCCACGTGGCATCGGGCCATACTTCTGAGTCCAAACAACACAATTTTTCATGCCTTCACTTTTCATTTCTGACCCACTCCAAGTGTGACCCTTTGTGGGCTTCTGTGTATGACACTATCACTTTTCTAAGCCATTCCGTGTTATCTCGAAAAGTTTCCATATCTGGGTTAGTCTATCCTTGACTATTGCTCATCCTTCCTGGGCGAGTAATCCTAGCTTACCTTGGGCAGGTAGGTCTTGTCTCATCCTTGTTCACCAACCTCTTTAGCTCCTCGTTCTTACCTTCACAATAGACGACTTTTGTAGCTCGCCTACTATTGTCGAGACACCTATCTCTACCTTGCTATGGGATATGTTAGTCGAGCCTCCAACAAGATAATTCCTTAGACTAGTTGGACTAGTCTAAGGAATTATCTTGTGTTTTTCATGTTGGACTAGTTGCACTCTGCATCACCTACTATTAATTCCTTAGACCACCAGAGTGTTTTTCATGTTTTCCTTCCACTCAACTCCATATCTCTTCTGTCCCCTTTTTCACATTTGGTGGAGCCCTCACAATATATGTCTAGATTATCTATTCCTTTCATTCACTTTACGAAATTTAAGACTGTATCTAGTATTAATCTTTTATATTTATAGAATATTGTTAATAATAATTGTAATAATTGCTTCTGCATAGAGAAGTTTTTGGAAACTAAAATTTAGGGCTGTGCAAAATTTTTAAAATTCTGACTTCACCCGACTTCAGTTTCAATTCCGACTCTGACAGAGTCAGAGTAATCAGAATTTGGAGCCGGAGTCAAAGTAGCTCCGAATAAGGAGTCAGAGTTGGTGTCGGAGTTCGGAGTGAACTGGAGCTCTGAACTCCGATTCCGACCCCGATGTTTTTAAAAAAAACTAGATGTTAAACGACGTCGTTTTACATCTGGCTTTTTTTTTTAAAAAAATATATATATATATGTGAAACGACTAATGTGGAACGGCGTCGTTTCATCATACGGGGGGTCCAAAACGCAGGACCCCCATTCCCTTCTTCCTTCTTCTTTCTTCTTCTCTTCTTTTCTCCGAACCAGTGAACCCTGAATTGATCTTGTTGCCTTGTTCCCTCACTGTCGTTCCTCTTTGCGCCTCCATAGTCCGTAGTCTCGCCGCCTCGTTCTCAGGCTAGCCTCCGTAGCCTTTGCCCTTTGGTATGTTTCAGTCGTTCCGATTCCAAGCCCTAAAATTGATTTAATTTTTTTTTCTTCCATCTCGGGTTGCCTAGATTTTGTTATTTTCGGATCATAAAGGTGGTTATTCTGGTGAAGTTGAGTTGTATTTGTAGTCTTGTAGTAAGGAAATTTAGCAAAAATTGATGATAGCACATCGGTTAGACTGTTGGCAGTATGCATGCAATGTGTTTGATAAAAAAACTCTTTCATAATTTAATTTTGATCAAATTCTGAAAATTCTACTCTTATCATTTTTTGTGTATGTATATTTACCTTTAAACTTGTTGATGACAATGATAAGATCAATAAGATTATAAGAGCAATATATATACAACTAACACTACAAGTAGATCAAAAGTAATATAAAAATCACATTAGTCACACTCACATACACAGAAAAGGAATATATCACTGGGATTGGTTTGTTTAGTTGTGTTAAAATTGCCATATCTAATCATTATTCGATATATGATCATTAAGGTCCCTAAAAACACATGTTTCTATAATATATCAATGAACAATCTTTGTCCTTAACATCAAGTTTGCCTCCATTGATCAATAGAGAAATTAACCTGTACGTGATCATGATCTTGATCATGATATATATATATATGTATGTATATAGTTCCATGCATGTAGTACGTGCATGACATGCAAAGGCCAATCAACGTCGTGATGATCATATATTATGTGTCAAAGTGATCATCATTGTTGAGACAAATCCGGATAATTAAGTAGATACAAATACATTATCAACAAATAATTTATAACAACCAACCGATAAGGAGAACAATTCAAAGTGGGTTGCAGATCAAAATCTTCAAACACGGGCAACAACAGCACACAATCGATGAGGATAAACTACCAGAAGCCAAGGGATCGATGAGCACACTTGTTAAGCTCTTAGTCACATTCTAAGAACTGAAACATGTCAAATGCAGTCCAGATCAAATGCATGTGTGCTAGCTTGAACTACTTTACTTTACATAAACCTGTCAAAGACTCAAATGTGTACCAGAAATGCATGCAGTCCAGAAACCTGTCAAATTTTCTCATTGTTATTGAGTTTATACTTTACAGCAAAGGAAAAAAAAAAAGGCTACAAACTTTTCCCATCTTTTGAATTTTGAACTACTAAAATAATCATCATTCCTTTTTTTAGATTCCCATCATTTGAACTTTTTATGTTCTTTTTTAAAGATTTGTAAGGGAACTTAATTTGTTGGGATATGATAATTATCATTCTCTCCCTTAAATGAGTTGATGCCTTTTAAATTTTTAATATAGCCCAGTTATTTTTTAAACTAATTTTTTGTTTTTAATTTATTTTTGCAGCTTCTTTGATTGTGATATGGATCATAGACCTGGTGGAGACGATCGTCCATAAGGGGATGTGGCGGATGCCAATGCTACAGACCCTACACCGGTGGGTACTTCCACCCCTAGAGCCACATCTAAGGCAGCCACATCTAGAGCAGCTACATCTTGTGCGAGTAGTCGACTCCCACTCCCAGTAGATATGGAGGGTGAGGATGAGGATATGTTTAACGAAGAGGAGGAGATGCCCATTGAGCATGATCAACCACAACAGGCTTCTAAAAAACGGTCATGAACATGGGAGCATTTCACAAAAATTCCTAGTGATATTGCGAACCCGCAAACAAGATGCCACTATTGTGATCAACTTTGTAAATGTCATTCGAAGAAGCAAGGCATCAGTGTGATGATAGCACATCTTAATGGTTGCTAACGATATAAGATCGCGAAGGGATTGGCGGCCACTGATCAGACCAACCTCAATTAAGAAACTTCTATGACCACTGATAGTATACAGGCTAAGAAATTGGTCATCCCTCAATACAATGAGAAAATGTTGAGGGACATGCTTGCGGAGATGATAATTACTGATAAGATGCCCTTTACCACAGTCAAGAAAAGAGGCTTCTGAAAGTTTCTAAACTTTGTTGAGTCACGATTTTCCATTCCATCAAGGTATACGGTGATGCAAGATTGTATGAAGAGGTATGTGAAGGACAAGACGGAGATGAGGAAGATGTTTGTTACCACTGGCCAAAGAGTGTCATTTACGACTAACACATGGACATCCATACAGAACGTCTACTACATGTGTATCACAACACACTACATTGATAGTGAGTGGATTTTACATAAAAGAATTATTGGCTTCAAAGAAATTGTGGATCATAAAGGTGCATTCATTGGGGCGAAGATGGATGATTGTATAAAGGACTAGGGAATCCAAAAAGTGATGTATATTACAGTTGACAATGCTAGTGCCAATGAAAAAGCAATTGATTAGTTTAAGCGGAACACAACGGTGAACAATGATGTCATTCGGGACCACAACTTTATTCATGTTCGATGTTGTGCTCATATCATCAACCTCATCGTTGTTGAGGGGTTAAAAGAGATTGATATTTCTATTACCCGAGTCCACAACATTGTGCGATATGTAAGGGGTTTCCCCTAAAGGCTTGCCAAGTTTAAGGCAATAGCAAATGATCTTCAAATTGGATGCTCTAGTATGTTGTGCTTAGACGTTCCGACTCGATGGAACTCTACATACCTAATGTTAGATGTGGTACAGAAGTACCAAAGAGCGTTCAAGTGTATGGAGGTCGAGGATGGGGGCCTGAGATATGTTTTGTTGGAGCCAGCAGGACAAGGGCTCGGTGCGTCGGATGCACAAGATTGGACTAGTGTGAGGTACTTTGTTCAATTTTTGCAAGTTTTTTATGAGATAACCATGCGGATATTTGGATCCAAATATACAACTGCAAACTTGTACTTCAGCGAGCTCTCAGATTTTCACTTCCACTTGGAAAATAGTTGTACTGACTCTGTGGGATTGTTATCTGCTATAGCTACGAGAATGAAGACCAAATATGATCAATATTGAGAAAATATTGAGAAGATAAATAGATTACTATTTGTGGCTGTGATCTTTGACCCCAGATATAAGTTGGCCATTCTAGAATTTTGGGTAAATTTCTTCATCGGGGCAGTGAAGGCTGCATAATTTATTACAATGCTTAAAAGTGATATTGATGACCTATATAGTCACTACAACAATAGTTGTCAACCATCATCCGCAGCTGGTAGCTCCTCACATTTGAGGCTGACGGGATCGACAGCTTCCTTAGATGATACTGACCCATTTGGACTTGGGCTTACACGTCATCGTATTATGCAGCAGTATCATCACCTTATTGCAACAAGAAATATTATGCATTGTACATCTGAGGTTGAACGATATTTTATGGAAACTGTCGAGACACCTAATGATGTATTTCAGTTATTAACTTGGTGGAATGTTAATTCTACCAAGTATCCAGTCCTTTCCCATATAGCCCAAGATGTGCTAGCCATTCCTATCACTACGGTTGCCTCAGAGTCGGCGTTTAGCACTGGAGGTCCCGTGTTGGATGCTTATTGGAGTTCATTGTCACCGTCAACCGTGGAAGCCCTCGTTTATACATAGAATTGGATCAATGAAACGCCATTTGGACTAGATATTGTTGGCGTTGATGCCGATAGCTATAGACTTGAATCGGGTAACTTTATAAGTTTATATGCTTTTAAATGATTATTTAATTATTTTTAATGTTTCTAACTTCTACTTTTTATGATTTTATAGACCTAATTGTGAATCCTAACATAATTATCGATGACTGAGAGTTTGAGATGGACGCCCCTTGAGAGTTGGGATAGAGAACCCCATTTCTTGGAGAAACCCATTTATTGGTAAGAATCAAATAGAGAATCAAATTCTACTTTTACCGTGTTCAATTTGTTATTATCAATTTTTTTCATTTATTGATTGCAACTTTCTATCTTCATTTCAGGCATGACCAATGGACGATTGAGATTTGAGTGAAATCCGTGTTTAATATTTATGTAATTATCTTTAAAGTTTGGCACAATGTCGTTATAAATGGGATTGTATGGGACTGTTATAACTTATGGTTATTTAGCTTTTATACTATTTGATTTAATTTTTTTTTTTTTATCTTTTCAGTATTTTTTTTACAAATTCGGACTATTGTTATAAATGGGACTGTATGAGACTACATCAAAGATGTTATTTAGTTTTTAAACTATTGGATTTAAGTTTTTTTTTTTTTTAATCTTTTCAGTATTTTTTCTTTACAGGTTCGGACTTGGACTTTGGTGAGCCCAAAAGACAAAAATTGCATCCATTTAGCCCAGAAAATAGTCAGAGTTCGGAGTTCCGAGCTTCGATTGAAGGTTGGAGCTCCGTCGGAATTGCCGTTTCCGAGCTTTGACTCCCGGAAGTTTTACTCCGACTCCAAAAGGAATCAGAGTCCAACTCCGATCGAATGTCAACGCTACTCCGACTCCGTCAGAGTCCGAGCTCAACCCTACTAAAATTAATAATTTTACGATGGACTAATGAAAGATTTAATGGATTAATTATTTCATCTATTGAAAATAATATAGTAATACATTTTGAATATAAATAATCTGATAAAGTAGTTTTGCTCCTAAGATATATTATTTAATTTTTATTGAAAATTAGAAACGTGTTACTTTCTACTTTTGTCTGAAAAATATTATTTGTCAAATTTTTATCATTTTTATCAAATAACTAATATATAAGTAAAAATAATAAATAACCTTTATTCAATTCATATAACATTAAAAATAGTAAAATAATGATAATTTAAAAGGAAAATTCTATACACCATACTATCATTCTATTTTCATCCCACTAAGTAAAATGTGACACATTTATCATTATTAAATAATCATTTATTACATATTTCTTTATCATCTAATGGTGATGAATGTGTCACATACTATTTAATATGATTAAAATAAAATGAAAATGTGGTGTATAACATTACTCAATTTAAAATGATAATAAATAATAATCAAGTCGTCATTTTAGATAGAGTCGTGACTCGTGAGCAACCTGATCCACATATTATTAGTATTTTCAATAAGTTCAATTTCATTAAAAAAAAAAAAAAAAACCAATCGCAAGGGACACATCCCCATAAACACATAATAAATTATTGGACCTACTTATGGCCATTTAACCCATCTAACTCAACAAAACAAAGTCATCCTCCAATAGTTTCCAAGTCTTTGTTATCCTCAATTAATTAATCAGAATTGACCCAAAGTGAGTCATCATACACAACATATTAATTTTTGAAAAATAATAAATTTATAATTATTTACAAATTTTATTTCAAATAGACGGTAATTATATAAAATTTACATTATTTTTAAGAAACAAATATAATTATATTTGTGTATAGTAAAATAAATCGAAAAAATTATAAAATAGTTATAGGTATATTATTAATTTAAGTGTTATTATATGTTTGTTGCTGTTTTTATTAAAGAGTTATTTTATTTTTAAATTAAGATTAAAATATAAACACTTTGCATTTCTCCTCGTATTCTCACTCTCTCTCTCTCTCTATATATATATATATATCTGAATTATGTGTTCTAGAGAGAGCTCTCATATACTCTCTCTACAACAAAAACAACGTTCGACGATAACCTCCGAGTACTCAAAGCCATGTCTTGGGGTCCTTTTACTTCCGCTCTTTCATTTCTACTATTGTTTCTGTTTTTGGGTTTGGGTTCTCGAATTTGTTACGGTTTCGGGTTCGGTTTCGACATCCACCACCGCTTCTCCGATCCCGTTAAGGGAATTCTCGGCTTGGATGGCCTCCCGGAGAGAGGGAGTGTTGAATACTATGCCGCTATGTCATATCGAGATCGCTTGATTCGCGACCGTCATCTCGCTGCCAATGATGGCCAAACGTCACCGCTCACTTTTGTCAATGGGAACGAAACTGCTCTGATAGAATCTTTGGGATTGTAAGTTCATTAACCCACTCCCTATATTAATTATATAGAAAAACAATTTTTTTATAGAGTTTTTGGTGAGCTTTTGAAGAATTTCGATTATGTTTGTATGGCGGGTCAGAAATTGCTGGAAAACACTTTAAACTGAATTTGGGTTTAAAGCGTACCCATTTTTGCTTCTGATCGGGTAATACCCAATACTGGTTTTAAAATTGAAAACGGCATCATTTTTAGTATATGTATAATTTCAATTTATCCTCTCCAGGCTTCACCGCTCCTGCTTTCCTCCCCCTCACTTAACGCCCAACAGTCTTCTCTCAAGTCTCAAAACTCAGAAGCTCAATCTCTATGTCCTCTCTCACATCTCACTCACTCTATCTTACCCTCTCTCGCATCTCACTTACTCTCTCTCTCTATCCCTGCATCAGCCTCTCGCAGCTTCACTCTCTCTCTGTGTCTCACTCTTTGTAGCAACACACAATCTCTTGCAGCTCACTCTACAAGCACTAAGCAATAGATCAAAGGTAATAGAAATTATTTCGTTTTATTTGCTTTGGTGGGTTGATTTTACGAGATGGTAGGGTTAGGGTTAGGATTTGGGTTTGGATGGTGGTGGTAAAGGCCCTGTGGCATGGTTTTTTATATGATCGTCACTCTTTAAAAAGGCCCGAATTGGTGAAAACCCAACTTGATTCGAAATATATTCTGTGGTTGCAACTTCTTAATCATGTTGCTATGTATGTTTCTTTTGATATTTTCATTTCACTTTACAATATCTCTTACAGCGTTCTTTTCATTTCATTTCATTTCACTTCATGGTTGTATGTAGAATTACTCTTAATTTAGATTTGAATATATGGGTCGGAAGTTAGCTCCATAAGAACTCACTCCAAATGCAAATACATCTTAATATCCAAATATATCTAAACTCATATTAGGTGGGCTCCACAGAACTCACCTCGCTATCTCAACTCATTATTATTCATAAAGAATTCAACTTAGCTTAATTAACATCAAAATGCAACCTTAGGACCAAAAGCGGTACCATTATGTGATTATTGAAAGTAAAAATAATTAACCTGATAATTCAGCCAAATATGAAAAATGGGAAAATCTGACGTTTAGAATATTAGAAACATCCATTTAAGAAAGAAGAATGACTTCTCTATCTATCATTTTAGCTTGTTTTCTAGCTTTACAATGCTACTACGTATATGGCTACTCTTATGCATTTATCTTCCAAACAACCTTTAAAAAAAAAATCAATCAGAAAATCCAAAAATAATCAGGACAGGTAATCGGGTAACCGAATTGGGTTAGTGTAACACCCTGTTCCTGTAAGGTAGAGATGTTACGAACATTCATAACATAATGCCCGGTAAAGAGATTCATTTCCTGAATTACCTCATTTTATTGAAAAGCATCAAAAACTGAATTGAACATAACTGTTTCAAAGCTGAACGTAAAGTAAAAGAACATAAACTAACCCCACATATGACATAAAAGAAATCTAGTTCTTGTGTGAATATCATTTATTCCTTTCTAAGTCTTTACACTAGATCTACTCCTGACCATCCAGTTCTCTGTCATCATAATCACCATCTGTGGAAATTAGACATAGAAGAAAACAGGAAGACAAACAAAAATGAGTCGAATACTCAGTAAGTAGTACATCATACCATAAAAATACATCTTAGCCTAGCATAGACTTGATTTATGAAGACTTTTCACAACATGCATTCAGCATCACAGATTCACAATCATACGCATACATAACTTTCTGAAAATCAACTTTACATACATGCATATATCGTCACAGAATCACATAGCATACGTATTCATCATTAACATGAGCGAAAATATATATAATCATGGCAAAATGTAACGTGAATGCATAATTATTTATTTATCTTGTCTTACATGAAGTGAAACATGCTTGGGTCCATATATCACTTAACTTGCAAAACATAGAGTAACACGCTTGAGTCCGTGTTTCACTTAACTTGCATAATCTGGAGTGAAACACGCTTGGATCCGTGAATCACTTAACTAAATAACATGAAGTGAAACACGCTTGGGTCCATGTTTCACTTAACTGGAGTGAATCACGCTTGGGTCCGTGTTTCACTAAACTGAATAACATGAAGTGAAACACGCTTGGGTCCGTGTTTCACTTGACTAGGGTTAATCACGCTTGGGTACGTGATTCACTTAACTGAAGTGAATCACGCTTGGGTCCTTGATTCACTTAACTGAATAACATGGAGTGAAAACACGCTTGAGTCCGTGTTTCACTTAACTAGAGTGAATCACGCTTGGGTCTGTGATTCACTTAACTGAATAATATGGAGTGAAACACGCTTGGGTCCGTGTTTCACTTAACTGGAGTGAATCACGCTTGGGTTCGTGATTCACTTAACTGAATAACATAGAGTGAAACACACTTGAGTCCGTGTTTCACTTAACTGGAGTGAATCACACTTGGGTCCGTGATTTACTTCACTGAAATGAATCACGCTTGGGTCCGTGATTCACTTAACTGAATAATATGGAGTGAAAACACGCTTGAGTCCGTGTTGCACTTAACTGGAGTTAATCACGCTTGGGTCTCTGATTCACTTAACTGAATAACATGGAGTGAACACGTTTGGGTTCGTGTTTCACTTAACTGGAGTGAATCACGCTTGGGTCCGTGATTCACTTAACTTAATAACATGGAGTGAAACACGCTCAGGTCCGTGTTTCACCTATCTGAATAACATGGAGTAAAACACGCTTGAGTCCGTGTTTCACTTTACTTGTGCTTAACCACACTTGAGTCCGTGGAACTGTCTTAATACTTCTTATCTTTCTTAATGAATGAGAATTCATTAGACTTCATGAATTGTCTTGACATGGCATATTCTTGTTCATGACATAACATAACATGACATGTTCTTGTACATGGTGTAGCATAACATGGCCCTTTCTTTTATGTGGCATAGCATAACGTGACATGATAACATGATCTGAACATTTCGTGACATTTCATGGCATACATAATCTAAGTTCTACATGAACATGGCATACATGATCCGAGTACTACATGAATATGGCATACATGATCTGGCTATTCTATTTCATGGCATCCTTGACTTAAATTACTACATGAATATCTCATGGCTTCCATGTGTTTTTAGTAACTATCAATCCATCGACAACAAATTCATTCATTCACGCATGATCGCACATTTCCTCAAAGATCGTGAAAGGAATCTAACCTTGGCTTGTCTCTTAGCGTAGCGTAGATAACCATCATAAGCACATCATATTTTGACACACAACAATGATATTCACAGTACGCATGCATTTATATGATCATACTATTTACCTCTTGGCATTGCTTCCATGATCTCACGTCGTGGCTCGAGACCTATATGAAGTACTAATCGTCACTAGCTTTCCTGGAAAGACGTGTCTCTAGATGCTTAAAATCATATGTAGATATAATTTAATTCCACTAAGATTAATACATAATAATAATAATAGAATATTTATAGTCATATGAAACATACATAAAACTCATCTTATGGTCTAATCTTAGGATCGGGTTGTTACAAACTCCCCTTCTTATAAAAATTCCGTCCTCGGAATTTGCTAATACCTTAAGCAACCTACATATTTGTCCATCCATTCTTTCCAAGTTTCTATTTTAAATCTTCGATCATTTATTCGAGCTTAACGTTTCAAAATTTTAAACCTCAATTATTCATTCCTAAATCTCTTATATTTTCCTAATCCTTTTATACGTGCACTTACTATCAATGATCACACGCTTCAGAAGTACAATACCAGACTAAAGTGTATACCTTGACAACAAGATTTCTCAAAAAACCTATTAATAATATCATCCAAACCATTATCTTTCTTCAAATAATAGTGAGTAACTGTCTCCACATAAAATAATAAATAAACTTTCCACATCAAATGATAAATAAATCTCCTCATATAATAATAACCTCAAATAAATAGCAATTTAAAATTCTCCAAAGTTCAGAGTCTATAAAATATCTCAATTCTAAAATTCTAAAAAAATGAAATACCACAATGATCATGTGCCTATGGTTATGGGCCTACATCTCTAATTATAAGTACCTCAATTAAATTTCCAGATCAAACCTCGACATCTAGTGCCATTCTCCAATAATGCCGGCCTAATCGTTAAAACTTTTAATGTGCATGTTTAAGGCATTAAATCATCTTCTACGTGTAAACCTTAAATTCTCGTACCTCAAAAATATATCGACTTCACAATTTCTTTCAATAGTTCTTTTGCTAAATAATTCTACGATACGACATTTTTCAAAGATCTTTTGTTCACCGTTCAAGCTAGGCGAGAGAATCACATTACTTAAAGAACATAAGATATCTTCCACCCATCATCATGAAATACTATACACCATACATGAATCTATGTCAGAACTTCATAACCCACTAAATTTATTCCTAATTTCCTCAAATAAAACCTACAAGTTTAAGACGATTTTCTCATGACCAAAATGCATCATCAATCTTGAAACTAGAGGTTCCTAACCTCATATTGGAAACTTCCTTACCTTATGCGCTAAAACCCTTTCACATAATAGGTGCCACTCCAAATAATGTAGCTCATGCAAATGAGCAACAATAGTACGAATATTTCATCAATCATGCAATCAGTCAAGAATATGGCAATAAGCATCAAACATAATAGTAAATAACTTCTCCTGAACTCTGAGTTGGCCAGGAGCCATCCTAGGTATTTCCTATCCTAGAATCATTTCTTCCAAAAAAGTCTACAGAATCTCTCAAACTGGCTCTGATATCAATTGTAACACCCCGTTCCCGTACGGTAGAGATGTTACTAACATTCATAACATAATGCCCGGTAAAGAGATTCATTTCCTGAATTACCTCATTTTATTGAAAAGCATCAAAAATTGAATTGAACATAACTGTTTCAAAGCTGAACGTAAAGTAAAAGAACATAAACTAACCCTACAAATGACATAAAAGAAATCTAGTTCTTGTGTGAATATCATTTATTCCTTTCTAAGTCTTTACATTAGATCTACTCCTGACCATCCAGCTCTCCGTCATTATAATCACCATCTGTGGAAATTGGACATAGAAGAAAACAGGAAGACAAACAAAAATGAGTCGAATACTCAGTAAGTAGCACATCATACCGTAAAAATACATCTTAGCCTAGCATAGACTTGATTTATGAAGACTTTTCACAACATGCATTCAGCATCACAAATTCACAATCATACGCATACATAACTTTCTGAAAATCAACTTTACATACATGCATATGTCGTCACAGAATCACATAGCATACGTATTCATCATTAACATGAGCGGAAACATATATAATCATGGAAAAATGTAACGTGAATGCATAATTATTTGTTTATCTTGTCTTACATGAAGTGAAACACGCTTGGGTCCATGTATCACCTAACTTGCAAAACATAGAGTAACATGCTTGAGTCCGTGTTTCACTTAACTTGCATAATCTGGAATGAAACATGCTTGGATCCGTGAATCACTTAACTAAATAACATGAAGTGAAACATGCTTGGGTCCGTGTTTCACTTAACTAGAGTGAATCACGCTTGGGTCCGTGAATCACTTAACTGAATAATATGAAGTGAAACACGCTTGCGCCCGTGATTCACTTAACTGAATAACATGGAGTGAAAACACGCTTGAGTCCGTGTTTCACTTAACTGGAGTGAATCACGCTTGGGTCCGTGTTTCACTTAACTGGAGTGAATCACGCTTGGGTCCGTGATTCACTTAACTGAATAATATGGAGTGAAAACACGCTTGAGTCTGTGTTTCACTTAACTAAAGTGAATCACACTTGGGTCCGTGATTCACTTAACTGAATAACATGGAGTGAAACACACTTGGGTCTGTGTTTCACTTAACTGGAGTAAATCACGCTTGGGTCCATGATTCACTTAACTGAATAACATGGAGTGAAACACGCTTGAGTCCGTGTTTCACTTTACTTGTGCTTAACCACGCTTGAGCCCGTGGAACTGTCTTAATACTTCTTATCTTTCTTAATGCATGAGAATTCATTAGACTTCATGAACTGTCTTGACATGGCATATTCTTGTTCATAACATAACATAACATGACATGTTCTTGTACATAGTGTAGCATAACATGGCCCTTTCTTTTATGTGGCATAGCATAACGTGACATGATATAACATGACCTGAACATTTCGTGACATTCCATGGCATACATAATCTAAGTTCTACATGAACATGGCATACATGATCCGAGTACTACATGAATATGGCATACATGATCTGGCTATTCTATTTCATGGCATCCTCGACTTAAATTACTACATGAATATCTCATGGCTTCCATGTGTTTTTAGTAACTATCAATCCATCGACAACAAATTCATTCATTCACGCATGATTGCACATTTCCTCAAAGATCGTGAAAGGAATCTAACCTTGGTTTGTCTCTTAGCGTAGCGTAGATAACCATCATAAGCACATCATATTTTCACACAAAACAATGATATTCACAATACGCATGCATTTATATGATCATATTATTTACCTCTTGGCGTTGCTTCCACAATCTCACGTCGTGGCTCGAGACCTATACGAAGTACTAATCGTCACTATCTTTCCTGGAAAAACGTGTCTCTAGATGCTTAAAATCATATGTAGATATAATTTAATTTCACTAAGATTAATACATAATAATAATAATAGAATATTTATAGTCATATGAAACATACATAAAACTCATCTTATGGTCTAATCTTAGGGTCGGGTTGTTACAGTTAGTCCTATTTCAATACTTAGAGTCTTAGACCGTTCAGGTCAGACTGTAGGAAATTCGGGTCAGTTGAACATATGGCTAGCACCAAAGAAAGTAGTTTTGTATAAGCTGAAAATAAATTAGTGTGTTTTTTTCTTTTTCTCAAGAAATTAGTGTGTTTAATAGTGTATTGATATGATCCCTTTATTTTGCTCGGTAATGTATTTATTTATTTTTTTAAAAAATATTTAATAATTAAGGAAATTGATATTTTTTTATTTCTTAAAAAAATTTTAAAATTTTTTAAAAAACATAAAAAAAATAAAAAATGAGAATTTGGCCTAGGGTACGCCCAGTGATCACCCATGGCTCATAAAGTCAATTTCTGCTTGAACGCCTAGTTGCGCCTCGCATTTTTCTTCAACTCATTTTAAAATGTTGGTTTGGACATAATTAGATATGCAAAAGCCATTGAAAAATAACGCAAACATTTTGGAAAAACTTGGTGTTATGCCCAATTTTGTTTCTTAGATGAATTGGTTAAATCAAAGATTATTTTAGAGCTGATTCAAGTTAGGAGTGAAAACCAAAGGTTCGGTTTTGGTTTTGGTTCAAAACTGAAATAGCACCGATTTCTGGAAATGGTGTGAATCTTGACCAAAACCGGCTTGTGAAATGGGAGAAAACCGTCTACATCGGTCTCGGTGTAACTCGGGTGGGTTCGCCGACATCGTCGGTGGCGCAAACAAACTTACAAACACTTGAATGCCCATCACAGATTTACTAAAAATATGAAATATCACAACAAATATCAAAGACTCAAACACTTGAAATAGCACAAATGGATGAATCATGCATGAAACGGCGCAAATGGATGGAGCCGAGATGAGAAGAACCCAATGAAATCGGGAATGGATCGATGGCATCGGAAAGCCTAAGAGAGAGAGAGAGAGAGATAGAGAGAGAGAGAGAGAGCGCTGAGACTGAGGGAGTTAGGGAGATGAGAGAATCTTAGATAGAGAGAGAGAGGGAGAGAAAGAGAGAGAACGGCGTAACTGTAAGAGATGAGATTCGAGAATGAGAGGGAGAAGATGGGGGAATCTTAACCTAATCAAGAAATGGCGCCGTTTGGTCTCTGATTGAGACCAAACAATGCCGTTTGCTTTTATTTTTTTAAATTGTAGGGGTCCAAAACGATGCCGTTCCACTTAAATGAGTGAAATGGCGTCGTTTTTATATAGGTATAAAATGAAAAAAAAAGGGATAGAACTGATTGGTCGGTTCAGCAGTTTTTCACTAGATCAAACCGCAACCGAACCGATAGAGATCGATTCTTCTTATTTTCCACCGCCGGCTGACCGGTTCCTTGCCGGTTTTGGCCGGTCTAATCGGTTTCCAGCCGGTTTACTCTGTTCTCGTACACCCCTAATTCAAGTTCTCTCTGAGACCCACAAATTTTAACAATTCATTGTCTCATATTTTCAGTTTTTTATATAATTTTGTAGAAAACTCTTAAAGAAAAACTTCAGAATTATCATCTGCAATTGGTAATTTTGTTGTATCTTAGATGTGAATTGCTTGTAATCCGAAAACAAATTCTTTCATGTAGGGGCAATTATCACCTTAAAGATAGTATTCTACACGTCTCAAAGTCGCATTTATTTTTTCAAATTATTGTATCCGCACAATTTTCTTCAACAATAGCTTCTATCCCCACTTTACACAAGAAACCAACTGATCTTGGTTGAGAGAATTCAAATTGTTCCATTTTTTTTTTTGTCTCTTTCTTTCCCTATCATGCAGTTGGCTACACCACTTATGACTTTAGGGCTACAATTGAATGGTCTGGTCATTTCTGCACGACTTGAACGCTAAGTAGCTGGTCTTCAACAACCTTTGTTTCACTTAAAGAAAAATATATACTTATTCGTAATCAAGTATTTGCCACGAAATTGCCATATATAGCGAAAATAAATATTTCAGTATTTGCAACCCAACCACGAAGAAATGGTCTTAATTTATATATAGTATTTGCATTAGTCATGCAGTAAAAAAGCTTCTTAACTATAGTTTCTATCCTCCAAAACCTAACCCTTAATATTGAAATAACTATCTCATCTCATTTCATCTCACTATCCAAACGAGCTTAAAAAACATAAATCCCAAAAATCCCAACGCAATAAGTTTATCGCTTTTATGCCAATATATGAAGCTATGCATACAGTTCACACTCATGATCTGTTGGCGGAAAAGAGCCTGAGTTGCCAACCTGCTATTTGTTTTGACGGAAGGTTGAGATCCTTTAGTTAAGGTAGTCAGATATTCATTTCAAGTACTTTTGTTTCCATCGAAAGAACTTGTTTGTAGCTTTTTTTTTTTGTTTCTCCCGTCTTTTAGGCCTTTCTTTCACTTCTTAAATCATTGTCCGAAAACTTGGAGCTGAGGTGAAGTATTGATACAGCTACGACTATTTTATAACTCATTTTACAATCAAACAATACAAGCTTGCCACTTCATTAAAAATAGTTTTGGTTTTACATAACTGTGGCAAACTGCCCTTCATTTCAAAATAGAATTGTAAAAGAGTTGTAGAAAAGTTGTAAGTTTATCGGTATATATCTCTTTCTTCTTCTTTTTTTAAATGTCGGAGACCCTCCCCAAGGAAGGGCTGTATATATATGGATGATAGAAATAGCTTCTCAAATCATATGCTCAATGACAAAAATCTGGAATTTTTTTCCTTTTTTACCAAACAAGGACTGAAGGTTCTATGGGGATTCTTGATGTTTCAGTTTGCACTATGCCAATGTTTCTGTGGGGACGCCAAGTTTATCATTTTTGGTGGCATTGGACACAGGCAGTGATCTGTTCTGGCTGCCATGCGATTGTATGGCAAGAAGTTCATGCGTAACTGCCTTGCAGACATCATCTGGAAGTGTATGTTACTGACTTTTAACTTCACTATTTATTTATTTTCGAGGAATCATGGATCTCTGAATTATATTGTTGCTTCTACCGCAATCTGTGATATTTTTTTGTGGGCATGATTGTGTTAACTTTCTCTCCTAAAATGTGTATTGGGTGGGTCTGAAAGGTGCGACTTGCTACTACATACATTCAACAAAGTTATGGTTACCCTACTCATTGTTGATTGCAGTCATGCTTAAAACTATCATCTAGGCTTTCCATTACTGTGTTGAATCTACCATGATAAATTTATTTAACACATAGATTCGAGATGAAGGGAAAATCAACTCTTACTTTCAAATTAGACTCAGCTTAAAATTAAATTGAATTCAACTGAGTTTGGGAACCAAACCCAGCCTAACTTTTAGAAAAGTTAGGCTAGGTTTGGGGAGTGAAATAAGAATTTTTAATTTTAGATGAAAGTTTAAAATATTTTTTTTTAATATTATTATTGTTTTGGGATTTGAAAAAGTTGAATTGTTTATTATATTTTATACGGAAATTCGAAAAGTTGTAATGATGAGATGAGATGAGATGAGAATTTTATATTTTGTCTTAGTGAAGATCTAAAATCTCATGATCTGACCAGCAGAATCTTATCTTTTTTATGTTCGACTTATGTTTTCTGAGTTTTTGGTTGTTTATAGAATTCTTGTGAATTAGAAGCTTTCTTCAGGTCCTGAATTCTTTGATAATTACGCGATTTCTTTTATCAAGCAGATAGAACTCAGCATCTACAGTCCTAGTAATTCATCAACAAGCAAAAATGTTTCCTGCAACAGCACTTTGTGCGGACAAACTCAATGCCCTTCAGCAAATAGTAACTGTCCTTATAACGTATCGTATCTTTCTAGTAACACTTCATCAACTGGGATCTATGTAGAGGATATTTTGCACTTAATTACGGATGATGATCAACAAAAAGCTGTTGACACTCCGATTACTTTTGGGTACGTTCTTCATTGCTTTGCTACCGAGAAATTTTGGTGGAAATATTTGAAACCTCAATGTGAATATCATGTTGGTTATATCTATAGTGATATCAACATGATTTAGAAACCGGATTATATATAATTCAATAATTTCCTGTTTTAGTATAATACAAAATCTGGAGAATTGAATATATTGACAAATGAAAGTCATTTGAATGATGAATTCGGAGTCTGGTATGGCCTTTTTCCTCAAGTAGGAATGATAATTTATGAGGATTGTCAAGTAGTTGTATTGCCTCGATTTTAATGATTCACTAGAAATCTTTCTTCATATAAGGAGAGAAAATGTGAAAAATTAAAAAGAATATCAGCATCAACTCTTTTATCTGGCTCCAACTCTTTTTATCTCCATTAATTGGCTAGCATTACTTGCTTATTCTTGAAGTTGTCGCTTGTCTTTTACCTGATGATCAGATCTTTTCAGGAATTTTCATTTATTTATGGGCCTTGTTATCTTACGTTTTACTTGTTTGCAGTTGTGGTCAAATTCAAACTGGTATTTTTTTGGAGGGTGCAGCACCAAACGGTCTATTTGGGCTTGGCATTGAGAATATATCTGTTCCCAGCACCTTAGCAAGAAATGGGCTAGCTTCAAATTCTTTTGCCTTGTGTTTTGGACGTGATGGGGTTGGTAGAATCAGTTTTGGAAATAATGGCAGCTCAGACCAAAGAGAAACACCATTCAATGTTGGGCAATTATAGTAAGTTGTCACTAATTGATATTTCAAATACTGTTGGGAAAGTTCATTTAGTTTGGCAAGAAGACGTCTCTTTGATCTGAATCCCATGCTAACACTGATTTCCTCGGGAACTTTTTATCAGTCCAACTTATAACATCAGCATCACTCAAATAACAGTGGGAAAAAATTCTTCTGAGTTGGAGTTCAGTGCAATATTTGACTCTGGTACATCGTTTACTAGCCTAAGGGACCCAGCTTATACTTTTATTTCTGAGAGTGTAAGTTCTTCAAATACCACTGTTTCATAATATTATTGGGAGTTGCTTTTCTATAATATATAAGATCTATCATATATGCTGTTTTACAGTTCAATTCCCAGATCCAAGAGAAACGGCATACATCTCATCCCCAGATGCCCTTTGAATACTGTTATTACTTGAGGTCATCTATATCTGGAGAAAACCCTATTCCTATTCTGTATTAGTTGCCCTTTCAAGTCTGAGGCACTGACTTCCACTTTATATGCAGTGCAAATCAAACCAGTTATGTAATTCCTGATGTGAATCTGACAATGAAAGGGGGAGAAAGATATTTTCTCAATAATCCAACTGTAGTTGTCGGTACCGAGGTGTGATCTCACTTCCAAAACTTTAATTTCCTATTCCTGCTTGAGTTGTGCTAAAATCTAATGTTATGATCTCCAGGATGGTGCGCTTTTGTATTGTCTGGGTCTTCACAAAAGCGACGTTAATATAGACATCATAGGACGTGAGTATCTATTTATCAGTAACTTTTCTTATTGCCTGAGCAAGAACTTTGCTTATTTTAACCTTTTTGTGTTGCATTTTCATGTTCTTCTGTCAGTTTGGAATTCTATATATTTTGTGGAAATAGGACATACTTGTGCTGGTTGAAATTCTGTCCATAATGAAGTCTGAAGTTCATAATTAAAAGCACAGAAGCCCCATGTATCACTGAAAGCCATTTTGTATCCTTATGTATTTGAATTGATAAATGGCCACTTACTCTGAATTTATTTATTTTCATCCAGAAAACTTCATGACTGGCTATCGCATAGTTTTTGATCGCGAGAGGATGGTATTGGGTTGGAAGGATTCTAACTGTGAGTACTGTGATTTCATTTTCTTTTTCTCAGTGCACATTTCTCTTCTTTTGGTGAATTATTTTAGTGATTCTAGTGAGACTTGCTGTCACCTGCAGGTTACAATGATCAGACCTCGAACGACCTACCTATCAGCCCATCACAACCTCCAGCTGTCTCCCCTGCTCTTCCTGTCGACCCGTAAGCCACAGGAAGCATGGGAAACCATTCTCACACTTGTTGTCGTTTGGATTTAGGAGGAAACAAGTGTTGGTCTTTAGAGTTACGATCATTCAAATAATGTGTCATGGTTACGTGAACCACTATACACCTCTTAATTAGGAATAATAGCATTAAGTACGGCTTCGCTACCAAACGGAGTTCTGTCATTTGGTGAATTGAAAATATTTTCCATGTGTTTGCTATAAATTGAAAAGTTGTGACTTCTCATAAATACTCTTTTATTTTAGTTGTGACTTTTTATAAGTACTATTTTATTTTATATTAGTTGTATTTTTGACACAAGTGTCATTTTATTTTTGTTGTAACTTTTCAAGTGTCCTTTCATTCTATATAATAGAGAACTTCATCCATGAATATAGACTTCAAATTCTCTAGAAAATTAGATAAACACTTCCTCTCTCATTTTGTCTTTCTTTTTCTGGGCTTTGGCTATTTTATATGGTTTGTGGACCTCCTTTTGTGTGCACTAAAAAAGAGATTAACGGGAAATCGATATTGTTGTATCTTGAGAGTAAACTGTCAAGAAGTCTAATGCTTGTTTAGATATGAAGGCGACGGAATCTACTCTAAGAAAAATATTTTTCACAATGTGCCTCGAGATAGGGTTCTCTCTTTTTAATTTGCTCGTCAATTTTAATTTAATCTCTAGTTTATCAAGTGTTTTCACATGTATCTTTTATTATCCATATATTTTCAACATTCTTAGAGTAGAGATTCTCTATGTTAAATGAAAAAATCTACACAATCTCCTACTATTCACACAACCTCCACACACCATACTTTTTTTATTTTTTATTATTTTTTCTTTTTTCAAATATTTAATATATAAATAATGAATAGAAGAATTGAATTAGTTTAAAAAGAATAAACTCAAAAAAATATTTAAAATTTTAAAATTTTAAAAAAATATGGTGTGTAAAGGTTGGGGAGGTTGTGTAGCATTGCTCTTAGAATGAGTCAATTTTAAACATAGGCAAAAAAGATGGAAAATCTTTCTAACTATGCTTGGATTATATTTTGTTATTGAAAATGATCATTCTTCTGATGACTTACATAAAGCCGCACATACTGTTGAGTTGCAAACCTCTAAAGAAAAAAGATCATTTGTGTAAATGTATGATTCTAAATCATTTAAGTGATACATCATTGATATTTACTTACACATTAAATCTGTCAAAGAGATTTGGAATACTCTTGATAAGAAATATGGTGTACAAGATGCTGGAATGGATAAGTATACCACAAGCCAATTTCTTGCTTTAAAAGAGCTGATTTCGAATCCGTGGTAGAGCAAGCATATGACTTAACTATCATTTACGATGAATTGGGCCAATGGAGAATGGGTATTACTGAGCATCTCCAAGTTGCTTGTATAATAGGCAATTTTTCTCACTCGTGAAAAATTTTTGGCTTATCTCTTAAATATAAGACTGAAGATATGACCATAGAAATCTTAATTTCTGCAATTAGGATCCAAGAACAACACTTGAAAAATGATCCTATCCCACTGTTGGTTTTTTATTCCAGTCTAAAGCAAGTATTGTAGAAGGTCATAGAACACATAGAAATCCATTACACCAGAAGTCCAAATTCAATAATTGTAAAACTAGTTATCGACACAATTTGAGACCAAAGTCCTATATCAACAAGAATGATAAGAGACCTGTTTATTTTAATAGTCACAAACCGGGTCATTTAGCCAAAAATTATTGCTATAAGAAGAGGAAAATCCAAGGTAGTGAACAGCCAAGATTGCCTAACCCACAAGCTCATATGGTGCTTTTCGGGACCAACTCCATTGTAACTGATGAACGGTATGTAACCATATGTCCCCAATTTTATCTGGCTTTTAGTGTTATTGATTGGATAGTAGTCACTGGAGCCAATATACATGTCACTTCTAATCGTAATATTTTTTTCATCGTATCAGGATATAAGCGGCATGAAAGTGACGATGGGTAACTCCACCTTTACACAAGTACTTGGAGTAGGAAAATTTGAATTTAAACTAATGTCTGGAATCACCTTTCCATTAGATAAGCTCCCGTTTGGATAATGATATAAGATGAGATGGTTTTAGATAAAAGTTAAAAATTGAATAAAATATTATGTTTTAATATTATTATTGTTTTAGAATTTAAAAAAATTTGAATTGGAATTTGAAAAAGTTGAATTGATAATTTTATTTTGTGTGAGAATTTGAGAAAGTTGTAATGATGAAATGAGATAAGTGTTTTACGTGCTAGAGACGAGAATAAACCTAATTAGTTGATCTTTACTTAGTGGGATAGGATACTCATTGTTATCAATCCAATGAAGTTGTTGTAACAAAATATGGATCACGTGTGGGAAAAGATTATGTGAGTGATGATTTGTCTATAATAAATGCTCAAAACAATGTAGTAGAAAAATTTGCTTCTAATAATAAATTTATATTTTCTACATTTTCATCTTCATTATGTCATGCTAGATTAGGCCGTGTTAATTACCATAATGTTAAAAGAATAATAGATTTAGATATTATTCATAAAGTTCCTATTGATCTGGATGAAAAATATTTTATATGTATTCAATCAAAACAACCTAGAAAATCATTTAAATTTGATTTAAGAAATACATCATTACTTGAATTAATTCATAGTGATGGTTACTATTTAAAGAATGTATCTTTTAAAGCTATGCTAGTTGCAAAAGGGTTTGCACAAAGAGTGAGTATTGATTATTTTGATACATATTTTCATGTTTCTAGAATAACCACAATTTGTATTTTCATTGCTCTAGATGTGATCCATAAACTTGGCATTCACCAAATGAACAAAAAGACCATCTTTTTTAATGACGATCTAGAAGAAGAGATATACATGGATCAACCATAGAGTTTTGTGGTTCCAAGACAAGAAGGAAAAGTTTGTAAACTAATTAAGGGGATGCTTGAAGAATGAGATGATATGAGAAATATATAAATAGTAATGAAATGATTTGAATTAATATATTTTATTGGGTTTTGGGAAAGGAAATGGAAAAAGTTGAATACAAAAATTATAGAGTTAATATTGTTAGAATATAATTTTTTTAATATAATTTTTGTTTTAAAATTTGAAAAAGTTGAATCGTTTTTTGTATTTTGTTTGAAATTTTGTGAAAATTGTAATTATGGGTGGGTAACGGGGCCCTGTGTAATACCCTACTCCTTCCTTCCTTCTGACGTAAGGAATTACGTCTGATGTAACAGTCCGCTCCTCTCTAGTGTCAAAGAGCCCCGTTATGCATGCCAAACCTCGATGGCATGTTTTTAAAGATACTATGTGATTTCTAAAGTTAGCTTTATATTTTAAAGTAATGTGTATTTTGAATGGGTTTTTCCCATTGTTATTTAACTAAGTAATCTTTTAAATAACTAAGTTATAATATCTTTGAAGAGCTCCAAAAATATTATAATTGTGGAAATCATTTTATATAAATGATTCCAATTATTTAAAATATTACGTGATTTAAATAAGGATGGAATTTTTAAATTTAATTTAATGATTTTATTCTCTTAAATATGTTAACTGAGACTTCATCATTTTATTAATGATGAAAGAATATTATTTTAAATAATATTCTATCTTTATTCCTCTCAGTGCTTTTAATTAAATATATGTTTACGCGTTTTCAAATCAGTATTTAAGGGTCATCGTGGGATCATTTTATTGATCCTCAGTCGTTGGGTTTTAGTATAAAACCTCAGCCCCTTTCTGTCTCCCTCACTTTCCCCAGCCCTCTCTCTCTCCTCCCTTTCTCCCTCTTGGCTTGCTCTGTACACAGCCCCTCTCACACTGAACGCTCCACTACCCAGCCTGGCGCCGCCGTGCACCAGTGAGCCTCACCGCACATTCCACCAGCACTGCCTCACTCTAGCGAGTCCCCCCGTACCGGCCTCTTCCTCCCACGCTCGCCCCTCCTCTCCCTTGGCCATGCACGGCCCTAACGGGCTTAGTGCTCCCTGCGCCGCCGTGCACCGTCCTCCGGCACCACCACCTCCACGACAGCCTCCTATGCCACCGGCCACCCTCCTCCAGCAAGCTTGGCCCCCATCTCCCCGCTAGCCGCTCCCATGCACACACGTAGCTCCCTCCATGCATGAGTTCACTGTGCACGCCCCTTGCGCCGCTGTGCGTGGCCACCGGACACCACCACGAGCATCCTTGAGTCTCCCCCTTCCTCCTCTCATGGACCCACGACCAGATGCCCCTCCTCCACCTCCCGGTGTCTCCCTCTCTCACGCACAGGTTAAGCCACCTCCACCACCATACGCCGCCACCCACAGCGTGTGATCGCCCTCTCCGGCACCCTCAGGCCACCACCAAGCCATCCTGACCACCCTTGGCCCCGATCTGTCCCCATGCATGCACACTCTCTCTCACTCTCCTACAGCACCTCTCTCCCTCACAGTGCACGGCCAGCCCTTTTTCGCCACCGTTGACCACCATGCTGCCACCACTGAGCCTCCACGACTCCACCAGCAACCTCCCTTAGCCTAGCCCAAGCCTAAACCACTATTTTATGTGGTGGGTAACCACTGCACATGATGGACAGTCACTACGAGTGACTGACCGCCACTGTACACGGCTAGATCCGCCGTGATACGCCACCATCACAAGGCCACCTTAGGCCCTTCCAAGACCACACCTAGCTATTCAAACGCCTAAACAGTTATCGTACGCGGTGTAGCCACCTCATACAACCCTTCCGGCATCATCGACTACGACGGTTAGCGAGTAACGCACAGGTTATCCCATTAACGGTATAATTCTCTATCTCTCGCTATTTATGTTAGATGTTAGCTAGTTGACTAGATTGTAGACAGTGCTGTTAGTATTATAGGGTTTGCTGTGTAGTATGGTGATGTGATAGGCTGTGACGTGAAATGTTGGGTGTAATTGGGATGTGTGTTGTGTAGTGTTGTAGACTGTGCTGTGAAGTGTGGCTGTGGTTTGTGTGCCATAGTGGTGATGTGACGTAGTGCTCTGAAAGGAGTACGCGTGGAATGTACTCCATGTGGTGGAGCGATGCACCATATGGCGTGTATGCCGTAATGGTGATGTGGCATAGGGTGTGAAGGGAGTACGCGTGGAGTGTACTCCATGTGGTGGAACGATGCATCATATGGTGTGTATGCCATAGTGGTAATGTGGCATAGTGCTCTTAAGGGAGTATGTGTGGAGTGTACATGTGGTGGAGCGATGCACCATATGGCGTGTATGTCATAGTGGTGATGTGGCGTAGTATGTGAAGGGAGTACACGTGGAATGTACTCCATGTGGTGGAACGATGCACCATCTGGCGTATATGCCATAGTGGTGATGTGGCGTAGTGCTGTGAAGGGAGTACATGTGGATTGTACTCTATATGGTGGAGTGATACACCATATGGCGTGTGAGCCATAATGATGATATAGTGTAATGCCGTGAATGGAATACACGTGGAATGTACTCCATGTGGTGGAACGATGCACCATATGGCGTGTGTGTTATAGTGGTAATGTGGCATAGTGCTGTGAAGGGAGTACGCATGGAGTGTACTCCATATAGTGGAATGATGCACCATATGGCGTGTATACCATAGTGGTGATGTGGCGTAGTGTTGTGAAGGGAGTACACGTGGAATGTACTCCATGTGGTAGAGTGATGCACCATATGATGTGTATGCCGTAGTGATGATGTGGCGTAGCATGTGTGAAGGGAGTACATGAGGAGTGTACTCCATGAGGTGCAGCGATACACCGAATGACGTGTTGCGAAGATAAGGGTGATTGCGTAGTTGATGGGCGAAGAGCTTGATGTATGGTCTCGGGAACTGTGGAAAAGTGTCCTGAAGTGGCTAAGATGTGGCCTGTAGTCTAAGGTGACAAATGTTGCCGTGTAATCGGCTTATGACCGAGAGTAAGTGTGAAGTGGCTAAGAAGTATCAGAGTAATGCAGCGGAAGCATGATTGGGCAACATCATGGAATGACGTGGTCATCATGGAGTTGTGCTGTGAAGTATGGATGTAGTCCAAGGCGACGAGTGTCGCCGCATAGTCGGCCTATGGCTGGAAGTATGTGCGAAGTGGTTAGAAATATCAGAGTAGTGCAGCAGAAGCATGACTGGCAATGTCACTTAGTGACATGGCCCATCGAGAAGTCATGCTACAATGAGTTAGGATGTATGTCAGGTGACGTGACAAGGTCACGGTATAGCTTGGGATTAGTCTCAAGCTATATGGCGTGACATAAAGTATATTTATGGATGGAGTCCTATCATGTTAAGTATTGGGATGAACTGTCATGAGCTACGGCTACCATGAAGAGTCGTGCTAGCAGGGTAAGAGAAGGTTGGTATTGGAGTACGGTGCTTGCCATACGAGCCTGTGAAAAATGTATTAAATGATGGTCTTAAGGGATAAAAGGGTAAAGTACATGTGTGTTCTGGCTAGACACACGTGCTGGACAGATTCACCATATGTAATGTGTAATCTGTCCTAAGCATGGTTACACGGTCGTTAAGCCTCAAAGTGGTTTGGAGTCATGTGACTTGTATAGATGGTCATGAGAATTAGAATGAGCTAAGATACATAAGGGTAATTACGAGTGTACTATCTAAGGATGGGATGCATGACTTAGTAGGTCTAAGTCATGCGTCAGAATGTGGTTAATGAGAAGAATGAAACAGAGATCTTGGTGTCTTAATTCTATGGTGAATCATGGATTCACCCTAGCGAATAAGCACTCGAAGTAGAACGTAAGATTGAAAGAAGTAGTAACCGTAATGGGTCCCCGAAGGTCTTATCCTAGTAAGGGACACGTAAGGGCACAGGATAGAAGAATAGTGTTCTAAATAAAGCATAGCTCTATTTCTAGTTCAATTGCTTATGCACTAGATAGAGAATAATGCTAAGGTTATGTATGCATGTAGGTTGCCATTTGACACGTACATGAATGGACTGCATGGTATGAAAGTAGCATGGAGTCCAGGTAAGTGTTACGTTCATGCTCTTCTAGAGTCTTCTAAAAGATAAGAAAAATATAACGAAACGCTTTTCCTATAAAAGATGCTTTACGAAACGACACGAAAGATGTTTTTTACGAAAGCATGCTAAGTATTGAAAGGTATACGTATGTACGGCCCCTCCTCGGCAACCCCTTTTTACGCATCCAAAAGTATTAATTGTACGCATATGAATGGATGACTATACGATGTATCTATTATACGTATTTTCTAAAGAAAATAAAAGAAGCGTCGAGGCCCTGTGCCCCGAGCTTCAAACCGATGCTTTAAGTGACGCGAAAAAAGTGTTTTAAAACTGGTCCCTACGAACTAATGTTAAAATGCCCCTATGAACTGATGTTTTATGGATGCCACGTAAGATGATGTTTAAGCCCATGCTTTTAAATGATGTTTTTCCCATGAAAGCATGAAATGAAATGAAATGACAAGAATAAATGCTCATGCCCATGTAAATGAATGAATGCAGCTCTTTAGAGCTGACATGAATGAATGAAAGAATGGCATGTGGCATTAATAAATGTATGAAACTACGTAATGGCTATATGAATAAATGGAAAGGGGTACCCAATGAATGAATGGGCAGATTGCAATACTGGGCAGTAGTATCTGGTAGTGCACCCAGTACTGCACCCTAACGGAATGGGATTCCAACCCGTGGCCAGGGGCGAATCCATTGGCCCAAAAGGCCGCTAACCCCAGCACGCGGGGCGTAACAACATGCATTGGCCTATGAAAGTGAAAAGAAAAGTAATGTATGAATGCATTGCACTCTTCAAGAAATGAAAGCAGTGACAGGAAAACATTTTACGAAAAGAAAAGCATGTTTAAAGAAGAAAACCTCTGTCCACTGATGTTTACGAATGAAAGCATGTATGCATGTACGTATAGTATGTATAGAATAATGAATGCATGAATGAAAACCTATGTTGCTATATTTTAATGGTATGAAGTAATACTTACTAAGTATTCGACTCATTTTAGTTTTTATGTATGCCCCTCCGCCCACAGGAACTGAATGAGCAGTACGCTCAGGAGGGACACGACCAAAGGAGAAGAGCACAAAAGTCTAGGCATGGGTATTTTAAATGTATGAAAGACCTTTTTATTTTAAGATTTATGTTTTCTACTGTAAACCTCTTTTATTATGAAAGCATATTTTATTTTTATAACGTAGAGTCTTGCACCCTGGGAATGACAGTAAAAGATTTTAAATCGAACAGTAATTCCCATCGTCCTTTTCTAAAATATTTTGTAAAAAGACCCACCTCAAGGACGGGCGTTACATCCTGCCACATGTCCACTTGTGCTTCATTGGTCGCCCCTCACTTGGGCAGCCGAGCGCCCCTGATCATCAGATGCCGTTATACGGGCCCCTGCCTACACTAGAGAGCACAAGCGGGGATAAGGCCCAGGCTAGGTAACCTTGTCCTTCCGCAATTATATATACATACACTCATTAAAAAGTTATTTTCATTAATAATACGACGTTGTTTTGGGGTTCTCCAAAACAACATCTTTTTTAATATAAGCTAAGTACTATATAATGAAAGTTGAAACCGAAACCCTTAATTGAATCCTCTCTTCTCTATATCCCACCACCATTCTCTCTAAATTTCCTCTTTCCCTCTTCATTTTCTCCTCCACTTTTTCTTCATGAAGGCTAAAGCTCATGAGTTGTGACTGTGAGACACCAACACCATATTTCAAACACCCACGAGCCACAGGCCACAATGTGGTTGTGGGTCTGAGGCCACAAATGGTCGTGGATTTTGCGTAGAGACCCACGACCATTCGTGGTCGTAGTTCTCTGCTTAGACCCATGGCCATGCCATGGTCTTACCAGAGCAATTGCGATTTTTTTAAGTTATTTTTTCAATATGTGTTTGTGACAGTTGGATGATGGATCTATAGATTTTAGGTTTGCATTTGGGGATTTTTTGTTTTCTGTTAGTTTTGAATTTTTTGTTGTTTTTTGGTTTTAGATTTGTGGAACTTTCTGTCGTGGGTGGGTGCTGAATTAGGGAGGGGGGGCAGAAGGACCAACGGTTCAATCCAACCCCCAGTAGCTAGATGGGGGTCATCACCAACGAGGAGTGAGGTTGGATTTCAGGACGCAAAGTCCCCCCCTTTCGCCCATGTTAGGAGTGAGGTGCGGGAAGGTGATACCCTAGTTGTAATAATTAAGTAATAATTCGATGAAAAAGTTAAAAATTTGAAATTGAAAAGTGTTTGCTTTTTAGTATGTTTGAGAATGAAATTATAAAAAAAAAAATTGAGATGAGATGAGATGAGATGAGATGGAATGTGTTTCCTAAACAACCCCTGAATCTCTCTTTGGTTTAAAGCAAGCTCCTAAACAATAGGACCAAAAAATTGATGAAATAATTTTATTTTATGATTTTAAGATAAGTAAATGTGAGAAGTGTTTAATACTAAAATAGTTGATGGTGCATGTGTAATGCTATATCTTTACGTTGATGATATTCTCATCTTTGGTACCAATATACGTATTGTACATTATTAAGCCACTAAACCTAATATTTCATATGTTGTGAGTAGACCTAGCAAATTCACTAACAGGCCTGATGATTCTCATTAGAAGACGTTGGACATAATTCTTAGATATTTGAAATGAACCATGACATATGATATCCATTATTATAAGTATCTCATTGTATAAGAAGCATACAGTGATGCTAGTTGGACAATTGACACAGTCAATCATAAGAGAACGAGCGAATATACTTTCACTCTTGGTGGAGCAGCTGTGGCTTGGAGATCTTCTAAGCAAATTGTGATTTCACGATCTACTATAGAGGTAATTAATAGTTTTGGATACTACCGGATATGAGGTAGAGTGTCTTAAGAATTTATTGTAAAAAATCTCACTAATTAAAAAGCCAATGCTAGCTTTTTCTTTTCTTTGTGATAATCAAGTTGTGATAAGTGTTTGTAATAATAAATAATTTAATAATAAAAGTAGATATTTTAGTATCAGACATTTTACAATAAGATACGTAATAAAGAATGGATATCTCACTTTGAAATATGTAAAGTCAGAAAATAACCTATCAAATCCTTTGATGAAAGGACTGGCAAAGTCGGAAGTTATACTTACATCAAGGGGTGGGACTGAAGCCCATTAATTAGGTGACTGATAGCGTCAACCCAACCTTCCTAACAAGAGATCCTAAGAATAAGGTTCATTGGGAAGAACAAACTATTTGAGTAACTAGATAGTATTATTAAAATATTATTTTTTGGTTCATCCGTAGGATGTGAGTGTTACAAATGTAATGATAAAAGAAAAGCTAAATGTTTCAAATGAGTCCAAAACTAAGGCCAAGTATCGAATTGCATGTACCTTCGAAGACCTCACCTATGAGAGTGTGATTATGGGGTCACAATTTATGGTAATTGGGCTACTCCCTAAAGCGCTCATGAATCCAAGATATGATGCATGACCTTTATACACCACCTTGATAAGAACCTGATACAAGTCATTGTATATGTGTCATGTAGAGAAGCCTGAGTTAAAAGATTCTGGTTCAAGAGTTGGTTCACTATAGATCTTTTAGATGGAAACATGTTAACACTAGGTAGGCATTCAAAGCTGCAAACTACCTCTATTGATGCATTGTACTTAGTTCAAAAAGATTTCTTCTAATTTGCCTTTAAAATATTTTATCAAGTGGGGGATTATTGGTTTTTAGAGTTATGATGATTAAAATATTTTACAGGTATGTAAAAAATTGTATAAATCATTGTCATTATGTGAATCATTGTCATTATTCAATGTTTTGGTTCAGTGGTCAAAAGTTTAAACAAAAATGTGACATGGTTACCAAACGAGGGGTTATGCCATTTGGTGAATTAGAAATTTTTATAATGTGTTCTCTATAAATTGAAAAGTTGTGACTTCTCACAAATACTCTTTCATTTTAGTTGTGACTTTTCACAAGAAGTACTACTACAGGTAAGTAAAAAATTGTGTAAATCATTGTTATTATGTGAACCATTGTCATTATTCAATGTTTTGGTTCAGTGGTCAAAAGTTTAAACGAAAATGTGACATGGTTACCAAACGAGGGGTTATGCCATTTGGTGAATTAGAAACTTTTATAATGTGTTCTCTGTAAATTGAAAAGTTGTGACTTCTCACAAATACTCTTTCATTTTAGTTGTGACTTTTCACAAGAAGTACTACTACAATCACAAAAAGATTACACAAAAGTAATATCACAAACTAACGTGATTTTATATAGTCCGTTAGATCTACTTTACAATGAAAATAACTTTACAATCTAACGAATCACATCATGTCATATCAGTTTGTGAGATTACTTTCGCATAATCCATTTGTGGCTAGAGTATTTCTCTTTCACAAGTACCCTTTCATTTTTTGTGACTTTTCCCAAGTGTCATTTTGTTTTAATTGTGATTTTTCACAAGTGTCATTTCATTCTTTATAAATAACTCCATCCATGAATTTCTCCTTCATTTTGCCTTTTTGCCTTTCTTTCTTTGAGCTTTGGCAATTTTATATCAACTCCGAGATTCCCATTTTGTGTTTAACGAAAATGAGATTAACGGAAACCAACGTTGTTGTATCTTGACAGTAGACTATCAAGAAGTCTAGTGTATGTTTAGATTTGGAGAAAGCAGAATCTACTCTAAGGAAAGCATCTATCACAGCGTGCCTCAACACCGAATTCTCCCTTTCTAATTTGTTCTTGTCAATTTTATTTTAATCTCTCGTTTAGAAAGCACTTGCACATATATCTTTTATTATCCATATTTTCCTAATAACAGGTGACAATCATTTTATGGAATTGTTATTTTTCTAAACAAATGATAATTCACATCATGTTACCATCTTTCCCACTTCTAAGATCTAAAAAAAGAAAAAAAAGATTACTTTGATTCGCTGCATTTGCGTTAGGATTTGCAGTTCAATGCGTAGCCATTTCCTTTTGTTTGATTATCTCAAGACGTTCCACCTACCAATTATTATTCTTTTAGAATGTGATTTTAACCTCGATTATTCTCTTAGAATATGTGTTTACCATAAGCTCAGCATAGAATGGCGTGACAAGCTGCTGAAGATCGATTTAAGTAGAGAAAATTGTAACACCTCACACACATTTATATGAAATGTGAGGGATGGTAAATAAAAGTTTGTGAATTGAATCGTAATTTGAGAGTGAGCTCTGGACTTTTATAATTTTTTTAACACAAAAAAAAAAAAAAAAAAAAAGAAAAAAACTCCAATTTTGATCTTGATCAATCATATGGAGTCTAGATATGGTTAGGGCTGAACAAATAAAACACTCATCTGACCCGACTCGAAAATCCCGACCCATTTGTGTGTAAAATGGGAACCGGTTTAAACCGTACCCTCTTTTTGCTTCTGATCGGGTAATACCCGATTCCCGTTTTAAAACTGAAAATGGCGTCGTTTTCAGCATATGTATAATTTCAGTTTATCCTCTCCAAGCTTCACCGCTCCAGCTCTCCTCGCTCTCGCTTGACGCCCGACGGTCTCCTCTCAAGTCTCTATGTCCTCTCTCGCATCTCACTCGCTCTCTCTCTGTATCCCTGTGTCTCTCTCTCGCAACTCTCACTCTCTCTTTGTGTCTCACTCTTTGAAGCAACACACAATATCTCGCAGCTCACTCTACGAGCACCGAGCAACAGATCGAAGGTAACAGAAATTATTTCATTTTATTTGCTTTGGTGGGCTGATTTTATGAGGTGCTAGGGTTAGGGCTGGGGTTAGGGTTTGGATAGTGGTGGTAAAGGGCCTGTGGCATGGTTTTTTATATCATCGTCACTCTTTGAAAAGCCCAAATTGGTGAAAACCCAACTTGATTCGAAATATATTCTATGTGGTTGCAACTGCTTAATTGTGTTGATGTGTATATTTCTTTTGATATTTTCATTTCACTTTTAAAATATCTCTTACAGCGTTCTTTAATTTATATTTGAATATGTGGGTCGGAAGTTAGCTCCATAAGATTTTTTGGACCTTTGATGGATTAAGGAAAGAAAAAAGGTAGGCGACAATATGTGTAGACAACTAAGACAAGCTAACATAAATGATTTTGGATTCACTGAGTCCTTTCTTTTTTTTTTTTACCTTCTTCTCTGAGTCCTTTCCTTTACCCAGAAACCTCATACCTATGTTCTGTACTAATTCGATTCTTAACTGGTAATTGTGAGCCAAGTAGTCATTAGCAAAAGCATATTGAAGGAAGAGAAAGAAAATGGGTTCACATTATGATGTTCCCGTCTGAGAAATCTATATAAACATATATGTCTAAGAAAATTGAAGATCATACCAATAAAGAAGCGCACACTTTCTAGATAAGTTTGGTATTCTTTTAATTTGGAAGTGTTGGTTGCTTTTTTAGCGTAGTATTTTTTGGGCCTTGTAATTCAGTCCTCTGTTAGTAAAACTTTTAGGCCTCGTTTGGATAGTGAGATAAGATGAGATAGTTTTAAATAAAAGTTGAAGTTGAATAAAATATTATTAGAGTATTAATTTTTAATATTATTATTATTTTGGGATTTGAAAAAGTTGAATTATTTATTATATTTTATATCAAAATTTGAAAAAATTGTAATGATGAAATGAGATAAAACCGTTTCTGTATCCAAAACGGGACCTTAGTTTTCTTGTATTATTAGTATTCTTATTAAATTCATATACCCAAGTTTTCAAAATTTTGAAAAATCTTCTAACCCAATGCTAGGTTGAGTGATGAGGGCAAAACTTGGGCACAGCTTTTACAATGGAATATTAGGAGAGATGGAGAGCAAATTGATCTGTGGCCTCGTGCCTCTTGGAAGTTGAGGAGTAATCCAAAAGTATCATGCTTATTAATTGCAAGTTGAGGAGTTTCTCATTTGACTTATTACTAATTTGTGTTTCTGTAGCCATTCCTGAGAGACGTGCTTAAAGACCTATGTGTCTTCAATGACAAGGGATCTAATCTATATATAGGATCTTATGAGCTGAAACCAGAATACAAAGAAAACAAATTATGATGAGACATGAAGGGCTTGGGCATGAAATTTGTGAAGAATTCGATGGGAAAGGGCCATGGAATTGGCCGTGAAGGCATCGGCACTGGGCAGTAACACCAAGAACCATGACCACTGACAAGAACGAAACAAAGAATTCAAGAAAATTAAAGTAACCCATCAACGAGAAGTCACTCTTGTTTCCAGAGAAGCATGAAAGCGAGGAGTTCAAGGGGGCACACCATTTGCTGGCGTAGTGTTCGATCATTGTGTAGAATGTTTTTGTTGATCTATTTTTAATTTTATGCTTTATTTCAGACCAATTTAGGACTCGTTTGATTCTTTGATTGCACTCATCTCAGTTGAATTCGGTTCAGATTTAGATCTTCTTCTAATATCCAAACACGCAATTTTCAAATTATTAAATTTATCTCAACTCAAAACTTCTTTACACGTAGGACCCACAACATTTTTCAACTGAACATCTCTTTATATGCAGGATCTATAAATTTTTTTAATTTTTCATAAATATATCTAAATTCATTTTAATATCTAAATACATCTAAACTCATATTAGGTGAGTTTCACAAAATTTACTTTACCATCTCAATTCACTATTATTAATAGAGAACTTAATTCAATTTAATTCAACAGCAACACGCAACCTTAAGACCAAAAGCAGCACCATTATGTGATTATAGAAAGTAAAAATAATTAACCTGATAATTCAGCCAAAGTTGATAAATGGGAAAATCTGACGTTTAGAATATTAGAAACATCCATTTAAGAAAGAAGTATGACTTCTCTATCTATCATTTTAGCTTGTTTTCTATCTTTACAATGCTATGTACGGATATGGCTACTCTTATTCATTTATCTTCCAAACAGCTTTTAAAAAAAAATCAATCAGAAAATCTAAAAATAATCAGGTAACGGAATCGGGTTCGGAAGTCCTGTTTCGGTATTTAGACCGTTCAGATTAGAATATAGGAAATTCGGGTCGGTTGAACAAATGGCTAGCACCAAAGAGTAGTCTCGTACAAGTTGAAAATAAATAGTTAAATTCAACTATTAGTGTATTTAATAGTGTATTGATATTATCCCTTTATTTTGCTAGGTCATGTATTTATTTTTTTTTAAATATATTTAATAATTAAGAAAGTAATTATTAATGTATTGATATTTTTTATTTTATAAAAAATATTTTTTAAAAAGCATAAAAAAAATAAAAAAAATAAAAAAAGAGAGAGAGATAGAGAATTCGGCCTAGGTAGGCCCAGTGATCACCCATGACTCAAAGTCGATTTCTGCTTTGCGCGGCTAGTTGCGCCTCGCATTTTTCTTCGACTCATTTTAAAAAGTCGTTTTGGACATAATTAGATACGCAAAAGCCATTGAAAAAGAATGCAAACATTTGGGAAAAACTTGGTGTTATGACCAATTTTGTTTCTTAGATGAATTGGTCAAATCAAAGATTATTTTTGAGCCGATTCAAGTTCTCTACGAAACCCACAATTTTAACATTTCATTCTCTTATATTTTCAGTTATTTACATAATTTTGTAGAGAATTTCTAAAAAAAAAAATTTAGAATTACTATCTGCAGTTGATGACTTTGTTATATCCTATAGGCGAATTGCTTATAATCCGATAGCAAACTCTTTCGAATAGGGATAATTATTACGTTAAAGACAGTATTTTACACACCAATTCAAAGTCGTATTTATTTTTTCAAATTATTGTATCTGCACAACTTTCTTCAACAACAGCTTCTATCCCCACTTTACACAAGAAACCAACTCTTGGTTGAGAGAATTCAAATTGTTCCATTTTTTTGTCTCTTTCTTTGATCCCAATCATACATTTGACTACACGACTTATGACTTTAGGGCTACGATCGAATGGTCTGGTCATTACTACAGGACTTGAACGCCAAGTGGCCAGCTGGTCATGACCTCATTCATTGAATTGCTCCACACAAATACATACACATATATATATATATTTATAGTGTACAGAGACTTTGATTTTGTTTTAATTTGGAGCATCTACTCTTCAACAACCTTTGTTTCACTTCAAGAAAAATATATATTTATTCGTAATCAAGTATTTGCCACGAAGATAAATATTTCAGTATTTGCGACCTAACCACGAAGAAATGGTCTTAATTTATATATAGTATTTGCATTAGTCATGCACTAAAAATGCTTCTAAACTATAGTTTCTATCCTCCAAAACCTAACCCCTAATATTGAAATAACTATATATATATATATACATCATTGAAATGGTCGTATGCTTTCATTGTCAACGTGAGGTCATCGATCAGCAGCTTCTTGGAAGTTTTAATTTGCATGCATTTTAAAAGAATATAATTACTTAACATCCAAAATAAAAATAACTATTTTCTATAAAGCTATTTCTTTTGAGTCAATTGATGATCTACAGCTTTTGAAGAAATTTATGGGTCTAACTCATTTCATAAAATCGATTCTACAAGAGAGGACTGTTCATTCTTTATAAACATGTCCAAAACCTTGTCTACAGGTAATGTGAGATATTTCTCAACACTCTCCATCACGTGCAAGTCAGTATTTTTTTCTGGTCCTTATCACAAGGTAAATAGTGTAGGCCTACATTCATCTTGTAGTAGACTCTGATAACATAAAGAAATTCATAAACCTAACTAATCTCATAAAATCGATTCTACAAAAAATTATTATTCATTCCTTAAAAACATACTCAAGATCTTGTCGACAGACAATATGAGATATTCCTCAATAGCTTCAAGCTAGCTATTGCATGAGATTTATTTTATTTTCTATTTCGAAAAGCAACTAATTAAACGATGCCGTAGAGGCGAATGTCAACTCTTGCATGAAATGATCTAAATTCCCCACCAACTCGATCTGTGGAAGGGAAAACCCACAGAAATAGAATGATTCAACATAAATAATGCTAAAATCTAAATTATTTTATCCGTACGTATATATAATATTTATATGAATCATGTATATATATAATAGTTAATAATGTATTATTAATTCATGATCGCGAGAATTTTATGTGACTGTGTAATTATTTCCAATAGATTGACACTTGGCGACTGCCTGTTATAACTTCATTTATAAATACGCAAGCCGACTATGAAATCCCCTGGCTTGCATGCATGCACGATTTATAAAAGGAAAATACTATTTTTACCGTTCTTTTTAACCGTTGTATTCTACTGTTGTGATTTTTATTTTTTTACTTAATAATTAATAAGTATTTTTTAATAATATTATGATTTTTTTTATTTTTTAAAAAAATATTTAAAATTATTAAAACAAAACATGTATAAAAACATAAAAAATAAATAAATAAAAAGTTCTATAACTTAAGGTAGCTCCCAATGATAGTTGAGAGCGGGTGGCTGTAGTGCCACCCTTTATAAAATTAATATAAAAATACTATATTATTAATTATATATCCTGTACAAAGAGATTAACGGATGTACATCATTTTTATTATGAAAATTGAAATGATAAGGAGGAAGCTTGATGTAGGAGATACGTTACCAAATTGCTATTTGGTTGCATTATACATAAAGTGATTATATAAAAGTAAATTTATAAACTAACGTGATTTTTTATAGTCCGTTTTATTTACTTTAAGATAAAAATAACTCTATAATTTGATATAATTACGTTGTTTTATAAATTTATTTTTATATAATCTATTTGTAGTTAAAATGGTGACTGCCCGTTATATATTACGTCACTAATTAAATACGCAAGTTCCTTATGGAATTACCATGTAAAATACTATATTATCTGGTACAAAGACATTGTAGGTAGATCATTTTTATCATGAGAATTGAAATGATAAAGTGGAAGTTTATTAGGAGATAAACTACCAGATTGATATTTTTTATTTATAGAATATTATTGATGATAATTGTAATAATTGCTTCTGGCCGGAGAGAAGTTTTTGGAAACTAGAATTAATGATTTTAGGTTCAACTAATGAAAGATGTATTGAATTAATTATTTTATATATTTTTCTAACCTTTATTCAATTAATATAACATCAAAAAAATAATAAAATTATGATAATTTATAAAATTATAATAAATAAGAATTTTGTCGTCATTTTAGATTGAAAAAAAAAAAAAAAAGACCCACAAGGGGCATATCCCTATACTATATATTAAGTTCAGTTTAGATTAAGAAACACTCTCAACCAATTTTATTTTATATCATCTCATCATTACAACTTTTATAAATTTTCATATAAAATATAATAAACAATTCAATTTTTTCAAATCTAAAAATAATAATAATATTAAAAAATAATATTCTAATAATATTTTATTCAACTTTTAACTTTCATCTCAATTCATCTCATCTCAACTTACTATCCAAACCTAACCTAAGAAACTATACAAAATAAATATTTACAAAATTACACTTGTAAGGGGATTTTCCCCTCACTCGTAAGTCCATTAGACGCTCGACTGAGAGAAATGGGTTTCACCCCGATACCCAACCCCAAGGCTCAAATTTATCCACGAAGTAACTTGTCTGCAAGGTAAAGTAAGCAATAATGGCTGATGGGACAAACAGGTTTGACGCCGCTCGATCGCATCCTATTCATGGGACTCGTACATGGTAGAACGAGAAATATGGAGAACCGTTAATCTTCTAACGAGGTGGCATTGACGGACCATTGAAGACATCAGCAAAGTAAGGCAAATAAGAGAAATATGCCACATTAATGGCGCCTTCACAGCGGCACGCTGCATTTAAAGTACTCTAACAAAAGGAATAGTAAAAAGGATATGAGCTCCACGAGGCAGACACGATCTATTCTCCAGACTCCTGGTATAAATAGTAACTTTCAGATACGAAAAAGCTTTCTAGACTTTTTAATTATTTACAAACTTCTAAAATACTCTATTAATTTTAATATCGGAAACTCTTCGGGCCCAAGGTTACCATCTCTCAACTTCTTTCTTCTTTTTTTTCGCAGACACAATTTTAAAGACTCAAATTATTGGAGTATGATCCAAAAGTGTACAAAATACGACGTTAACAATACCATTTAACTATATTTTAACTCGAGAAAACAAAGCCATCATCCAATAATCTCCAACTCTTTGTTATCTTCAATTAATTAGAATTGACCCAAAGTAAGTCATGATACACAACATATTAATTTTTGAAAAATAATAATTTTCTAATTTTATTTTCTAATTTTATTTTAAATGGATGATAGTTATTTAAATTTAAATTATTTTTAATAGTGACATAATTATATTTATGGATATTAAAATATAAATATAAAATAGTTATTAGCCTATTATTAATTTTAATTGTTTTCGTACGTTTGTTGCTATTTGTTTCAAAAGGAGATGGAAAAAACGTGAAATTTAGGTTAGGTTTGGATGCTGAGATAATATGAGAATTTTTAAAAATTTTGTGAATAGTATTAAGATGAAAGTTTAAAATATTATTTTTTAATATTATTATTATTTTGAGATTTGAAAAAGTTAAATTAAAATTTAAAAAAGTTAAATTTTTTATTATATTTTATATAAAAATTTAAAAAAAATATAATAATGAGATGAGATGAGATAGAGATGAGATTTTTCCCCCAAACATAACCTTAAAGAAAATGGGGAAGTGGGACCAATGTGACACTCGTGAACGTGATTTTCGTTGTCATAGTGAAAGCAAGAGAGCGAGTTCTGACTATTGGAGCGTGGACCCACCCTTAACTCCCCCTCTTCTCCGTCTTCTTCCTCCTCCTTCTGGTGAGAACGCGTCAAACTTTCTCAGCTGCTTCCCAGTCAATTAAACTTTAAATATGTACACTTCGCAATTCGCATTTCTCCTCGTATTCTCGCTCTATATATATATATATGTCTGGATTATCTGTTCCAGAGAGAGCTCTCATATACTCTCTCTACAACAAAAACAACGTTCGACGACAACCTCCGAGTACTCGAAGCCATGTCTTGGGGTCCTTTTACTTCCGCTCTTTCATTTCTGCTATTGTTTCTGTTTTTGGGTTTGGGTTCTCGCATCTGTTACGGTTCCGGGTTCGGTTTCGACATCCACCACCGCTTCTCCGATCCCGTTAAGGGAATTCTCGGCTTGGATGGCCTCCCGGAGAGAGGGAGCGTTGAATACTACGCCGCTATGTCACACCGAGACCGCTTGATTCGCGGCCGTCATCTTGCCGCCAGCGATAGCCAGACGTCGCCGCTCACTTTTGCCAATGGGAACGAAACTGCTCTGGTAGGCTCTTTGGGATTGTAAGTTCATTAACCCACTCCCTATATTAATTATATAGAAAAATAATTTTTTTTATAGAGTTTTTGGTGAGCTTTTGAAGAATTTAGATGGGATTCCTTTTGTTCACTAGTATTGGGAAATAATAATTATTCTTTGAAAAATTTCTTAAAAATCATCTCGTCTCTATAATTCAAATTATCACATAAAATATAATAAATAATTTAATTTTTTAAAATTTAAAAATGATAATAATATTAAAAATAATATTTTATTAAACTCGTCCCATTTCATGTCGAACACATAAATCCAACGCAATAAGTTTATTGCTTTTATGCCAATATATGAAGCTGTGCATACAGTTCACACTCATGATCTGTTGGCGGAAAAACTGTTTGTTTTGACGGAAGGTTGAGATCCTTTAGCTAAGGTAGTCAGATATTCATTTTAAGTACTCTTGTTTCCATCGAAAGAACTTGTTTGTAGCTTTTTTTTTCTCCTGTCTTTTAGGCCTTTCTTTCGCTTCTTAAATCATTGTCCGAAAACTTGGAGCTAAGGTGGAGTATTGATACAGCTACGACTATTTTATAACTCATTTTACAATCAAACAATACAATCTTGCCACCTCTTTAAAAATAGTTTTGTAGCAAACTGCCCTTCATATCAAAATAGAATTGTAAAAGAGTTGTAGAGAAGTTGCAAGTTTATAGGTATATATCTGGATGATAGAAATAGCTTCTCAAATCATATGCTCAATGACAAAAATCTGGATTTTTTTTTTTTTTTTTTTTTGAGTTATACCAAAAAAGGACTGAAGGTTCTATGGGGATTCTTGATGTTTCAGTTTGCACTATGCCAATGTTTCTGTGGGGACGCCAAGTTTATCATTTTTGGTGGCATTGGACACAGGCAGTGATCTGTTCTGGCTGCCATGCGATTGTCTGACAAGAAGTTGCGTAACTGCCTTGGAGACATCATCTGGAAGTGTATATTACTGACTTTTAACTTCACTATTTATTTATTTTCGTGGAATCATGAATCTCTGAATTAACTTTCTTCAGGTCCTGAATTCTTTGATAATTACTCGATTTCTTTTATCAAGCAGATAATAGACCTCAGCATCTACAGTCCTAGTAATTCATCAACAAGCAAAAATGTTTCCTGCAACAGCACTTTGTGCGGACAAACTCAATGCCCTTCAGCAAATAGTAACTGTCGTTATAACGTAACATATCTTTCTAGTAACACTTCATCAGCTGGTATCTATGTAGAGGATATTTTGCACTTAATTACAGATGATGATCAACAAAAAGCTGTTGACACTCCGATTACTTTTGGGTACGTTCTTCATTGCTTTGCTACCGAGAAATTTTAGAGGAAATATTTGAAACCTCAATGTGGGTTTTGGAAATACCCAAAAAAAAAAATACTAGGTAGATAGGCAGCTTTTATAGTGAATATAATGTTGGTTATATCTATAGCGATATCAACATTTAGAAACCGGATTATAATTCAATAATTTCTGGTTAGTATAATACAAAATCTGGAGAATTGGATATATTGACAAATGAAAATCATTTGGATGATGAATTTGGAGTCTGGTATGGCCTTTTTCCTCAAGTAGGAATGATAATTTATGAGGATTTTCAAGTAGTTGTATTGCCTCGATTTTAATGATTCACTAGAAATCTTTCTTCATATAAGAAGAGAAAATGTGAAAAATTAAAAAGAATATCAGCATCAACTCTTTTATCTGACTCTTTAAAATGATCACCAACTCTTTTTATCTCCATTAATTGGCTAGCATTACTTGCTTATTCTTGAAGTTGCCGCTTGTCTTTTACCTGATGATCAGATCTTTTCAGGAATTTTCATTTATTTATGAGCCTTGTTATCTTACGTTTTACTTGTTTGCATGCAGTTGTGGTCAAATTCAGACTGGTATTTTTTTGGAGGGTGCAGCACCAAACGGTCTATTTGGGCTTGGCATTGAGGATATATCTGTTCCCAGCACCTTAGCAAGAAATGGGCTAGCTTCAAATTCTTTTGCCTTGTGTTTTGGACGTGATGGGGTTGGTAGAATCAGTTTTGGAAATAATGGCAGCTCAGACCAAAGAGAAACACCATTCAATGTTAGGCAATTACAGTAAGTTGTCACTAATTGATATTTCAAATACTGTTGGGAAAGTTCATTTAGTTTGGGGAGAAGACGTCTCTTTGATCTGAATCCCATGCTAATACTGATTCCCCCCTGGAACTTTTTATCAGTCCAACTTATAACATCAGCATCACTCAAATAACAGTGGGACAAAATTCTTCTGAGTTGGAGTTCAGTGCAATCTTTGACTCCGGTACATCGTTTACTAGCCTAAGGGATCCAGCTTATACTTTTATTTCTGAGAGTGTAAGTTCTTCAAATACCACTGTTTCGTAATATTATTGGGAGTTGCTTTTCTATAATATATAAGATATATAATATATGCTGTTTTACAGTTCAATTCCCAGATCCAAGAGAAACGGCATACATCTGATCCCCAGATGCCCTTTGAATACTGTTATTCCTTGAGGTCATCTATATCTGGAGAAAACCCTATTCCTATTATGTATTAGTTGCCCTTTCAAGTCTGAGGCACTGACTTCCACTTTATATGCAGTGCAAATCAAACCGGTTATTTCATTCCTCATGTGAATCTGACAATGAAAGGGGGAGACAGATATTTTCTCAAAAATCCAACTGTAGCTGTCCGTACCGAGGTGTGATCTCACTTCCAAAACTTTAATTTCCTATTCCTGCTTGAGTTGTGCTAAAATTTAATGTTATGATCTCCAGGATGGTGCGCGTTTGTATTGTCTGGGTCTTCACAAAAGCGACGTTAATATAGACATCATAGGACGTGAGTATCTATTTATCAGTAACTTTTCTTATTGCCTGAGCAAGAACTTTGCTTATTTTAACCTTTTTGTGTTGCATTTTCATGTTTTTCTGTCAGTTTTGAATTTTATATATTTTGTGGAAATTGGATATACTTGTGCTGGTTGAAATTCTGTCCATAATGAAGTCTGAAGTTCATAAAAAGCACAGAAGTTCTTGAATGAATTTGTTTTTATTTTTTCCTTTTTGGGGAGAATAAAATTACTTTTTGGATTGATGGAAGTGGTTTCTCGGTTTGTTTTTGGGAGGCGGGGGCGTTGACGGTGAGGGATAGTTACTTGCATCTTTTGGGTGAATAGGTCAGATCTACAAAGGCTGACCATCTTGTGGATGATCAATTCAATGAATAGCCAAATAGAATTTTAAAATCATTACTACATTCACCTTCCCAGTTTTGTCCTCCCTCCCTGCTTAGACTCGTGTTGCCACTACAACATCGTTAAAATGCCAATTTGGAGAGATGAAGTTTACACAGTAAGATGTCATCAATGCAAGGGTTCATATTTCAGGGCGGTTTGTCAGCGTTGGCTGCTCTCGTTTCATCAGATATTAAGTTTTGCACAAGAAAAACAACCACGATATCCATTTAATCTTTGCATCATTGAACAAGCCATGAATTTCATCACCCGGATTTTCTTCACCCCATGTATCACTGAAAGCCATTTTGTATGCTTATGTATTTGAATTGATAAATGGTCGCTTACTCTGTGAATTTATTTATTTTCATCCAGAAAACTTCATGACTGGCTATCGCATAGTTTTTGATCGCGAGAGGATGGTATTGGGTTGGAAGGATTCTAACTGTGAGTGTGATTCCATTTTCTTTTACTCACTGCACATTTCTCTTCTTTTGGTGAATTCTTTTAGTGATTCTAGTGAGACTTGCTGTCACCAGGTTACAATGATCAGACCTCGAACGACCTACCTATCAGCCCATCACAACCTCCAGCTGTCTCCCCTGCTCTTCCTGTCAACCCGGAAGCCACAGTAAACAATTCTCAGACACCTGTGGCAGCACCACCAACCAATCATTCACCTAATTTGAAGTCTTTTACTTGCACACTCGCGATGCTTCTTATTTCATTTTTTGCTCTTGTTTGATCATTCTTTAATTTTCTGAGGCTTTCTCAATCTCATATCATATTTACATGTTGAAATTTGTTGTATATTAGGTTATTACAGAACCAATTCGAAGCCTCGTCTTTTTTTCCTCTTATCACAATAAGAATTGGAAGCCTTGTTGGTCTTCCTATTTCCTATTTGTTGGTGTTTAATAGCATTAATTTGGACATTCATTGTAAGTAACATTTTTATACAGTTGTTTCATTCCAAGTTTTGTGATTTTGCAGCAATGCTATTAATTCTGTTTTCTTGGCTTCAATAGTTGGAAATCTCTATGATATACTATAATGACTTAGAACTACAGTGATAGATATATATATATTTATATATATAAAGGGGGACCTTTTCATTTTTATGAGTGGTCCCTTTCTAACTCTGTATCAATGCAGGTAGAAGGTAGACGTTTGGAAAAGGGGGATTTATTAATGAAATATATAGTCTGTACCTTCAAATTACAAGGAATTTTTCACTTTGAATCTCAATTTGAAAAATCTGAAAAATTAAATTCTCGGATTAATAAAAACTAACAAATAACATTGTTAGTCTAATTTTGACAATTACGGTGGATGAAAAATATGTGATTTGGGACAGTCTTAGGGTATGCAAGTCCCGCGCACTTTCTTTGAGGAAAGTGGATAAATTTGGAATTTTGATAAAATCTATTTTTTCAAACCACGAGTGCTTCCTTTTAATGGCAAACACTACTATTTTTTTTTAAAAAGTAGACGGGATTTGTGTCCTAAAATTATATCCAGCATTACTCGTCAAGTAATACGATATCATTCTCTCTCCATATATATGTTTTTAGAAGCTTTTGCCATTTAGCTATAGAGTCGCAAGAAACAATAGCCTACCATTACAGGCTTTAACTATTTCTTCAGTATGTGGGTGCATGAGGTTACTCTATCTCTCTCAAAGTTTGGGAGAAATAAATAACATTGTCCTAAAAGCATTGTTTTTCAACTTACCCTCCTTAATGCAATTCAAGTTTAGGCTCTTAAACATTAACTCATTGAACCTCTCTATCTACTTGAAATAGAAGTTATGTTAGAATATAAATTTGTAAAATAATTGGCCATTATGGGTATACTTTTAACATGATATTAGAATAAAAATTTTAACTTTGACAGTTAAATTTCTTCAAAGATGTTTTCTCGTATTAATTTTTATTTTATTTTATCTGAAATCTTGGTATTATTTTTGCGGAAATTAANTTTTTTTTTTTTTTTTGTTATCTTTTATATTTTTGCAGGGTTACTCTTCTTATTGTTCAAAATACTTGCATGTATAATGCTATTTATTATTTTATTATTATTTTTTACATACTTTTACTATTATTCAATATTTTATTATTATTTTTTTTAATATTTTTATTATTATTTACAGATCATCTAAATTTACCTTATTATCCAATCGTAACTTTAACCATTGTTGTGAACGTTGAGGTGGCTTAAAATTCTTGGACGAGAATGTTAGAGGGAAGAGAAAAGTAGAATTGCAGATTCCTTTCATTTGTGGCTGTGATTACAGCATTTCAATGCATGTGCATGTGCTTTTGGTGACTAGAAATTCAAGGCAAAAAAAAAAAAAAAATTCAAAACGACTTTGGGCAAAGTCATATCGAAGAATTTTCCATAGACTGATGTGATGAAAATTTTATATTTTATTTTGAAGTTTAAAATATTATTTTTTAGTTTTGAGATTTGAAAAAAGTTGAATTGGGATTTGAAAAATTTGTATTGAGATTTGAAAAAATTGAATTGTTTATTACATTTTGTATGGAGATTTGAAAAATATGTAATGATGAGATAAGATAATATGAGAATTTTATGTGAGATAAAATTTCCAAACCTATCTTGAGTAGTTAGACATAGTTTTCTAGACCATGAAAAACTACTTTTCTTGGATGTCAAGCAATCAATCTCAAAACATACAATTTGAGTGATAAATATAAGTTTAAAAGAAATATTACAGAACAAGTAAAAGACTGGCAAATCTAAGGGACCAAGTAAATAGCATACCAAGTTGGTAAAAATTTACTATCTAATATGTCAAAGTTTCAATTACAGTGATGAATTAGGTCTAGTTACAACCAGTTGGATCATATGAAGAACCAACAGAGAAAAAGTCCTAGCCGAAAGCTCTTTCCTCCTTTTCTCTCCAAACAGCTGCCCCAGCAAAAACCCATCCCGCGTGGGGGTGGGGGGGTTGAAGCTTTGGCTCCTCCCTCCCTCCTCCCATTTGGTTAGACCAAAGATAATGTAGCCTTTTATTTTTTAGTTTTTGTTTGTTTTTCCATCCAAAGTAGGGTGAAACGCCGATCTGCTGTTTTTAAAAACCCAGGGACCACCACGCGCCCCTTCGCAGGATTTCCAAGCTGCTAATCTTTCGGATAGCTGAAGGCTTTTGTCGAATGAAGTAGCGCGTGAGTCACACGCGCAGGTCATAGCAGACAATGAGATCCACACATGGGTCATAACAGCGCATGAGATTCAAGAGCCACCGCACCAGAAAGCTTCTGCTGCGGCCACGCGCATCATTTCTGGGACTAGGGATCTCAGTTTCTTCAGAATCGATTGGCCACCACACTCCTAGCGTAGTGCGTGTCCCTCACGCGCTACCACAATCTCTTTGTTTTTTATATTTTGCTTTCCTTCAAGCTGGAAATTCGGATCTATAGTTGTAATTCGTCATTTTCACATATTTCTTTATGTTTATTGCTTATTCCTTTTGTTTAGGTAAAAATAAAAAAAATAAATAGTCTCTTGGACATTTTGTCCATAGAATGAAAGTCCTCTCTTTCTCTAGATGTGGGGTTTGAAAGTAATAAAATTATGATCATTTATAAAATTATAATAAATAAGAATTTAGTCGTCATTTTAGATTGACAAAAAAAGAACCAAGCAGAAGGAGCATATCCCTATAAATTGATATTACGGCTCAATTTGGATTAAGAAACACTCTCAACTCATCTTATTTCATCTCATCTCATCAATACAACTTTTACAAATTTTCACATAAAATATAATAAACAATTTAATTTTTTCAAATCTTCTCAAAACAATAATAATATTAAAAAAACTATTTTAACAATATTTTATTCAACACTAAACTTTTATCTCAATTTATCTCATCTCAACTCAACTCACTATCGAAACCTAACTTAAGAAACTATTGTTAAAGTTTTTTATCAAAGTTGAAAGTTGAATAAAATATTGTTAAAATATTATTTTTTAATATTATTATTGTTTTGAGATTTGAAAAAATTGAATTATTTATTATATTTTGTATGAAAATTTAAAAAAATTGTAATGATGAGATGAGATGAGATAAAATCGTTTCTGTATCCAAACGGAACAGTTTTCTTGTATTATTAGTATTCTTATTAAATTCATATACCCAGGTTTTCAAAATTTTGAAAAGTCTTTAGTCTCACCCAATGCTAGGTTGAGTGAGGGCAAGACTTGGGCACAGCTTTTACAAAGGAATATTAGGAGAGATGGAGAGCAAATTGATCTGTGGCCTCGTGCCTCTTGGAAGTTGAGGAGTAATCCAAAAGTAACATGCTTATTAATTGCAAGTGGAGGAGTTTCTCATTTGATTTATTATTGATTTGTGCTTCTGTAGCTATTCCTGAGAGACGTGCTTAAAGACCTATGTGTCTTCAATAACAAGGGATCTAATCTATATATAGGATCTTATGAGCTGAAACCAGAATACAAAGAAAACAAATTATGATGAGACATGAAGGGCTTGGGCATGAAATTTGTGAAGAATTCGATGGGAAAGGGCCACGGAATTGGCCATGAAGGCATTGGCAGTAACACCGAGAACCATGGCCACTGACAAGAAGGAAACAAAGAATTCAAGAAAATTAAAGCAACCCATCAACGAGAAGTCACTCTTGTTGCCAGAGAAGCATGAAGCGAGGAGTTCAAGGGGGCACACCATTTGCTGGCGTAGTGTTCGATCATTGTCTAGAATGTTTTTGTTCTATTTTTAATTTTATGCTTTCTTTCAGACCAATTTAGCACTCTTTTGATTCCTTGATTGCACTCATCTCAGTTGAGTTCGGTTCAGATTTAGACATTCTTCTAATATCCAAACACTTAATTTTCAAATCATTAAACTCATATCAACTTAAAACCTCTTTACACGTGAGACCGACAACCCTTTTCAACTTCTCATAAATACATCTAAACTCATCTTAATATCAAAATACATTTAAACTCATATTAGGTGGGTCTCACAGAACTCAATCTACCATCTTAACTCACTATTATTCATAGAGAACTCAATTCAGCTTAACACTAAACGCAGCCTTAAGATCAAAAGCGGTACCATTATGTGATTATAGAAAGTAAAAATAATTAACCTGATAATTCAGCCAAAGATGAAAAATAGAAAATTCTGATGTTTAGAATATTAGAAACATCCATTTAAGAAAGAAGAATGGCTTTTCTATCTATCATTTTAGCTTGTTTTATAGTTTTACAATGCTATGTACGTATATGCCATATGGCTACTCTTATGCATTTATCTTCCAACCAACCTTTAAAATAAAATCAATCGGAAAATCCAAAAATAATCGGGACAGGTAATCGGATAACGGAATTGGGTTCGGAAGTCCTGTGTCGGTACTTGGACCGTTCAGGTCAGAATATAGGAAATTCGGGTCGGTTGAACATATGGCTAGCACCAAAGGAAGTAGTTTTGTATCAGTTGACAATAAATAGTTAAATTCAACTGCCATATCCTTTCTCCATAAATTCTATGCAGGACTTGTAATTCTTTTTATATATATATATATATTCAAATTCCTTTGGCGCATGGAAAATAATAGTATGTCTTCTCATTTTATCTCTTTATTTTGATCAGTTATATATTTATTTATTTTTTTAAAAAATATTTAATAATTAATGAAATAATTATTAGTGTATTAATATTTTTTTAGTTTTTAAAAAATTAAAAATATAACAAAATGAGAATTTGCCCTAGGGTAGGCAGTGATCACTCATGGCTCATAAAGTCAATTTGTGCCTGCGCGGCTAGTTGCGCCTCGCATTTTTCTTCAACTCATTTTAAAAAGTCGTTTTGGACATAATTAGATACGCAAAAGCCATTGAAAAAGAATGCAAACATTTGGGAAAAACTTGGTGTTTTGCCCAATTTTGTTTCTTAGATGAATTGGTCAAATCAAAGATTATTTTTTAGCCGATTCAAGTTCTCAAACCCTCAAATTTTAATTTAACATATTATTTTTTTATATTTTCAGTCATTTACATAATTTTGTAGAGAAATTCTGAAAAAAAAATTAAAATTATTATCTGTAATTGATGACTTTGTTATATCCTATAGGCGAATTGCTTATAATCCGATAGCAAACTCTTTCGAATAGGGACAATTATCACGTTAAAGACAGTACTTTACACCAGCTCAAAGTCACATTTATTTTTTCAAATTATTGTATCCGCACAACTTTCTTCAACAACAGCTTCTATCCCCACTTTACACAAGAAACCAACTCTTGGTCGAGAGAATTCAAATTGTTCCATTTTTTTGTCTCTTTCTTTCCCTATCATGCAGTTGGCTACACCACTTATGACTTTAGGGCTACAATTGAATGGTCTGGTCATTTCTGCACGACTTGAATGCCAAGTAGCTGGTGATCTTCGACAACCTTTGTCTCACTTAAAGAAAAATATATACTTATTCGTAATCAAGTATTTGCCACGAAATTGCCATTTATAACGAACATAAATATTTCAGTATTCGCCACCAAATCGATACGTGGAAGGGAAAGAGAAATGATAAATGCAATCGTGAGTGTATAAGTGTTGTACAGTCACTTTGTTAAAAAGTGAATAAAGACGGGACCTACTTGAAAAATTAATTTTTTTATAACGGACCTCACTCTTTTTTAAAACGACTGCAAAGCGCTTACGTACTCTACGACTATATGTACTATTACTCGGAAGGGAAAACTCACAGAAACAGAATGATTAATCAACATATATAAATGCTAAAATCTCTATTATTTTATCCGTACGTATATATAATATTTATATGAATCTTGTAGTTAATAATGTATTAATTCATGATCGCGAGAATTTTATGTGATTGGAGTAATTATTTCCAATATAACATCTCTATTTTGAAAATAAAAATGATAAATTGAAAATTTATTAAGAGATAGATATGCTACCAGATTGACACTTGGCGACTGCCCGTTACTTCATAATTTATAAATATGCAAGCCGAGTATGAAATGATCACCTGGCTTGCTTGCTTGCATGCATGATTTATAAAAGGAAAATACTATTCTTACACTTCATTTCCACCGTTTTATTCTATTGTTGTGATTTTTTTTTATTTAATAATTAAGTAAGTGTTTTTTAATAATATTGTAATTTTTTATTTTTTAAAAAAATATTTAAAAGTGTTAAAACAAAACATATATAAAAAAACAAAAAAAAACAAAAAAAAAAAGTATTCTATAACTAAAAGTAACTCCCAACGGTAGTTGGTAGCGGTGGCTATAGTGCCACCCTTTATAAAATTAATATACAAATACTATATTATTAATTATATATCCAGTACAAAGAGATTAATGGAGGTACATCATTTTTATTATGAAAAATTGAAATGATAAAGAGGACGCTTGCTATAGGACATACGTTACCAAATTGCTATTTGGTTGAGAAGTGATATATTATATATAAAGTAATTATATAAAAGTAAATTTATAGACTAACATAATTTTATATGATCTGTTTTATTTATTTTATAATAAAAATAACTCTATAATTTGATGAACCACATCAAATGACATTATTTTATAAATTTATTTTTATATAATCTATTTATGACTAAAATGGTGACTGCCCGTTATATATTTGTCACTAAATACGCAAGTTGCTTATGGAATTACCATGTAAAATACTATATTATCTAGTACAAAGAGATTGGAGGTAGATCATTTTTATCAGGAGAATTGAAATGATAAAGTGGAAGTTTATTAGGAGATATACTACCTGATTGATATTTTTTATTTATAGAATATTATTGATGGTAATTGTAATAATTGCTTTTGGCCGGTAGAGAAGTTTTGGGAAACTAGAATTAATGATTTTACGTTCGACCAATGAAAGATTAATTGGATTAATTATTTTATATATTTTTCTAACCTTTATTCAATTAATATAACATCAAAAAAATAATAAAATTATGATAATTTATAAAATTATAATAAATAAGAATTTAGTCATCATTTTAGATTGACAAAAAAAGAACCAAGCAAAGGGGCATATCCCTATAAATTGATATTACGGCTAAGTTTGGATTGAGAAACACTCTCAACTCATCTTATTTCATCTCATCTCATCTTATCATTACAACATTCATAAATTTTCACATAAAGTATAATAAAAAATTTAATTTTTTCAAATCTTCTCAAAATAATAATAATATTTTAACAATATTTTATTCAGCATTAAACTTTTATCTAATTTATCTCATATCAACTCACTATCCAAACCTAACTAAGAAACTATACAAAATAAATCTCTACAAAATTACACCCGTAAGGAGATTTTTTTTCCTCATTCGTAAGTCCACTAGGCGCTTGACCGAGAGAAATGGATTTCGCCCTGAGACCTAGTCTCAGGGTCCAAACTTATCCACGAAGCAACTTGCCTACAAGGGAAAGTAAGTAATGATAGTTGATGGGATCGACAGGTCTGACGTTGCTCGGCCGCATCCTGTTCATGGGGACTCGTATGGGACAGAACGAGAAAGATGGAAAACTATTGATCTTTTAACAAGGTGGCATCGACGAACCATCGAAGACACCAGCAAAATAATGCAAATCAGGAAAACACGCCATATTAATGGGGCCTTCACAGAAATACGTCGCATTTAAAGAACTCTAATAAAATGAATAGTAAAAATGATATGAGCTCCACAGGGCAGGCACGATCTATCCCCTAAACTTTCAGTATAAATAAATAACTTCATGATTGTATGTAAAATAAAATTACTCTTAATTTAGATTTGAATATGTGGGTCGGAAGTTAGCTCCATAAGCTTTCATCAATTAAGGAAAGAAAAAGTTAAGCGACAGTATGTGTAGACAAGCTAACATAAATGATTTCGGATTCACTGAGTCCTTTCCATTCCTTTTTTCCCTCTTCTCTAAATCCTTTCCTTTATACCCAGAAATCTCGTATCTCTGTTCTGCACTAATTCGATTCTTAATTGGTAAGTGTGAGCCAAGTAGTCATTAGCAAAAGCATATTAAAGCAAGAGAAAGAAAATGGATTCGCATTATGATGTTCCCCCGTCTCAGAAATCTACGTAAACATGTGTCGAAGAAAATTGAAGATCTTCCCAATAAAGAAGCACACACTTTCTAGATAAGTTCGGTATTCATTTAATTTGGAAGTGTTGGTTGCTTTTTGAGCTTTGTATTTTTTGGGCCTTTTAATTCAGTCCCTGTTAGTAAAAATTTCAAGGTACCATTTAGATAATGAGATGAAATGAGATAGTTTTAGATCAAAATTAAAAGTTGAATAAAATATTATTTTTTAATATTATTATTGTTTTAAGATTTGAAAAAATTGAATTATTTATTATATTTCATATGAAAATTTAATAAAATTATAATAATGAGATGAAATCGTTTCTGTACCAAAACGGAACAACCTCACCCAATGCTTGGCTGAGTGAGGGCAAGACTTGGGCACAGCTTTTACAAAGGAATATTATGAGAGATGGAGAGCAAATTGATCTGCGGCCTCGTGCCTCTTGGAAGTTGAGGAGTAACATGCTTATTAATTGCAAGTGGAGGAGTTTCTCATTTGATTTATTACTGATTTGTGTTTCTGCAGCCATTCCTGAGATACGTGCTTAAAGACCTATGTGTCTTCAATGACAAGGGATCTAATCTATGGATCTTATGAGCTGAAACCAGAATACAAAGAAAACAAATTATGATGAGACATGAAGGGCTTGGGCATGAAATATGTGAAGAATTCGATGGGAAAGGGCCAAGGAATTGGCCATGAAGGCATCGGCAGTACTGGGCAGTAACACCGAGAACCATGGCCACTGACAAGAAGGAAACAAAGAATTCAAGAAAATTAGAGCAACCCATCAACGAGAAGTCACTCTTGTTGCCAGAGAAGCATGAAAGCGAGGAGTTCTGGGGCACACCATTTGCTGGCGCATTGTTCTATCATTGTCTAGAATGTTTTTGTTCTATTTTTAATTTTATGCTTTATTTTAGACCAATTTAGAACTCGTTTGGTTTCGAGGCCTCGTTTGTTTTTAGAGATGAGATGAGATTAAAGTTGAAAAGTTAAATAAAATATTATTAAAATATCTTTTTTAATATTATATTTATTTTGGGATTTGAAAAAGTTGAATTGTTTATTTTATTCTGTATGGAGATTTGAGAAAGTTGTAATAATGGAATGGAAGGTTTTCAAATTTTTCAAAGTTTTGAGTTTTTATCTTGAAAACAAACAAGGCCAGACTTTCTTTAAATATCCAAACACCCAACTTTTAAATCACCAAACTCATCTCAACTCAAAACTTCTTTACATGTGGGATCCACAACTTTTTTTAACTCACATCTTTATACGCAGGACTCACAACCTTTTTCAATTTCTCATAAATCAATCTAAACTCATCTTCATATCTAGATACATCTAAACTCATATTAGATGGACTCTATAGAACTCACTATTATTCATAAAGAACTTTACTCACCTCAATATTTAAACGCATCCTTAAGACCAAAAGCGGTACCGTTATGTGATTATAGAAAGTAAAAATAATTAACCTGATAATTCAGCCAAAGATGAAAAATGGAAAATTCTGATGTTTAGAATATTAGAAACATCCATTTAAGAAAGAAGAATGGCTTTTCTATCTATCATTTTAGCTTGTTTTCTAGCTTTACAATGCTCTATGTACGTATATGCCATATGGCTACTCTTATGCATTTATCTTCCAAACAACCTTTAAAAAAAATCAATCGGAAAATCCAAAAATAATCCGGACGGACAGGTAATTGGGTAACGGAATCGGGTTCGGAAGTCCTGTTTCAGTTCTTAGACCGTTCAGGTCAGAATAGAGGAAATTCGGGTCGGTTGAACATATGGCTAGCACCAAAGGAAGTAGTTTTGTATAAGTTGAAAATAAATAGTTAAATTCAACTATTAGTGTATTTAATAGTGAATTGATATTATCCTTTTATTTTGCTCGGTCATATATTTATTTTTATTTTTTTAAAATATTTAATAATTAAGGAAGTGATTATTAGTATATTAATATATGTTTATTTTTTAAAATAAATTTAAAAAACATAAAAAAAGAATAAAATAAATAAAAAATGAGAATTTGGCCTAGGGTACGCCCAGTGATCACCCATACCTCATAAAGTCAATTTCTGCTTGCGCGCCTAGTTGCGCCTCGCATTTTTCTTCAACTCATTTTTTTGTCTCCTTCTTTGATCCCTACCACACATTTGACTGCACGACTTATGACTTTAGGGCTACGATCGAATGGTCTGGTCATTACTACAGGACTTGAACGCCAAGTGGCCAGCTGGTCATGACCTCATTCATTGAATTGCTCCACACAAATACATATATAAATATATATATATATATATATATATATAGTGTAGAAGACTTTGATTTGTTTTAATTTGGAGCATCTACTCTTCGACAACCTTTGTTCCACTTCAAGAAAAATATATACTTATTTGTAATCAAGTATTTGCCACGAAATAATTCTAGAAGGTGACTCAAAAGTTACCATCCAAGTAATCTCAAATTCCTCTCCAATCCAAGAATAGATCATGAGCCCAATCATCAATTATATCAGACACCATCTAAACTCACTCAAGAAATGGAAGGTAAGAAAAATTCATCAATCAAAAAATCAATACGCGTACAATTTAGCGCAATGGAGAGTAGCAACGACAGCGTAAGCCTTTGAAAATATTCCTCTAATCCAAATTCCTCCATCACTGCTGCAATTCCATAGTAGGAAGGATCCTCCAAACAATATTGTATTTCACTAATTTTCCAGTTGTTAGAACTTATTGTATATGTTTACACTATATATTAATATCATGTCACTTGCTTAAAAAAAAAAAAAAAAAAAATTGCCACGAAATTGCCATTTATAACGAAAATAAATATTTCAGTATTTGCGACCCAACCATTGAAGGAAAAATCTAGTTGTAAGTGATTTTGCGTACTAATACACACTCTCATTCAATGTGATTGGTCAAAAAATATATTTTATTGAAAATAGTGCTAATTTAAATTTAGAATATAAAGGCAACATGATTAGTACGCAGATTGGTACGTAAACTTACTTGTACATAGCAAAACTCACCATTGAAATTATGCTTTCATTATTGAAATATATATATATATTTATATAGTTTCTATCCTCCAAAACCTAACCCCTAATATTGAAATAACTATTTATATTTATATCATTGAAATGGTCGTATATATGCTTTCATTGTCAAGGTGAGATCATCAGCAGCTTCTTGGAAGTTTTAATTTGCATGCATTTTAAAAGAATATAATTACCTAACATCCAAAATAAAAATAATTATTTTCAATAAAACTATTTCTTTTGAGTCAATTGATGATCTGTAGCTTCAAGCTAGCTACCGCATGGGATTTATTTTATTTTCTATTTCGAAAAGCAACTAATTAAACGATGCCGTAGAAGAGAATGTCAACTCTTGCATGAAATGATCTAAATTCCCCACCAAATCGATCGATCTGTGGAAGGGAAAACCCACAGAAATAGAAAGATTCAACATAAATGCTAAAATCTCTATTATTTGATCCGTACGTAGATATAATATTTATATGAATCTTGTATCTAATAGTTAATAATGTATTAATCACTACGAGAAAAATGGATATTTGTGATATTTTTTTGCAACGAAAGAACTATTTGTGACAAAAAGTTGTCAAAAACAAACTCATTATAGACTAACGTGATTTTATATGATCCGTTTTATTTACTTTACGATAAAAATAACTTTATAATTTGATGTATCACATCAAATTACGTTATTATGTAAATTTATTTTTATATAATCTATTTGTAACTAAAATGACTCCCGTTATATATTACGTCACTAAATACGCAAGTTGCTTATGGAATTTCCATGTAAAATACTATATTATCTAGTACAAAGAGATTGGAGGTAGATCATTTTTATCATGAGAATTGAAACGATAAAGTGGAAATTACCAGATATACTACCAGATTGATATTTTTTATTTATAGAATATTATTGATAATAATTGAAATAATTGCATTTGGCCGGTATAGAAGTTTTTGGAAACTAGAATTAATGATTTTACGTTCGACTAATGAAAGATTAATTGGATTAATTATTTTATATATTTTTCTAACCTTTATTCAATTAATATAACATCAAAATAATAATAATAAAATTATGATAATTTATAAAATTATAATAAATAAGAATTCAGTCGTAATTTTAGATTGAAAAAAAAAAAAGGACCAAGCACAAGGGGCATATCCCTATAAATAGATATTACTGCTGTGTTTGGGCATTGAAAATACCTCAACTACTCTGAGATATCTTTGTACGGTTGGGAGTACCTCTCCATCCAAATAACATGTGCTGGGTTTTCAAACATATCTCTCCCTCCCTCTCTCTTTGCATGTAATGCTTCCCCAAAAATAGATCCACTACAAAAATCGTGTGAATACTATTGTGCGGTGGCCTCGAGCTCGTGTGAGATGTTGGTGGAGGTGTGATCATGTGAAACCCATTTACGTGAGGTGGTTTGCGTGTGTTCGACAGAGAGGGAAAGGGAGGTTCATGGTGGCTGGATCTGCGAGAGGTGGTCGCCGGTGTGAGGTGATGGAGGTGCCATGGCCTGGGTGGCCGTGTATGGTGGCGCAAGTGGAGAGAAATCGGTTTCACTCATTTCGGTTGGGTTACCATAAGGGACGTAATGCTGCGCATGGGAGAGATCAATGGTGGCTAGGAGAGTCGCCGGTGGTGGCGGTGAGGCTGGGCGGCACATGGCGGCACCGGCTGGGTGGAAACCCATTTCGGGAGGGGGGTGAATCAGGCCAGAGAGAGAAAGAGACTCTGAGAGAGTGTGTGTGTGTGAGAGAGTGAGGAAAGAAAAAAAAATTCACTATAATATTTATCCCTATTATATATATATAAATAAAATCAGTATAATATTTATCACTATTATATATAAATTAAAAATAAAATCATTAAAATATTTATCACTATTATATATAAAAATAAAATAAAATCACTATAATATATATCACTATTATAAAATCACTATAATAAAATTACAATAATATTTATCACTAAAAATAAAATTACTATAATATTTATGGGACCCACACTTTTTTCAACTTCCTATCCAAAAGTCAACAACTCAACATACTTCATACATCCAAACAACTCAAAATACTCTCAATGGGACTCACAAACCCACTCTAATCTCAACTCACAACTATTCACAACACTTCTCACTACCTAAACTAGACAGGGGCTTAGTTTGGATTAAGAAACACTTTCAACCCATTTTATTTCATTTCATCTTATCATTATAATTTTCACAAATTTTTTCATAAAATATAATAAATAATTCAATTTTTTCAAATTTTAAAACAATAATAATATTAAAAAATAATATTCTAACAATATTTTATGCAACTTTTAACTTTAATCTCAATTCATCTCATCTCAACTCATTATCCAAACCTAACCTAAGAAACTATACAAAATAAATCTCTACAAAATTACACCTGTAAGGGGATTTTCTCCTCACTCGTAAGTCCACTAGGCACTCGGCTAAGAGAAATGGGTTTTGTCCCGATACCCTACTCCAGGTTCCAAATTTATCCATAAAGCAACTTGCCTGCAAGATAAAGTAAGTAATGATGGCTGATAGGACAGATAGGTTTGACGTTGCTTGGTCACATCCTATTTATGGGGACTCGTACAGGGCAGAACGAGAAAGATGGAGAATTGTTGATCTTCTAACGAGGTGGCATCGACTAACCATTGAAGACATCAGCAAAGTAAGGCAAATCGGGGAACCACGCCACATTAATTGTGCCTTTACAGAGGCACGCCGCATTTAAAAAACTATAACAAAAGGAACAGTAAAAAGGATATGAGTTCCACGGGACAGGCACGATCTATCCCCCAAACTCTCGGTATAAATAGTAACTTCTAGGTAAGAAAAAGCTCTCTAGACTCTCTAATTATTTACAAACTTCCAAAATACTCTATTGACTTTAACATCGAAGATTCTTCGGCCCCAAGACCGCCCTCTCTAAACTTCTTTCTTCTTCATTTTCGTAAGCACAACTTTAAAGATCCAAATTGCTGGAACCTAACTCAAAGACGTACAAAATACGACGTTAACAACACCATTTAACTATATTTTAACTCGAGAAAACGAAGTTATCATCCAATAGTCTCCAACTCTTTGTTATCTTCAATTAATTAGAATTGACCCAAAGTAAGTCATGGTACACAACATATTAATTTTTGAAAAATAATAAATTTCTAATTTTTTTTCTAATTTTATTTTAAATGGATGATAGTTATTTAAATTTAAATTATTTTTAATAGTGATATAATTAGATTTATGGATATTAAAATATAAATATAAAATAGTTATTAGTCTATATTAATTTTAATTGTTTTCATACGTTTGTTGCTATTTTCTTCAAGAAAAAGTATTGAGAGCAACCACTGTTTAGGATCATCTGGATCACATTGTATGTGTTCCTAAGTAAAGGGACCAAAAACACCCAACAACAAAACCCACTTCTCTCTCATTTCACACATTTCATTTTTCTTCCTCTCTCTACCCTCTTGTCGCCCGAGCCCCCCCGTCCTCGCCCCTCGCACATCCTTTCCCCCACCCGGCATCGGCATCCTCTCCTCCACCCCCACCCAACGTCACCATCCTCTCCCCTACCCGTATCCCTTGTAAGCCTAATGAGAGGCATGGCTGAGCATGGAGGGCTGAGGGAGGTGTGGTGGAGCTAGTGGTGGTTGAGGGAGGCTCGAGGTGGTGGCTGGAGTCGTGGGTGGCGGTGTACAACTCGATAAGGGGCAGAATCCGTATGAGTGAAACCCATTTCGGAAAAGAGAGGGAGAGGGCTACCGTGCTCGATGGGGCTAGGGGAGAGGTCAAGGGGCTCAGTGGTGCTCGACAGTGGGGTTAGAAGCTGACAACGGCGACGGTAGCAGTGACAAACCGTGTAAGAGAACTCATTTCAGGTTGAGAGAGGGCGCTATGCGTGGAGGCTTCCGTGGAGGTTCAAAGGTGGCTTGAGGTTGTCGACGTGACAGGGAGCCGATGGCTGTAGGTGGTGGCACTTTAGGTGGTGCACGGCAAGATTGGATGAGACAGTGAGCCGAGAGAGAGAATCGAGTGGGGGAGAGGGAATCGGGTGGGGAGGGGAGACGGGAATTTGATTTGTTTTTTAAAAAAAATTAAACATCTATGCTAGGAATCAACGGTTAACAGTTATTTTCTCGAATGAGATAGAAAAAACGTGAAATTTATGGGAAAGTGGGACCAACGTGACACTCGTGATTGTCGTCGTCACAGTGAAAGCAAGAAAGCGAGTTTTGACTTTTGGAGCGTGGACCCTTACCTCTCCCTCTTCTCCGTCTTCCTCCTTCTCCTTCCGCTGAGAACGCGTCAAACTTTCTCAGCTGCTTCCCAGTCAATTAAACTTCAAATATATACACTTCGCGTTGCTCCTCGTCTTCTCGCTCTATATATATATGCCTGGATTATCTGTTCCAGAGAGAGCTCTCATATACTCTCTCTACAACAAAAACAACGTTCGACGACAACCTCCGAGTACTCGAAGCCATGTCTTGGGGTCCTTTTACTTCCGCTCGTTCATTTCTGCTATTGTCTCTGTTTTTGCGTTTGGGTTCTCGCATCTGTTACGGTTCCGGGTTCGGTTTCGACATCCACCACCGCTTCTCCGATCCCGTGAAGGGAATTCTCGGCTTGGATGGCCTCCCGGAGAGAGGGAGCGTTGAATACTACGCCGCTATGTCACACCGAGACCGCTTGATTCGCGGCCGTCATCTCGCCGCCAGCGACGGCCAGACGTCGCCGCTCACTTTTGTCAATGGGAACGAAACCGATATGATCAACACTTTGGGATTGTAAGTTCATTAACCCACTCCCTATATATATTATATAGAAAAATAAATTTTTTTATAGAGTTTTGGTGAACTTTTGAAGAATTTGGATTATGTTTGTACTTTGTATGGCTGGTGAGAAATTGGTGGAAAAGATACAAGATGGGATTTTATTTTTTTCTTTTGAGATGGGATTTCTTTTGTTCACTGGTATTAGGAAATAATAATTATTCTTTTAACACTTAGATTGTTTGGATACAAAATCAACTCATTTAATCATTATAATTTTTTTAAATTTTTATATAAAATATAATAAATAATTTAAAATTTTTAAATTAAAAAAATAATAATAATATTAAAAAATAATATTTTATTAAATTTATTTAAAACTATCTCATTTCACTATCCAAATTAACGATTAGAACACATAGATCCCAACGTAATAAGTTTATTGCTTTTATGCCAATATATGAAGCTATGCATACAGTTCACACTCATGACCTGTTGGCGGAAAAGAGCCTGAGTTGCCAACCTGCGATTTGTTTTGATGGAAGGTTGAGATCCTTTAGCTAAGGTAGTCAGATATTCATTTTAAGTGTTTCCCTAAATCGAAAGAACTTGTTTGTAGCTTTTTTTTTTTTTCTCCTGTCTTTTAGGCCTTTCTTTCGCTTCTTAAATCATTTTCCGAAAACTTGGAGCTAAGGTGGAGTATTGATACAGCTACGACTATTTTATAACTCATTTTACAATCAAACAATACATTAATCTTGCCACCTCATTAAAAATAGTTTTGGTTTTACATAACTGCGGCAAACTGCCCTTCATTTCAAAATAAAATTGTGAAAGAGTTGTAGAAAAGCTGTAAGTTTATCAGTACATATCTGGATGATAGAAAATATAGCTTCTCAAATCATATGCTCAATGACAAAAATCTGGTGTTTTTTTTTTTTTTTTTGAGTTATACCAAACAAGACTGATGGTTCTATGGGGATTCTTGATGTTTCAGTTTGCACTATGCCAATGTTTCTGTGGGGACGCCAAGTTTATCATTTTTGGTGGCATTGGACACAGGCAGTGATCTGTTCTGGCTGCCATGCGATTGTATGGCAGGAAGTTGCGTACCTGCCTTGAAGACATCATCTGGAAGTGTATGATACTGACTTTTAAATTCATTATTTAGTTATTTTCGTGGAATCATGGATCTCTGAATTATATTGTTGCTTCTACCGCAACAAAGTTGCAGTCATGCTTAAAACTATCATCTAGACTTTCCATTACTCTGTTGAATCTACAATGATAAAATTATTTAAGATAGATTCGAGATGAAGGGGAAATCAACTCTTACTTCCAAATTAGGCATTACAACTAAAGTGTGAGTATTTTTGTCTTTACTCAATGTATGTCGAGTTTTCCTTGACACCCCCAGCAAATTCTACCAATGTGGAACTATATGAGAAGTTTTTGTTATTCATTAACTTTTAGAAAACAGCAGAATCTTACCTTTTTTATGTTGGACTTATGTTTTCCGAGTATTTGGTTGTTTTTGGATTGCTTGTGAAAGAAGCTTTCTCCAGGTCCTGAATTCTTTGATAATTACTCTATTTCTTTTATCAACCAGACAATAGACCTCAGCATCTACAGTCCTAGTAATTCATCAACAAGCAAAAATGTTTCCTGCGACAGCACTTTGTGCGGACAAACTCAATGCCCTTCAGCAAATAGTAACTGTCCTTATCACATATCGTATCTTTCTAGTAACACTTCATCAACTGGGATCTATGTAGAGGATATTTTGCACTTAATTACAGATGATGATCAACAAAAAGCTGTTGACACTCCGATTACTTTTGGGTACGTTCTTCATTGCTTTGCTACTGAGAAATTTTGGACGAAATAGTTGAAACCTCAATGTGGGTTTTGGAAATATCCAAAAAAAAAAAAAAAAATACTAGGTAGATAGGCGGCTTTTCTAGTGAATATAATGTTGGTTATATCTATAGCGATATCAACATTTAGAAACCGGATTATAATTCAATAATTTCCGGTTAGTATAATACAAAATCTGAAGAATTGGATATATTGACAAATGAAAATCATTTGGATGATGAATTTGGAGTCTGGTATGGCCTTTTTCCTCAAGTAGGAATGATAATTTATGAGGATTGTCAAGTAGTTGTATTGCCTTGATTTTAATGATTCACTAGAAATCTTTCTTCATATAAGAAGAGAAAATGTGAAAAATTAAAAAGAATATCAGCATCAACTCTTTTATCTGGCTCCAACTCTTTTTATCTCCATTAATTGGCTAGCATTACTTGCTTATTCTTGAAGTTGTTGCTTGTCTTTTACCTGATGATCAGATCTTTTCAGGAATTTTCATTTATTTATGAGCCTTGTTATCTTACGTTTTACTTGTTTGCAGTTGTGGTCAAATTCAAACTGGTATTTTTTTGGAGGGTGCAGCACCAAACGGTCTATTTGGGCTTGGCATTGACAATATATCTGTTCCCAGCACCTTAGCAAGAAATGGGCTAGCTTCAAATTCTTTTGCCTTGTGTTTTGGACGTGATGGGGTTGGTAGAATCAGTTTTGGAAATAATGGCAGCTCAGACCAAAGAGAAACACCATTCAATGTTAGGCAATCACAGTAAGTTGTCACTAATTGATATTTCAAATGCTGTTGGTAAAGTTCATTTATTTTGGCAAGAAGACGTCTCTTTGATCTGAATCCCATGCTAATACTGATTTCCTCGGGAACTTTTTATCAGTCCAACTTATAACATTAGCATCACTCAAATAACAGTGGGACAAAATTCTTCCGAGTTGGAGTTCAGTGCAATCTTTGACTCTGGTACATCGTTTACTAGCCTAAGGGACCCAGCTTATACTTTTATTTCTGAGAGTGTAAGTTCTTCAAATACCACTGTTTCATAATATTATTGGGAGTTGCTTTTCTATAATATATAAGATCTATAATATATGCTGTTTTACAGTTCAATTCCCAGATCCAAGAGAAACGTTATACATCTGATCTCCAGATGCCCTTTGAATACTGTTATTACTTGAGGTCATCTATATCTGGAAAAAACCCTATTCCTATTCTGTATTAGTTGCCCTTTCAAGTCTGAGGCACTGACTTCCACTTTATATGCAGTGCAAATCAAACCAGTTATGTAATTCCTGATGTGAATCTGACAATGAAAGGGGGAGACAGATATTTTCTCAATAATCCAACTGTAGTTGTCAGAACCGAGGTGTGATCTCACTTCCAAAACTTTAATTTCCTATTCCTGCTTGAGTTGTGCTAAAATTTAATGTTATGATCTCCAGGATGGTGCGTTTTTGTATTGTCTGGGTCTTCACAAAAGCGACGTTAATATAGACATCATAGGACGTGAGTATCTATTTATCAGTAACTTTTGTTATTGCCTGAACAAGAACTTTGCTTATTTTAACCTTTTTGTGTTGCATTTTCATGTTTTTCTGTCAGTTTGGAATTTTATATATTTTGTGGAAATTGGACATACTTTTGCTGGTTGCAATTCTGTCCATAATGAAGTCTGAAGTTCATAAAAAGCGCAGAAGTACTTGAATGAATTTCTTTTGATTTTTTCCTTTTTGGGGAGAATAAAATTACTTTTTGGATTGATGGAAGTGGTTTCTTGGTTTGTTTTTGGGAGGCGGGGGCGTTGACGGTGAGGGATAGTTACTTGCATCTTTTGGGTGAATAGGTCAGATCTACAAAGGCTGACCATCTTGTGGATGATCAATTCAATGAATAGCCAAATAGAATTTTAAAATCATTACTACATTCACCTTCCCAGTTTTGTCCTCCCTCCCTGCTTAGACTCGTGTTGCCACTGCAACATCGTTAAAATGCCAATTTGGAGAGATGAAGTTTACACAGTAAGATGTCATCAATGCAAGGGTTCATATTTCAGGGCGGTTTGTCAGCGTTGGCTGCGCTCGTTTCATCAGATATTAAGTTTCGCACAAGAAAAACAACCACGATATCCATTTAATCTTTGCATCATTGAACAAGCCATGAATTTCATCACCCGGATTTTCTTGGCCCCATGTATCACTGAAAGCCATTTTGTATGCTTATGTATTTGAATTGATAAATGGCCACTTACTCTCTGAATTTATTTATTTTCATCCAGAAAACTTCATGACTGGCTATCGCATAGTTTTTGATCGCGAGAGGATGGTATTGGGTTGGAAGGATTCTAACTGTGAGTGTGATTCCATTTTCTTTCTCTCAGTGCACATTTCTCTTCTTTTGGTGACTTCTTTTAGTGATTCTAGTGAGACTTGCTGTCACCAGGTTACAATGATCAGACCTCGAACGTCCTACCTATCAGCCCATCACAACCTCCAGGTGTCTCCCCTGCTCTTCCTGTCAACCCGGAAGCCACAGTAAACAATTCTCAGACACCTGTGGCAGCACCACCAACCAATCATTCACCTAATTTGAAGTCTTTTACTTGCACACTCGCGATGCTTCTTATTTCATTTTTTGCTCTTGTTTGATCATTCTTTAATTTTCTGAGGCTTTCTCAATCTCATATCATATTTACATATTGAAATTTGTTGTATTTTAGGTTATTACAGAACCAATTCGAAGCCTCGTCTTTTTTTCCTCTTATCAAAATAAGAATTGGAAGCCTTTTTGGTCTTCCTATTTCCTATTTGTTGGTGTTTAATAGCATTAATTTGAACATTCATTGTAAGTAATATATTTGTATACAGTTGTTTCATTCCAAGTTCAAGTTTTGTGATTTTGCAGCAATGCTATTCATTCTGTTTTCTTTGCTTCAATAGTTGGAAATCTCTATGATATACTATAATGATTTAGAACTACACTGATAAATATATATATATATATATATAAACAGGGGAACCTTTTTATTTTTATGAATGGTCCCTTTCTAACTCTGTATCAATGCAGGTAGAAGGTAGACGTTGGAAAATAGGGGATTTTATTAATGAAATATATAGTCTCTACCTTCAAATTACAAGGAATTTTTCACTTTGAATCTCCATTTGAAAAATCTGAAAAATTAAATTCTCGGACTATTAAAAACTAACAAATAACATTGTTAGTCTAATTTTGACAATTAAGGTGGATGACGAATATGTGATTTGGGACAGTCTTAAGGTATGCAAGTCTTCTGCACCCTTTTTGAGGAAAGTGGATAAATTTGAAATTCACATCATAAAATCTACTTTTTCAAGCCACAAGTGCCCCCTTTTAATGGCCAACACCATTATTTTTAAAACAAGTAGACGGGATTTGCATCATAAAATTATATCCAGCATTACTCATCAAGTTAAACCATTTCATTCTCTCTCCATATATATGTTTTTAGAAGCTTTTGCCATTTAGCTATAGAGTCGCAAGAAACAATAGCCTACCATTAAAGCATTAGCATTGGCTTAGCTAAATGTATCTTCAAAATTTAGCCAATATTACACTTTTTTACATTTGCCTATTTCATTTAAATTCAATCCTCACATTAGAATAACCTTCCACTCTCTATATAATAATAAAATATTATTAAATTAATAATTTTTTTATTTAATTTATTTGTATCACATTTTATAATTCTACTAATTTAATATTAATAATAATTATATTCTAATTAAATTAATATTAAAAAAATTATATTTTTAAAAGTCATTTAATGCTAATAATAAAAAATATTGATTAAACTCATCTAAATTTCTTAATTACAAACCAAATAGTATTTTTATTGGAGTGAGAAACTAATATTTTAATATTTTTTTGGAGTGAGAAATTAGTATTTTAATGTTTGGTGAATCAATAGTGGTTCTCTATCTTTGGCTAACCACTGTAGCAAAAGTCTATTTTATTTTAGACTTGGCCAATCCAATGTGGAGTGTTTTTAACATAAATCATTTAAAGTTTAGTTAACTTTTTCATTTAGCCAAGCCAATGTGGATGCTCTTATATGCTTTAACCATATCTTCAGGATGTGTGTGCATAAGGTTATTCATCTCTCCCAAAGTCAGAGAGAAATAAATAACATTGTCCTAAAAGCATTGTTTTTCAACTTACCCTCCTTAATGCAATTCAAGTTTGGGCTCTTAAACATTAACTCGTTGGATCTCTCTATCTACTTGAAATAGAAGTTATGTTAGAATATAAATTGAATACTTCTTTCTATTGGTTTAATTAAATTTGTAAAATAATTGGCCATTATGGGTATGCTTTTAACATGATTAGAGGGCCTATAATGGTAAAAAAACTCATTCTGAATAAGCAAATCCAAATGTAAAATAAGCCCAATATAAAAGACCCTTAATTGAACAAAAGAAGATAGAGAATCCAGGGCCGACCAAGTCAAACATCCGCGTATATCCTTTTACGGAAAAATAGGAATCTCATGCAGATACGTGACCAGTTCAGTTACGAGATTGCACCAAAAAGCTCGATTTCACGAGCCGATAAAATCTGCATCAAATAAACATCACGTCAGGATTCTATATATACCAGGTAACCCTCAGTAGCGGGGGATCGTTTTCTTTTTCAGTTTCTTTGATTCCTGAATTATTTTGGAAACTCTTATTGACTTAAGCATCGAAGTGCTCCCAGGCGAACCAGGCCGACCACACTTTGATCTTTGCGCAGGTTAACAGTGCAGACTGAAAGTGAGACACGTCCTTTATATTGGCGCCGTCTGTGGGATTCCTGTACTCTCTTTACGTGATTCTCACATGCCAACTGTAACTCATTCTGTGGCAAGCCGAGCAATGGATCCATCTGTCGAAGTGCGGCTAGCAGCAACTGAGGAAAAATTGAAGCAGGCATTGGAAGCCATGGAGGTCCTGAAGAGAGAAAATGAAGACTTACGGTGGAGGAATGCTGAATCTAGCAATACCGCCGTACCCGCCCATAGTGAACAAGGAGAAGGAGAAGAACCATCCAACATGGAGTTGAACCTGGGACGAACGGAGAAAGAAATGATGCATGATGAGCTGAAGGAGTTAGCAGAGAAGTATGAAGAAATAGCGAAGAAGATGGGAGGGACTTCCTCGGTGGAATACTTGCTCAACCATACGGACTTGCCGTATAGCAAGCGGATTATAGTTGTGCCCCTCCCACCAAAATTCAAAGTACCCTAAGTGGACATGTATGATGGATCCAAAGATCCAGTTAACCATCTGGAGAACTTCAAAGCCCACATTACGCTCCATGGATTTTCAGGCGAAATAGCATGTCGGGCTTTCCCTTTAATCTTGAAGGGAACAACGAAAGGATGGTTCGGAACCCTCCGACCAAGATCAATAGACAGTTTTGAGGAGCTGACAAAACAATTCTTAACACAGTTAATGCCCAGCAGAAGGCGTCGACGTCTATCCATCTACCTGCTGACAGTTAAGTAAGGGGAAGATGAGGACCTGAAGACCTACCTTACCCGCTTCAACAAAGAGCGTTTAACAACAGACGACCAAGATGAGAAGATATTGCCGCTCTCTTAGGTGGAGTATGGCCCCAAAGTCCCTTTATGGCAGAACTGGTCAAAAAGACCCCATCCCACTCTCAAGACTTCATGGACAAAGCTGATGATTTTATTAATGCTGAAGACACGCTACAGGCCTTGGTAAATCCTTGGAAGGCGAGTGGAAGGCATGAACGAAGAGGCGAGCAGATTGATAAGAAGGCTGGAGCGAGCTGGCAAGAAAAAAGACGAGAGAAGAGGCCAGACCATAATCCTAGTTGGTGCATAATAACTTGAACATGCGAGAACAAGAGAAGGACAGTGACGAGCGGCTTCAGCCCAAGAAGGCGGCCATTATTGCAAGTACCATCAAACTAGTTCTCACTGGACTGAAAACTGCAAGACCATGAAGAAGAGAGTGGCAAAACTGACAGGAATGGAGGAATTAGAATGAATGATTGCAGAACGTTCTAAGCCTAAAGGACGCCAGGAAACTAAGCTGGGAACCGAGAGAAGTAGAAGTCCTGAGTAGCGGCACCAAGCACATAGCTGCCATAATCATGGGAGCAGGGCGCCCACAAGGGGCGAGAGGGATAGGCTGCCCATAGGAGAAATTCAGACCCTAGCAGGAGGGTTCACAGGAGGCGGCGTGTCCACATACAGCCGGAAGGCGTATGCACGGAAAGCTAGATATGAAGAAATTTATGTGGCGGACAGAGCCCCAAAGTAACAAAAACTAAGTGTCGACCGAAAGATGATTTCCTTCAGCGAAGCGGATTGTGAAGGAATATTATACCCACATGATGACGCCCTGGTGATCACTCTTGTGATAGCCAACTATACAACCAGACGGGTGCTGGTCGATAACGGGAGCTCAGCAGATATAATGTTCTGGGAGGTGTTTGTAAAGATGAGGATCGATGTCAGTAGCTTGAGGCCTTCCCCAACACCATTAAAAAGTTTCTCTAGGGACACCATCCTGCCCATAGGAGCCATCATTCTCCCGGTGACCGCCGGATCGAGGGCACTAACGACAATGACTATGACCGATTTCTTGGCAATAAAGGCCCCTTCATCTTACAATGCCATACTACGGAGGCCAACGCTCAATCATTTTAGGGCAATGACTTCCACGTACCACCTCAAGATGAAGTTCCCAACCGATAACAGGGTAGATGAGTCATGAGGCGAACATGCTTTAGCACGAGAGTATTATTTACAGGAACTAAGAAAAGGTCGGGGTGAGGTTTGTATTGTGGCAGAGCAGGATGAGGAGCTGGCACCCCCCTTTCTTCCTTCATTGGCAGCAACCTTACAAGAGGATGCAGAAGTTAGGGACAAGCAGAACCAGCAGCATGCTGAGGTCAACGAGCCATTAGAGCTTGTAACATTACATCCTGACTACCCTGGGTCTATAATACGCATTGGGACCAATATGCCATTGACAGATAGAGAGGCATTAAAGTAATTATTGATCAAGTATAGAGATGTCTTTGCATGGAATCACGAAAAAATGCCGAGTATTGATAACGAAGTCATTGAATATCGCTTGGGTGTGGACCCCACGAACAAGGCCGTACGCCAGAAGAGGAGGTCATTCAGTACAGAAAAGTATGCCGCCATTAATGAAGAGGTAGAAAAGTTGCTCGCCGTCGGATTGATCAAGGAAGGTCACTACCTAGAATGGTTATCCAATGTAGTCATGGTAAAGAAAGCAAATGGAAGATGGAGAATGTGTGGAGATTTTACCAATCTGAATAAAGCATGTCCCAAAGACAGTTTTTCTTTACCATGCATTGACGTAATCGTGGACGCAACTGCAAGATACCGTATGTTGAGTTTCATGAATGCTTACTCAGGTTATAACCAAATACGGATGTACCCGGCAGACAAGAAAAAAACCTCATTCATAACATATCGAAAACCTCATTCATAACAAATTGAAGATTGTACTACTACCAAGTTATGTTGTTTGTGTTAAAAAATGCAGGAGCAACATATCAAAGGTTGGTAAATCGGATGTTTAAATATCAGATTGGGAAGTCCATGGAAGTCTACGTGGATGAACTTTTGGTAAAAAGTAAGGAGTTCACCCAGCATCTTGGTGACCTAAGGACGGTGTTCAAAATTCTACACGATTACAGGATGAGACTGAACCCTGCAGAGTGCGCTTTTGGGATAGTGTCGGGGAAGTTTTTGGATTACATTGTATCTGAAAGAGAAATCGAGGACTCTCCAGAAAAGATAGCTGCTATACTCAACATGAAACCCCCCAAGAACCTGAACGAAACTCAGCAGTTGGCGAGCAAGGTAGCCGCCCTAAGGAGATTCATCGCTCAGTCAATGGACAAGTGTCTCCTTTTTTTCCAAGTACTGTGGAAGGTGCACCCCTAGAACGAAGAATGCGATGACGCGTTCGAGAAGTTGAAACAGCACTTGACCAGCCTGTCACTCCTAAAGCAACCACAGAAGGGTGATGTGCTTCACGCCTACCTAGCGGTTTCCCCAAACGCTGTGTCTGCCGTCCTAGTGAAAAAGGAGGGGACAACTCAGCATCCTGTGTACTACACAAGTTGGGCCCTTAGGAGAGCAAAAGTAAGGTATCCAAAGATCGAGTTGCTAGCCTTTGCCTTAACAAAGGCGGCTAGGAAGCTTCGCCCGTATTTTCATCCCATACAATAAAAGTACTTACGGATGCCCCTTTAGCCAAAACTTTGAAAAAACTAGATAGCTTGGGAAGGTTGATTGGGTTGTCGATAGAGCTAAGCAAGTTTGATTTAGACTACGAACCAATGAGGGCGGTTAAAGGGCAAGATCTAGCAGACTTTATAGCAGAATTCTTGAGTTTCCCTCAGGAAGATACAACAATCCCAACGGGAAAACTGTGGATAGTTTTCGTGGATGGCGCATCCTGCAAAGTGGGCAAAGGCCTAGGGATACAATTGGTAGATCTCGATGGCAAAAAGCAATACTGTATGGCAACACTGGCTTTCAAAGTAATAAACAACGAAGCCGAATATGAAGCGCTTGTGGCAGGACTTTTCATAGCCGCCAGGATGGGAGCAACCGAGGTGGAGGTCAAATCATATTCACAAGTAATTGTAAATTAGGTTTTAGGCCTATATGCGACCAAAGGGGAAAGATTGAAGAAGTATCCGGAGCGTGTCTGGGAAGCACGCGACCTCCTTAAGTATTTCAACATAACTCAGATCCCAAGGGCAGACAACGAGGTGGTGGACAAGTTGACTCAGACAGCATCGGGCATGGAAAAAGCACCTCTTCCATGCCAAGTAGAACAAAGAGTCATTGAAGTCCCAGCCATTGGAGTGGAGGTAGGCGTCCTAAGTACTAGTATCCTTGAGTGGGCAAACGAAATGGTTAAGTAACTAGTTGAGGGAAAGCTACTAGAAACAAAGGAAGAGGCGAGAAAAATAAAGAGAAAAGTGGCAAGGTTCCTACTCATTGACGGAGTCCTTTATAAAAGGGGCTTCTCCGCCCCATTACTATGATGCATTCCCACTCAAGAAACTCAATATGTCCTGGCAGAAATACATGAAAGAATATGTGGAAACTATTCAGGTGGAAGAGCTTTGGCAAGAAAGGCGGTGAGAGCAGGATACTATTAGCCCAACGCATTGAGGGATGCTCAAGAATTTAGTAGAAAGTGCGTCAAATGCTAGGCGTATGCACCAATACAGCACGCCCCTCCGGAAGGGCTAACATCCATGACCGCGCCTTGGCCTTTTGCCTAATGGGGCATATACTTGGTTGGGCCTTTCCCGCTAGGAAGAGGCGGGGTAAAATTCATGATTGTAGCTGTGGATTATTTTACAAAGTGGGCCGAGGCAGAGCCACTGGCGTCTATAACAAGCAAGACCGTGACGAAGTTCCTATGGGAAAGCATTATTTGCAGGTTCGAGATCCCTCAAGGCATAGTAACAGACAACGGGTGCCAATTCGACTCTAACCATTTCAAAGAATGGTGTGCGGAGTTGAAGATTAAAGTAAAGTACTCTTTGCCGAGTCACCCTCAAGCAAATGGACAAGTAGAAGCTACAAACAAGGCTTTACTCTTAATCCTAAAGAAGAAGGTTGTGGAGAAAAAAGGAGAGTAGGCGTAGGAGTTGCCCGGAGTGCTTTGGGTGTACAGAACATCGGCAAAAGCTCCAACAAGGGAATCCTCATTCACACTAGCATATGGTTGCAAACCAGTAGCTCCAGTCGAAATTGGGCTCCCGACTTACAGAACGAGTTACTTCTCGGCCACTCAAAACGATAAAAAGATATAAGAGTACCTCGACTTGGTAGAGGAAGAAAGGGAGATGGCAGAAGTAAGGATATTACAAGAAAAGACTAAAGCCAAGCAGTATTTCAACAAAAGAGTAAGGCCCATGACATTCAAAGTAAAGGACCTAGTCTTAAAGAAAAGCGGGATGACCACCCAGGGTGAAGGAAAAATGGGGTCCCGATAAGAAGGACCCTACCTGGTAATAGCCAACAACAGGGTGGGGTCATATCGACTAAAGGATAACCAGGGCAAGGAATTACCCATCCATGGAATGCAGAGCACTTAAAGAAATTCTATCAATAGATTTTACAGTATTTTTACTTCTGTTAAAATTCATTTTTCCATGCTCAAATTATTACATTTATGCTCATAAATCCAAGGACATTTTTAATACCCTATCGTTGCTCATAACTTGTTGCGTCTCCTTTTGATAGTAGGCTCTCGGCAAAACGAAAACATCACACCAAGTAAAAAAGGGCGCGGAGGTACGCCATCCCTTAAACATAAAAAACAAGCCTTAGCAGCTTGTGGTGCCAAGTAAAAAAGGAAGTGTAGGTCCTCAGACCACACCATCCCTTAAATACAAAAAACAAGCCTTAGCAGTTTGTGGTACCAAGTAAAAAGAGGGCGCGTAGGTCTTTAGACCATGCCATCTCTTAAACACCAAAAACAAGTCTTAGCAGCATGTGGTGCCAAGTAAAAAAAAAAAGGGCACGTAGGTCCTTAGACCACGCTATCTCTTAAACACCAAGAACAAGCTTTAGCGGCTTATGGTGTCAAGTAAAAAGGGGCGCGACATACAAAACTGCAGCAACCAAAAGCTAAAACGAAAACAATCCTAATAAATTGAAAAGTTTGAAGTACATGGAAAAGTGCTTAGCAAATGTATATCATTACAAGTTTTGAAGCAAGCAAAATGTCCAATATTAAAAGAAAAAGTGTACATCAAAGCAAAAAAAAAAAAATTGTATACAAAGAAGAACAAAAAGGGGGCATGGGGGCTACGAAAAGTCATCAGGTGGCGGCAAGGGGGGAATTCCTATGAAGGCATTAGGCATCTCTTTCTGCCCAAATATATTAGCCCAACGAAGGTTATTCTCCTTAGGGATAAATAGGTCCCAGTCAAAATTCATAAGATCCGTGGCAGGGTTAGTCAAAAGGTGGGACCTGAGCCTTAGAATGCTAGCGCCAAAGCCATAACCAAAGGTGCGGTTCATGGTATCAGGAACATTAGCCAACTAACTACGCAAGCGCCCAATTTCAGCTCGGGTGTCGACAAGCTCACTTCTTTTCTTAGTCAGACACTTTTCCCGAGCTTCTGCTTGTAGTATGGCTATCCTAAGTTCTTCATCCACATTCTTGCGATCTTCTTTATACTTGCTGTGACACTCCTCGAGCTCTTGTAGACTCCCACACACCACAGAGAGATCAAGGGCAGAAAGACATGTCTTCTCTGTTGCAGCCGCCAGCTGGTGAGATAGCTCCCGAACCTGTTCCTATGAGCGACTCAACTCTTGGCGAGCTGAGTCCCAGTCCTGATTGAGGGCGAGAAGCTCAGACTTGAGGGCGGACACCTCAGCTTCAGAACTTTGCCGAACTTCAGAAAGTTGGGACCTCCCCAAGTCCCTTTCAGATCGAAGAAACTGCAGAGCGTGGTTATCTCTGTCCTTCACCACTTGTGCAAGGCGGACAGACTCGCGAAGTTGAAGGATTACTTCCCCTTGGAGCGAATGAAAGTAACCTTCCGACTGCTCTAGTGACACCTCGAGCTCCTTCGTCCTCTCCAACAGGGCGTCCAGCTCATACCTGTCCGCCTGCCATCTCTTTGCTGAACGCTCTGCAACTTCACACATCTTCCGCCACTCAAGGACTTCTTCTTCTAGGTGAGCACGATCCGCCATAATCCATGCCGCCAAGTCATTGATCCCCTGCAAAAGAAAATAAGATCACCCATATCAAAACTACTTGATAACACAAAAAAAAAAAAAAATAATAGAGAGAAGGGAAACACGCTAAGTGGTACTTATGAAAACCAATCTTTTAAATGATTGGCCATCTGAGCAACAGCTTCAGTTTGGGTATTGGTAGAAGAAGAAGAGGCCTCAGCACTGGCGGCACGACCAAACTCAACCTAGGGGACCATCGCAAGTCCTAAGTCTAAGTCCGCCCCCTCCTCGATCGAACTCTCAAGACAGATAATTGGGATAGGAAACTGGGGGCAAGCTAGATCATCTTTGATCAAGTAAGCCTCTCCTTGCGAAGGGTTGCCCCATTCTTTTTCTTAGAGGAACTTTATCCCTTTCCCGTGGGATGGGGAACAGTGTGAAAGGATAGAAGGCCCCTTACTGCTCCCAGCCGGTGCAGGGGTACTCCCCCCAGATATAGTGATAGGCAGGGTCTCAAGAGGAACTTGAGCAACCTCCATCTCGGAACAAGTAGCTTCACGGCGGGGAAGCGTAAGCTCGACAGCACCAACCCGCTCTACCCTTCGGGCGTCCAAGTCTTCGTGAACTTTTGGGCCCATAATAGTATCAAGATTCAAGGTGGCTGCTACTTCGACATCCAACTCACCCCCTTCACTCGATCTTCCACAACAGGAAACTTAGAAATGAGAGTAGTTGACAATGGATGTGCCAGTGAGGGAGGATTTACTTGAAAAGTGGTGGCCAAATCAAAAAGGGCCATACTGGCTAGACTTTTAGCGTCCAACAGACTAAAAGACCGTGGCTTCACAAAAGAGTCGCGAGGTGATGGATGGGCAGCAGTGATTGGCGGGGAGGATCGTTGAGACTGGTCGCCCCCTGAACGGACAACAGTTTCCTCCTGCTGCCAAGTAAGCGTACACACCTGGGTGCCCTCCAATGGCACCGTAGTTCCTGAGAACGTAGGCGTCTGAACCATGGCACCCTCCGAGGTCACCGTGGCTTTCTTTTGTAAGGGCGAAGAGTGAGGGGGGCCTTCAGAACGAGCCCTTTTTCTTTGACTCGCGTCATCATTCTTCTTTTTGCTCTTTACTTCTCTTTTCTCCTCGCCTTCTTTCTTCTTAGATTTTTTCTTTATCTTCTTAACCCCTTCCTGCTCAGGACGGCTACCCTCCTTCTATCCAACGGAGGGTTTAGTCTTCTCAGAGGGTTTTTGGATGGGAGCAGGAATCAAATCCGAAACCATAAACTGATGCCCCTGAGGTTGGGAGCGGCTGGGAGACATCAAGAAACAATCTATGTTATTAGGTGTCAACAAAAGATCGGTCCACACTTCTTCCTCATGGGCTTCGGCCCAAGAACGGATGATCTCAATTCAAGACAGCTCCCGATGCGATAAAGATGGCATGGTTAACCACACAGTTTTGTCCTTTTTGTCCTCAGGAGTAGAGCGCCAGATCGTCTTAACAGGAAAATCTAGAACGAGGGCCTCCCCGGCAAGAAATTCCTAACCCATACTGGTGATAAAGGAAAACTTAGTATTCTAAACTTTAGCATTGGAATGACGGCCCTCAAAATGAGCCAAAGCAGGCCCCTTATCCTTCTGACAAAAGCTAGTGATGTTACTTTTAGTAGACCGCAAGTTATAAAGGCCAAAAACTCCCAAACAGTCAAATCAGGGTAAACATCCCCAAGAGGCTCCAGGACCATGCGATAAACAATGCAGGCGCAAAGATAAGTCCTCAAAGAGTGATGATGGAGTTGGGCAGGAGCTAACTCAAGCAAGTCCAAGATATTGCGAAGAGGACGGCAGAATGGAAGCCTCAATCCGTGGGAAAACATAATGGTGGACAAAGCAGTCTTGCCTGCGTAGCCCTCGTTATCACAGTACCCCCGTGGGGGAATCTCTATATTGGCATTTGTAGGGATGCCAAGCTCCTCCCGAATCTCAGGAAGATTTTTCTCGCGGTGAACAGAACGCCATCTATGGCCCTCAAAAACTGTACCCGCCGGGACAAAGAAATGTGGGTTAGAGGAATCACCTTGGTCAACCATTGAAGCTAAAGAAGAAAAGAAGCAAGAAAGCAAACAAAATGGGACAAGAAAAATGGCAAGAGCAAGAAAGGAAGCACGGATGGAAAAAACGCAGAAAAAGGAGCAAACGAAGGGAAGAAATAAAGAAAATAAAGAAGAGGTATTTAAAGGAGAATAAATGCAGGATGCCAACAGTCATGGGCATCATGATCTGACATTAAAGGAAAAAGTAGCCATCACACGAAAACCTTCTCCCTTTTTGCCACATCAGCAAGAACCATAGGAGTTCTTTTTAAAAGAAAAGAAGAAGGGAGGGAAACGACGCTAGAGGAAGAATGTGAAAGGTCGGTTGGAACCCAACTGTACATGCACGATTGGGCCTATCCTAGCAGCTAGTAGCCTTCCTACACACCAAGTGCACCGCACAAGCCCATAATCGAGGGTCCATAGCAAGGATCACAACTACTTATAAAGACACGACATTAACAGATATTTAATTCCCTACGATGTAAGGCGAAGAGAATTTGTGGGGTAGCTGGAGAGCCTATAATGGTAAAAAAGCTCATTCTTAGTAAGCAAGCCCAGTATAAAAGACTCTTAGTCAAACAAAAGAAGATAGAGAATCCAGGGCCCGACCAAGTCAAACATCCACGTATAACCTCTTACGGGAAAATAGGAATCTCATGCAGATACGTGATTAGTTCAGTTACGAGATTGCACTAAAAAGCTCGGCTTCATGCACCGATAAAATCTGCATCAGATAAACATCACATCAGGATTCTATATATACTAGGTAATCCTCAATAGCGGAGGGATCATTTTCTTTTTTGGTTTCTTTGATTCCTTAATCATTTTGGAAACTCTTATTAACTTAAGCATCGGAGTGTTCCAAGGCGAACTAGGCCGATCACACTTTGATCCTTGCGCAGGTTAACAGTGCAGACTAGAAGTGAGACACGTCCTTTACAATGATATTAGAAAAATTTTGACTTTGACAGTTAAATTTCTTCAAAGATGTTTTCTCGTATTAAGTTTTTTGTTTTTATCAGAAATCTTGGTATTATTTTTGCGGAAATTAATTCTATTTTTATTTAAATTCTTACATTTGATTGATTATTTTTTGTCTTGGCTTTTTTTTTTTTTTTTGTTATCTTTTATATTTTTGCAAGGTTACTCTTCTTATTGTTCAAAATACTTGCATGTGTACTACTATTTATTATTTTATTATTATTTTTTACATACCTTTCACTATTATTCAATATTCTATCATTATTTTTTTACTATTATTCATAAAATAACTAAGATCACCTCACCATTCAAACACAACTTTAACCATTGTGAATATTGGGGTGCTTAAAATTCAAGGACGAGAATCTTAGAGGGAAGAGAAAAGTAAAATTGCAGATTCCTTTCATTTGGGGTTGTGATTACAGCATTTCAATGCAATGTGCATGTGCTTTTGGTGACTAGAAATTCATGGCTAAAAAAAAAAAATCAAAACGACTTTGGGCAAAGTCATACACAAGAATTTTCCACAGACTATGAGTAGTTAAGCATAGTTTTCTAGACCATGAAAAACTAGTTTTCTTGGATGTCAAGCAATCAATCTCAAAACATACAATTTGAGTGATAAATATAAGTTTAAAAGAAATATTACAGTACAAGTAAAGGACTGACAAATCTAAGGGACCAAGTAAATAGCATACCAAGTTGGTAAAAATTTACTATCTAATATGCAGGGCCGGCTCCATGGTAAGGCCACTTAGGCCATTGCCTAAGGCCCCATCTTATGTAAGGCTCTTAAAAATAAAAATGAAGTATTTTTTTTAATTCTTTTTGAAAAAAAATAAAAACCATTTCATTAAATAAAATTTTAAATAATTTATATAGTTTTCAATATGTGCAAGGCCCCATAATACCAAATTTAATACTTAATACAATGATTTTTTTCATAAGTAATACAATGAATTATTTATATTTTAAATACTTTTTTTTAAAATCTTGCTAAATAGAAACACAAAAACTGCATTGAGACCTCATTTTAAGTTGTTATAAATATAAATTTACAAAAACTGTATTTAAAAATTTTAAATAAAATCTTGTTTTATTGAAAATTTTGAAAATTTTCCATATAATAATTTCTATTTTATTATATTATAATTACAAATGATTCAATTAAATTTTGCCTAAGGTCTCAATTTGTATTGAGCCACCCCTGCTAATATGTCAAAGTTTCAATTATAGTGATGAATTAGGTCTAGTTACAACCAATTGGATCATACAAAGAGCCAACAAAGAAAAAATCCTAGCCGAAGCTCTTTCTCCATTTTCTCTCCAAACAGTTGCCCCAGCAAAAACCCAACCCCAGGGGGGGCGCTTTGGCTCCTTCCTCCCTCCTCCCATCTGGTTAGACCAGAGACAATGTAACCCTTTATTTTTCAGTTTTTGTTTGTTTTTCCGTCCAAAGTAAGGTGAAACGCCAATTTGCTATTTTTCAAAACCCAGCGACCACCACACGCCCCTCCGCAGGATTCCTAGGCTGTCGATCTTTCAGACGATTGAAGGCTTTCATTGAATAGTGCGGTGCGTGAGCCACATGCGCATGTCATAGCAGAGCGTGAGATCCACGCATGGGTCATAGCAGCGCGTGAGATCCACTCGCCACCACACTAGAAAGCGTCTATTGCAACCATGCATGTCGTTTCTGGGACTAGGGATCTCGGTTTCTTCATAATCGACTAGCCGCCACACTCCTAGCGTGGCGCGTGTCCCTCATGCACCACCATAGTCTCTTTGTTTCTTATATTTTGCTTTCCTTCAAGCTAGAAATTCGGATCTACAGTTGTAATTCGTCATTTTCACATCTATCTTTATGTTTATTGTTTATTTCTTTTGTTTAGGTAAAAAAAAAAAATAGTCTCTTGGACATTTTGTCCATAGAGTAAAAGTCCTCTCTTTTGCTAGATGTAGGGTTTGAAATCTCCGCTTTAGGCAGAATGTGGTCTTTCAAATGGTTTGTCTGTAGAGTATTATAGAAGTTAAGACCATACTAGTCACAAAGAAATTAATGTATTGATGGAGCCCCAACTGTGAGTAGTTGACTTGTAATCTGAGATTTTTCCTATATGTATCAGATTACAGCTGTAACTTCACTTTCATGAATGAATGAAATCTATTTAAAAAAAAGTTGGATAAAAGACGCGTGCTTTTATTATATAAGAAATATTTGGTCTACAAAGAAATTGTATTAAGAAACAAGTTATAAATTAACATAATTTTATATGATATGTTAAATTGTAAAATTTTCTTTATTGTTAAATAGATTGGACTTATGATATTTTATTCAACTTTCAACTTATATATGTCAACTCAACTCAACTTATCTCATTTCATCTCATCTTATATACAAAAATAAAAGTAGCTAAATTTAGTTTCTAGTTTTAGTTATTCTCTTGATATAAAATTTAGTTCTTCATTACGATATATTTTCATTATTATGGAAAATGGGCAACGTCCAATGTTTTGAGATTCATTTCATTATTTTTATTATTTTTTCAACATTATTTTTCTCTAGAAAAAAAAAAGTGAAAAAAGGTTTTTAAAAAATTTAAAGAACAAAATGATTTTTTGCAAAATTTGAATTTTTAGATTTCAAAAAACTCATGTACATCCAGGTATCCACCCAGATTCTGACCTGGGCATTTACCCAAGAGTTAGTCTATATACAATTCTCAAATGGAGACTTCTCATATAAGCCCATATAGTTATATTTAAAAAAAAAAATTGAAATTACAATAATATCTTTTTTAAAATAATATATATATTTTTTCTTTTTATCCCTATTCATCAACGAGACTTCACCCCCATTCCTCACCTATAACTGTAAAATTTCTCTTTACCCAAACAGCATAAGGAGTACCCGGAATCCGCACGTAAAGAATGGTACGCATCACAGCATCCATCCACCCTAAAACAAACAACTTGTGACGCAGCTAAAATAGCTAAAAACATAAGGAAATAATGAAAAATGTCATTTCACACACAGTTGTTGTAATTCTGTTGTCGTCTCAGCACAAAGAAATTTCCTTCAGCAGCAGGAGAGTCAATAAGAACACAAAGGTTCAACACAATAATTAGTCGTGTGAGCGACAAGTTTATTAGGACAAAAACACACACCTGGGAAAAAAGCAATCTGATCGATGATTATTAGCTGAATTTCAGTGACATTACATAGCCATTTTAGTATAGTTCCTGACAAAGCAAATCATGCTATTAATAAGTCAATTGTGCACTAAAACAGTTTGGTATATTAAAATTTTAACTAGAAAAATAACAGAGACTCAACTAATTTTTATATCTTGATTTTAAATTGATAAGAATATTCTTATTTTATAAACATACTTTTTATTTAAAAAAATAATTATAAAAATAATTATGTTTATATAGTATCTAACTTCGAATACTTAAGAGGAAAGAGACCCAGTAGTATCTCCAATATCAATATATATATATACTTTAGTTGCAAATAGATTTTATAAAAGTAAACTTCCAAAATATTGTAGTTTGATATGGTACGTTTGATTATAAAACTATTTTTATTATAAAGTAGATCTGACGTATTATATGAAATCATGTCAGTTTATAAATTTACCTTTATGAGATCTTTTTGTGACTGTAACATATATATATATGAATATATGTATGTATACATGGGTATTTGGATTTAGAGTCGGGTTATTCTATCGCCCAGAGTAGTCCGCTCAAGTTGACCGCTTTTCCTTTTTGATTTTTTTTTTACATTACTTTTTAAAAAATATCCCGATACACTTAAAATCACTTCCTTAATTACTAAGTTAATTACTAAGTTAACTAAAAAAAAAAAATTAATAAGCGGTCAAATTGAGCGGTACAATTGGGAGGCAAAGTCGTTTTTTCCTTGGATTTAAAGTTGTCAACCACCCAACAAACAAATACAAA